>JAGFMF010011386.1:1691686-1796055 GCA_019455555.1 Galemys pyrenaicus
GTTCTGCTCCCCGCTCTCTGTGGTGAATCCTCTCACCCCCCACCTCTGGCCTGTACCCCAGTGCTTGTATGCATAAATAAATAAATCTTTAAAAAAAAAGAACAACAAAAGTCTTACTGAACAGGCAGAGGTGCAGTGCATCAAACTGCTCTCTGAATGTACCATTCATTCTTTCTTGTGGACTTCCTTGAAACAGCCCCTACTGGGGCCCTCTGACACCACCTTCTTGGATAGAGGCAATACCTCTCCAGCGGTAGCATTTCTTCTTTGTTTATCTCTCTGCTGAGGGTCATGTTGCCCCCGCAGGCATTTTCTTGGAAAACATTCAAAGCAGCACTAGATTTGCTTCACTCCCTTGCCCACATTTGGTCCACAAGAAACAGTCTCATTCTTGCTCTCCAATTGCACAAAATACATTGGATCCGATTTAGTTTTCTTTCACTCTCATTCTTGCTTTCAAGTTGGTTTCTTGAAGACGCATCTCAATTGACTTAAAGCAAGGGTGAAGCAACTCCCCAAGAGAAAGAGAGACCACAAAGCAGTTCTCACACAGAAATTTTCTTTCTTCAGTTTTATGAGACAAAGGCTTGCAAAACTAGATTTTGTATACAAAATTTAGCAGACCTCTGCAAATTTCGCATACATTGTCCAGACATTGTTTTTGAAACGTGAGGTTCCCTGGCTACTCTTGTTTGCTCTAAATCACAGAAATCTTGGCTGAAAGTGAAGAAGAGGTCTCTTTTGATATTGATTCACTGGTTCTTTCTTTAGAGGCCCTCCTCTTTAAACCAGAGAGAGTTATTTTGGGGTTAACCAAAGATTTCTTCAGATCCTGTTTTCAGCCCTTAGTTGTCAGAATCCATCTGACATATGTCCCCATATTTTTTAGGACTACCCTAAAATTAGTGACATTACATTGATTCTTCTGTTTCACTAATGGATCCACTTTATATTTCTATTTAACAAATGGAAATACACTGACAGTAGTGAATATAGCATTTTATGTTTTGATTTAGCAACTTGAAGCTTGGTCATGGTGCCTAGAGCATATTTAAACTATAGGATACTGTGTGTTTACATGCTTCTTCTAGAAGAAAATATAACATCTTTCAAGTACCTATCCTATTTGCAAAATTTCAAGACTTACATAATGCTTCTTCAATTAGTATTTTGGGGAGGGTATCTGTTTTTCTTTTCCAGTTTTAGTGCTCTAAAAATCTAAAAAAGGAAACTTCTCCAATGATTTCTAATACGACTCCAATTAAAAACAGAAGATTCTTTTCCCAAATGATTGCATTAAATGACTCTCCTGCTATTGCGTCAAGCAGTTGACATTAATAATCATGGAACTGGGAACTATAAAAAAGACTCATTGAATCATCAGAACTAGAATATTAGCTCTTAATTATTGATAATAAAAATCATTATTGTGAATAATAATGATTTAAGTACAGCAGTTAATATTATTTTACACATTTGATTTTACATTTTTGTGTGTGCAGTTATGCTGAAATTGTTTTTCACTTAAACTCTGTTTCTAATGCGTATGCTGTCCTGATAGAAAGCTATAAATATATTCCCCCCAATTTATCTCAGTTGGTACCAGAGCAGTGTAATCCACTTTGAAGTTTTCATGTTTAAGCTGAAATGCACTTCTTAGAGCATTTGTCTTTCCAGTTACTAGATCTGATAAGAATGTCTTTCTCAACTGACTCCCTTCATCACAAAGTCTCTAAACCTATTCATCACTGAAGCATAATTGTTGCTTAACTCCTGAACAATTTGTATCACTTGGCTAAAGAAGTTTTTAGTGCTGACACTTATGTTTTATAATCTTTCTAAATCATCACCCAGCATCTTAAATCACTGTTAGCTTATTATAGGCAATCAAAAAAAAATCTAAAACTCCTTGCAAAGGATGGTTTGATGAGGAATGTAGCAAGACAGAAAAAAAAAAGTTGATTATTGATCTTCTGCAAAACAGATTAAGGGGTAGAAATTCACTAATAACCAATTTTCTTCTGGGCTTATTTTATGAGCTGGCAATGCAGTTTGCCATACAGTAACAGCAAAAATTAGAGTAAATTATATTGGAACCCTAAGAATTTGGGTTTGGCATTTTTGTATCTTCTGGTGCTCAATTAAACCATTCCCATAACAGATTCATGGGTAGCTGAGAAGGACTTGCTATAATCATTATAGTAAGATTTCGATGTGTCCACTGTGCTTTGGACTGAGAATTCTATCATAGACATAACAAACCAGTTTCACTGGACTCTTGTTGACATGGGACTTTATTTTTATTAAAGGTCTTGGAGTGTCTTTCATCTCTCAAGGCGCCGAGAGAGAATAGGTTGCCACCACAACTCTATCAACAATTTCTCAATGAGGAGGCATCAGTTTTGGCTAAAATGTTCCTGCTAATTAGAAAAGCAGGTGTTTCTCCTCATGGGTGGAAATGGAATTTTGTTTTCCCAATGTTTACAGAGGAAAACAAACAGGATCCAGGTAGCTTGTGTACAAGAATGGAAAGGAAGCAAAAATATCATCAGTCCAAACCTGACTGCAGAAGGGGCAAACTAATTAATCTAAAGGGTTGTAAAGACCTTACATGATATTTCTGTTTTCTGGCAGATGTACAGAGATAGTTACAGCTTTTTATTCAGCCATTAAAGAAAAGTTTTGGCAAAACACCTAACACCAGAAAGGCCCTAATTCTGGTGCCATAGCTTTCTATGAGATTTTCAGTAATTTTGTTGGAAAAGACTATTTACTCTTCATCTTACACTTTTCATTATTTAATCTTAATTAAATAAACCAAAACCTATCTGGCCTAGAAATGTTTTCTTTCTATGTTATGGGCCTAAAGATTTTCTCCTTCTCACTCAAACTTTAGAAGTTTATTGTCTAAAGTTGGTGAAGAAAGAAATCCTTAAATTTATCTATCTAAAAAAATCTTTAAAAAGATGACTTTAGAGAAAATAATAACTGAACCAAATATAGTTAGCTTATACGATAGATTCCAGAATTGACAGCATGGTTATTTTTAACAAGTTGATAATAACAATTTAACTCAACAGACTTTTGAACATCTAGTTTTTGTAAGCATTGTACAAATTGCTATAAATGAACTAAGGACATTTTATAGGGCTCCTATTTGTATCTCAAACTCAACATGTCCCCAAAGGGAGAATTAATTTTCCATTTAAATTTTCTTCTCCTCTAATATAATCCCCTAGATGTATTCGAGTATATAGTCACTTACAAACTGGTGTCATTCTTGACTCCAACTCATCTTTCTTCACTCTGCTAGAGCATCCAACTAACCAGTTACCAATTTCTGTTTACTGCCTAAATATTCTTCTGTATATTATGTTCTGATTGCCTCTACCTTATTTATGCTTTCAGTTAATCATTGAATATTTGTTTTGTGTCCAGTTCTCAAACTAAACATTAGTACTTCGAAAACAAACCACACACAAGTGAAGTCTGCCCTCAAGACATAGTAGCTGGAGGGTCCAGCACAAACACTCACATTATTATGTTAAGTGGCATATTAGAGATATATAAAGGATATTAAGGAGCACTTAACCCAGTCTCAGAATGGAGTGAACTTCTCCTTGAAAGCCATCCAAGTATTGGTAAAGGATGAGTAGGCTGTTGTTAAGGCTCTAGGGCAATTTCGGAAGGAAGGCCATTCCAATCCCATGAGAAAATATAAACTGAAGTAACTTTGAGATAAGGTGATGTTCCCAGGGAATCACAAGCAATCTGTATATGGTAAAACATCAACTCTAAAAGGAAACTGGCAAAGTAGACTACAGCCTGATCATAATAACTTACGCCTTGTCCTCTAGGGGAAGGGAAATCACTGAATGGATTTAAAGAGAGAAATGAGATAATCACTTTTTTTGTTTAAAATAGGTAAAGTTTGGTAACAGTGAGTAGGCAGAATTGAAGAGAACTAAGTCAAGAAGAGAAGTGGTAAGAGATTTATTTAATCGTCAGTAGAAAGTGGTACAGGTTTACCCAGGCCCGGACAGAATAGTTAAGTATAAGAGAGAAGTGGATAAATCCAAATACTATTTTTAAAAATATCTATAGTATAGATCTTATCTGTGACATGAGGGGTAGGAAAAATCAAACATGATTCCTAACTCGGGTGACGGATAGGGAGCTCAACCAGCGCTTAAGACAGAGAATACCTGAGAAGGTACCGGCTTAGGGAAAAGATGATGAATTCAGCTTTGAACACGTTTTGTTTGAGATGCCTGTAGGACATCCAGGTGGAGATCTCTAACAGGCAGTTGGATATACAAGTCTGAAGCTTGAGGGACAGGTTGGGGCCAGAGATAAAGAGTTGGAAGTCATCAGAAAATAAGTAATAGTTGAAACCATAAAAATAGATCATCCAGAGAATGTGAGTAGATTAAGAACTGAGGAAAGTCCTCTTGGAAATACAAATACTTAAACAAAGTTTGGAAAAACAGTATCATTTGAATTCAGAGAGTAATAATCTGTTAGAAGATAGGAGAAAGGAGAAACACCTTGTGCATGTTTATGGACAGAAAGGAAATAATCAATAGAATATGCTAAGAAGACAGGAGGGAGTAGGGCTATTGAAGAAGGTCCCTACCATATGTGAGAGAAGGTCAGATCAAGGGCACTGGTAAAGAGTTGGCAGGTGCTGTTAAATAAGCAAGGTGGGATTGGATAGACTTTTCTTCCTTATCATTCATTTTCCTTGGACTACTGCAATATTTTCATCCCTAAGTCTTAACTTCTAACTACTGAATCCATCCTTCAAGCCCCATCAATATAATGTTTCTATACTTCAAATCCTATGTTATCACTTAAAATCTACCAATGATTCTGTGTTGAAGAGGGGTCACACAAGATTTTACTGCCATTCCTACTCCCCTATTTCTGGGGAAGTAATTCCAGATACTACTTTCTTGTAAAATAAATTATGTTTATTCCATCATGTGCAAGTGAATTCTAGCCTAGTCTACTAGGATGGTTGGTGCTAATTAGAACAGAGGTCAGTGCTTTGTGAGAAGTAACCCAGCCTTCTCTAATTTGGCACCAAATCCTCTTCCAAGGGGAGCATCATATATATATGTATGTGTGTGTGTATTTATATTTTTTATAAAGATTTTTTAAATGTATATTTTTAAAGAGAGTATTCAGCAGAGACAGAGTGGGGAACAGAACAGGCAGATCGACTGAAATACACTGCTGAGGAGAGCAGCAGGCAAGGCAGGAGAGGTCTGCTGCACCATGTGGGTCCCCTCCCTGCTTGGGGACCAAACTCATGCTGCAGTGGCTACAGAAGCCCCACAGTGGCTGCAGAAGCCCCACAGTGCAGCATTCAAATCCTTGCACCACCAAGGAGGGGGCACCTTATATTGAATGGTGAGAATTAAATCAGGATCTTTCTTCTATGAAGGATAATTAGTTGAATGATAAACAAAGAGAGTGTCAGTTACCCTATGCTGAACTAGTGTTATATCCCGTGAGCTAGCTCAAACATCCTAGTCTCTGCAACACAGAACTTAAAATGTCAATATGTTTAAGAAAGAGCTGGTAATCCATCATTTTGTCATGTCCTTTGTAATAAACCCTCATCTCTGAGAATTTATTGCCAATCTTTCAGTGCCATGCTATGATGGACCCTTTAAGTCTACTACCTCAATTAGCATTTCCTATTTTATAGCTAATATCCTAGCCTGGTGAAAACAGGTTCTGTGCTTTGGGAAGTACTATTTACTCCTATGTTTTAAGGATTCTCTAAGAAGATTAAATGATCCCCAAACCTTAGAATGATCTGCTTTTATCCAGTTTTCCCTAAGCATTTTTCACCACAAAGCCACTTTTCTTTTTTAATAGTGACCATTAAAACCTCACTAGACACTCTTTGGGAAAACTAGTCTAGAGGACAAGGTCCAAAATCATACATGGAGTAATGATTAAATATGGCAAATTGACCACAAGCATTTATTTCCTCATTCACTTGAAACTGCACTTAAAAGATTTTACAGACAAAAAGCAATTCACCACCACCCTAAAACAGAATGAGAACTTAACAGACAAAAAACCTGAATGCATTTTAAGAAGTATTGTAAAATACCTAGAGAGGGAGAACGGTAATTAGAGGTAAGGCCACCTTGTATCGCACATTCTCCCAATGGCTCGGGCCTGAGCGAACCACATGCAGAGGAAGGCAGAGCAGAGGCACTGGCCAGAAAACAATGGATTAGATAGAATTCTGTAGGCAAAATAGGTGAACCCCTAAGCCCTCACCCCACCCCATGAAATAGAGAACCTAAAGCCACATGTATTTTTTTTAATTGGACAGCAGAGTCTGGACTCAGAGTCACATATATCATAGCAAGTGAATCTAGAGTCAGAACCAGAAAAATGAGAGTAAAGTTATCACCTGAGGGTGGAGCCTCAAACCTCCCTGCCGGAGGTGCTAGATAGCAGCAGCAGTGAGGCAAATGCCACCTAGACAGAGGGTGAGGGCTCTTTTTATAAAAGCCAATAGAAGATCTTTGAAAAGACCAGAGCTTGTCCAGCAAACCCCTACGGTGAGGCCAGCAACTGGAAATGTTTTGCTACACACATTGTTTCTAAGTTACATTTTAGTGCCTTATTAAATAGAATTTTTCTAACTTCCAGGGAGACAGATGGAAACAAATACCTGCTAGTTAAATTCAAAATACACGCCAAGGCCCAAGGGGCAGATCTAAATAGAGTAGGAACTGAGCTTCTAATGAGTCATATTAATGAAGGTCATTCAAATGACTAATGAAGGTCATTCAGTAACATGAATAGTCAGTCACTTAGGGCACTGATTTTCAGACTCGGTTGAAAATTGGTAAACTAGCATTCTGTAACTCTTTATCATTAATCTCCCCACCTCAGAGCAGAATTTGATCCCAGAGTCAGGAACTGAGTCCCATGTAAACTCTGTTGTCAGGGCAAGAGAGCTGGAGCTTTGGAGGTAGGATGGAAGACTGAGACAATGCACATCTGTAAACACCAAAGCACACAAAGGCTCCCTCGTTCCTAAAGAAAATTTTAGTCTTATTCTCTAATCCTCAGCATCTTTGACCCATTCAGAAGTTGGATTCCCTTCAATCAAAACACAGCTCATTTCATGTGGCCATAATTACATATTGGGGGTGTGGGGGGGAGGAGTTTGCAGGGTGTGGATGACAGAATTCCTTATTATCTTTAAAAATTGCATGGTTTCCAAAAATGGAATTATAAATTACAAGGACTGGCTTCTAACTATTGTTTGTCACTTTATTTTTATCCTAGTTCTACAAATTCTTTATCCCGTTTCTATAAATTCTTAGGCTACTATTTCAGCTGTTCATAAATTTTGTGACTGTTTATTGGAATGGAAGTTCTATCTGTAGAATGACTATAGCAAATAAAAAATACTTCAGTAGTATGCACTTATCTTCAAAGACTACACACTTTACTTGGTCAATCGCCTGTTTTCAACCTTAGAGAGTCCTTACCCTCATTCCTCTTCAGACCCCGCCCATGATCATGAAGCCTGTTTATAAGAATACTCCCCCAATCCAGTCTAGAGAGATTCTGGAACACTTACATGATAAAAATTGTTTTCTATTTTGTTCTGTGGGTCTGGAACCACATCAGAAGTTCCTTGGGTGTTATTCAGGTCAGGATCAGTTTTAGGAAAGGTATTTGCTTGTAATCTGCCTGATAGTTTTCCAACTCACCAAGCTTTCCCTTTTTGTAATGGCTTTTGGAAAATTCAAAGTCATTTCTAATGTAGCAATTAATTGGCATGGTAATATACTTGCTCTAACGAATGTTTATGGGAAATCAATTTTAAATGTTGATGTTACATGTACTTAATAATAAAATTTGAAGTGTGTAGTTTACATGTTTTTCATTTGTTTGGGAAGTCTGATAATATCTATTGGCCCAAATCTGTCAAGTTTAATTGTGGTCATTTATGCCTGTTAATCAGTCTGTGTGCCCAAGTCTTTAATTATGGAACAATGTAGAGGCATTTATAATAAATAAAATGGAAGATCTCTTAGCATTAAGAAAACCTATGAAAAAGTAAAAATAACTTCTACACATCAGAACATAGAATTTCAATTCTATTACACCAAGTCAAGGGAAAAGGTAATGTTCTGCATACACTATTGCATCTTATCATTATTGATATAACTGTTATAAAGTTTAAACAGTACAGGACTTGATTTCAGCTCCAAGAATTACTCCTTCCTAAATTTCTTTAGTTACTATATTAAAAATAAATCATTGTTGTTGAAACATTGTGATTTTTGCTTGGAAGTTTACTTCTGAGATGTAACTTAATCAAAATTTGAACATTGCTGTGAGAAAAATAATTATCTTATTCGACTTATACTTGTGATTTTAGAACAATATGCATCTAACAGGTTATCACACTTTATGGGGACTTTCATTTTCTCTTCCTCAAGGGTTTTCAAAAAAAGAAGAAAGAATACAATTAAGAATTGCATTATCTCTTTCTAATTTTAAATATAACTTGACATAAAAGATTTAGGAAAAAAATAAACAATAAAAACTAAAGGGAAATTACTTTGGATTTATTTTAGGGACAACAGTCATGTTTAAAATAATGTACATTTTTGCCAAAGTACATATATATGAATTGTTAACCATATGTAGTAGTTACTTTTCC
The DNA here is from genome assembly GCA_019455555.1 of Galemys pyrenaicus. Lineage (NCBI taxonomy): Eukaryota > Metazoa > Chordata > Mammalia > Eulipotyphla > Talpidae > Galemys > Galemys pyrenaicus. The sequence continues at coordinate 1,700,403 of JAGFMF010011386.1, forward strand.
CTCCAGATCTCTTTCCTGTGGTCAGGTCATATGTAGCCAGATTTAGAGACTAATTTGAAAGTGCCAAATCATTAAAATATGTCCCTTATTAAAGTGGCCATTGTACGCACACAAATGTCTGGAATCTTTTGTCTGTGTTTCAAGGCCAAAATTTGTAACCACTGTTTTCTTGTAGGTCACTTCTGTTATTTACTGTTATTGTTATGCTCTGGAGGCAACTTAACATTTACATTGTTAACAGCTAGCTTTCAAAGCCACATTCCAGCAGACACTTCACTTGGATTTTAATAGCCCCAAATAGTCCTCTGATTGGGTCCTTTGGGAAGGACCCAAATGGGCACATTTCCACACTTGAGATCAAAGGAAAGAAGCAATTAGCTCTTTACCATACAGGTATCAAACATCTTCCACTTGCTTAACGTTTCCAAACCTCAAAAATGTAGCTAACTCCTTCCCCTCTACTTTAGAGTCCCTAAGAATAGGTGAAATAAAGCAGTATTTTGAAACTCAGAGATAGCAGTTAAACAACACTGCCAGACACTGAACTTGACCAGTAAGTTCAAAGAAATAATAACTGTTTGAACAGATTATCATGACCACCATAAATTAGCACTAAGTCTCCTTAATGTACTGAGCAGCTATTCATTACATGGAAGCGACATGGTGCCTGACCTTGGGGAACTAGACTCAGACAATGTCTTTGAAGTCATTTCATTCTTGTTCTTACTTCAAGTATCTTAGACATGTGTCTTTATATAGTCCCCTTGAGGGTAGGGACCATATCTGAATTACTCCATGTGTTTCCTAACGCAGAGAACTCTGAAAACTAAAAGATGGATATTAAAGGGGAAAATCATTACATTCAAATTTTATAAAATATAATATATTTTTATAATATATATGAATAATATATAATATATTGTTTCTCCATTCAAATTTTATAAAATATGATAATATATTGTTTCTCCTTTACTGCTTTTCTATCATTAAAAGATTACATGAATTCTTGCTAACTGAAAATATTTAAATAAGTGTATATAATAAAAACAGAACGCCTGTCTTTGCACTACATATACCCCCCAACTCTCATTCTCTTCTTCAGGAGCTCTAGTAGCAGTTTGACACACACCCAACACACATACATTTTAAATACATGCTCTTGATTTTAATCTTATACAATTAAAACTACTAAGCTATTAACATTTTTTGGTCAATGGCTCTATACAATTTGAGCCTTATTTAGAACTATATTATTTCTCCATAAACACTTTTAGAGAACAGCAGTAGTTTATAAAATGCATTTTAATCTGTACTATGAACATCCTATTCTTTTGTCTGTTTTGAATTCTGCTTATGCTTGGTTTATCCAATTTACAAATTTGATCCATTGTAGGTTGATGGTAGACTCAGTTCACATCAGTGAACGAATGTCTGGTACTGACAGTCCCCCATAGTTACTGCTTTTATTTTTGTCTTGACCATTTTCTTATATTTATTCTTTGAGGTATATTTTAGAGTTTCTTTATTTTGTACCCTACCATCCTGCTGTGATTACAATTAGAATAGCAACTTTGTTAATCTGGAAGGAGTCAGCATGTGTCTTTCCATTTGTTTATGCTGTCATTGATGTCTTCTTCACCTGCACCCCATAGATAATTGCTCCACATAGTGAAGTTGTCTCAGTATTTCAGTAGGGTCTGTTCACGAATGTATTAATTACTGATAAAATATAGAAAAGCTATATAACTCTTAAATATTAATTTTATAATATGTCATTTTCTAGCAGATTCTTTTTGTTACAGGGTAACTCTATATAAAATGGGTTTTCCTGACTGGGTTCTCACCCGCGCACTTGAAAGGCACTTATAATGCCCCCACTGCAGGCACACACAACAAAGGTTAATAAAGGGTTTTATTTATAAGAGAAAGGGAAATAGCACAGTGAATCACATAAGAAGAGAGGGATGATAAAGATCCGTAAATGTCTTAGCAGTTCCTCAGAGCTGGAACCCAACGGCGCGCTGAGAGCTGGCTCCCAAGGAAAAGAAGGACCCCCAAGGCCCACGTGTCTGCTTTTATACTCAGCCTGGCTGCTTAACTCCACCCTCAGGTCCCAGTAATTCGCTCTTCGATAATGACCTTATGGGATTTGTAGTTCTTAAATATTGTAGGTCTGAAACGGGTGAAAGTCTATAACCTACTTGTGTAATTCATTCAGGAGGACCTTTGCCCCCTAACACTTTTGGGTTTTCAGGAGAGACAATCATACAGCTACAAACATTTTTGGTAATTTCCAGTAATAAAGCATTTCATTACATTAAAGCCTGCTTTATGAAATAAACTATATATGTTAGTGGTATAGCACTTAAATTAGTAGTGTTTTTTTGTTTTGTTTTGTTTATACTGCCACTTGGATTCAAATTTACAGTAACACTTCAGAATGATTTTTTACCTGTATATTTTGACAGGTCAAAATTGAAATAATTCCTTCTCTGTAGGTGGGTCAGCACTCAGGATTAAGTATCATGCTGACAGTGCCTTAAGAAAAGAATTAAGAAACTTGCCACCTTTATTTGCTGCAGATAGTTTTCAAAGAAAACCAGCTGAAGTAAGTGTTGTTGGGCCAGTCCCTAGCAGAGCTTGTAGGAGTTCTATGTACCATCATGAACACAGCCCCGGAGCACTGGCACTGTAGCAGGCATTAGACTGGCCTTCAGAAGCTAGGGGAAATGATCATCTCACCTTCCTTCCTTGCATATCACCTACTGATTTAAAAATAGAAATACATTATCAGCCCTCCCCCTGTAACCTGGCAAACTAGTGATGCTACTCCAAAGGGTACATACTTTAGCAAGTACACTGACAACATTTTTTTATATATCCCTTTTATGAGTCATATTCAAAATCGCTGTCTGCATCTACACTAGCATTATCCAATATTTGTAATGCAGCATTAAATATAACCTTGAAATCACACAAAACGTTAAAAGAATTTTTTAAAGAACTATAACCTATTGCATCTGGGATGGGCCTTTACTCATGGACAGTATGGAGATCGTGCAAAAGCTGGAACTTAAGATACAATTATATAAACAAAATTAACCTTATTTTGGCTTCGGAACACTGGAATAATATTTTTTCAGAACTGGATGTAATATTTATGCTTAAGCATTTTTTTAAATAAACGTCCTTTGAACGCGCTCGCTAATCTTGTGATAGGTCAGTACAAACCTCCTCCAAAACGGAAACAAAAACTTCAGGGAAACGTGGGCGCACCTCCCTGGCCTGTCGTATTTAAAGTTACAGCGTGATCAACCGTGGAGGAAGGAGCTGCTCTAACAGAAACTTACAGCCTTGGGACCTGGAATATTAATCAGTGGTTAACAGAAAACTGAGCTCTAGCTGGTGATCCATAGGGATTCTGGAACCACACCCGCAGCTTTCACTGGACGCCTTAAGAACCACTTCGTCTAAGAGTCTGAACAGGAAAGGCAAACCTCCCAGAGCTACAGGAAAATATTTTTTGTGGGTTACCAGGGTAAAATTGGTTTTTGAAAAATGCTGTCACTCTTTTTTCTTCAAATAGGAATAGCTTCAACAATTTTGTGATTACAAAGTAAAGTGTATTCGCTACATTAACATGTAAAAGTCAAGACCAAAAATTAACAAAGAATACATTTTAAATCACCGACAATTCTGCTGCTAAAAGATCATTACTGTTAACATTTTGGTGTAGATCTTTGCAGAGTTTTTATCAAATGAACCTAAAATGGCTGATGCAGCATGACTGAAAAAAATTAATTTTCAAAATATGTGATTTAAAAAATATATCATTTTTTAAAATTGACATGGCATTATCTGATATGAAATAAAATATGTGTGTATGTATAGATATACATATACATATGTGTGCGTATTTCTAAAGCATTTTAAAATACTCAAAGAATTTTTAAAAATCCATGGAACCTTAGACGGCCTTCATAAGTCATCAATGATAAATAGTTTAAGTGTTTCCATATTGACTGAGAATGTTTTACAATTGCAGTAATATAATAGAATTAATGATTTGTTACTCCACTCTAATTACACCCAAACATCTTTGCCAGTGTTTTGTCTCCTCCCTACTTTCCAACCATTCCCCCAGTCCCTATCCTTACCTCATTCTCTCTGACCCTTGGTGCTTAGAGTGTTATATTAACACAATAATTAAAACTGACAGATATAGAAGTTTCCCAGGGAAATGCTTTATCAATTATACAAACAGAAGTGACAGGAACTACACGAAACAAAAACAGTAAACACGGCCACCTTGTTTGTGTGTATGTGTATATTCACAAAATATATGAATGAAACAAAAAGACATTAGTAATGTTTTGCCTCTGAGGAGGAAACTGAGTGACTGGACTGTGGGACAGAGATGGAAAGAAAACTTTTTATGATATACCCTTTCATACATTATAAATAGTATACTTTATAACATGCATGCCTATTCAAGTAAATTTAAGACAAAAATATAACCACTTACACACAAAACTATATAAAGATATTAGCTTAACAGAACACAAACTGCTCCTTCAGATTCCAGATACCCAGAGAGATGCACTACTAACTATAATAGTATCAACTTATGGGTTCACAATGGAAAATGATTTCTCCTTTCCTCTGAAAATTGTTGCCATTCTGTAAACCGGTGCCATATTTAGAGTGCCATGTTTGAATCAGTGATTCAGCAAAGGCACATCTATGGTTCTATTTATGTTAGCATTTGGCCAACACACACACACACACAGACACACACACACAGTAGTGTGGTACAGAAACCATCTGTGACTATTCCTTTTAGCTGCATTGCTGACAATGGCCTAAGGTTAAAAAAAAAAAGGTACAGAAATTCTGATTTCAACCTTGTTTCTTTTTGAAAGATAAGTTATTCTGGTTCCAGGTAATGTATAGCCCATGTGTGCCCTTTGGGCAATATTTGTGAGATGGAGATGCTGTTCAAGTTTGTGAGCTAGTTCTACTGCTTGATGTGAGTCATGAATATCTTTCATTTTGTCTTTTTTTTCCTGCTCTTCATTGGCAGGTAGTGAAATCAAAGTTCACCAAAGAATTTCACTACATTAAAATGAAACTATCAAGAAATCATATTGTGGGAAAATATTTCAGCAATCAAAGCAAACGTCAACAAGACTTGATAACAAATTTTCAATCACCATATAATGTCAGAGGGCCAATCAATCAGGTTTACTCTGAAATTCTCCTCAGCAGGATGTGTGCACGTAGAAGATCTGTGTAGACTCCTTGCAAGAGGACTGAATGTGGACTGAAGCCAAGCCACTTACATGGACGCTCGTCTAGGAAACGAATTCTGTGCATGTCGTGTATTGTGGATCACCTGCACAGACTCATACACACAGCACACGCATATGCACCAGCAAACACACACAGGCTTTAAAAATAGTCATAATAACACTTTTTTCCTCCAGCTTTATAAAATGAAGATTTACACTTGAAAATCAGATGGTTTCAAGGTGAAAGAGCTAGAAAAACATTACTTGAAGTATAATCAGAAACTACAATAGAACCACTGTGGGCCAGGCGTTACATTGTGACAATAAAAAGAAATACAGACATTTGAATTTTGTGGAAGAAAGAATGCTCCTGAGTGTCGTGTTCTTTTCTCTACAGGTGCATGATTGCTGAACAGGAGAAAAGCAACTACATTCCGCCTGCCAATAGGGCTATTTGTGTCCTTCAACGGGCAAGTGTAGGGTTTGTGATAGTGTAGGAGTTGTGTGCCTAATGTTTATGACAAACAATTTTCTTTTATTTTTAAAATAGGAGAATTGAAAGAAAAAGAGCAGAAATGCACCATGAGGGAATTCGAAGAGATTCTATGAGAGAGATAGACTTGTGCTATTTTACAGTTAAAATGCCACGCCATTTAATTTTGCACTCTGTACTTTTCATAAACATTCCCCCTTATCCTCTCTGTGATGTTGGATGGGTAGATGCAGTCTAAACTGATTCAGAACATAATTATAAACTGAGGAACAAAGTATTATTCCTCATGTATTATTTTATTGTGTCTCATGGATATTATAGCTTCAGGAAGATTGTGTTTGCCTTTAAGCCCTAGGTATTTTAAGATTACAATTACATTTTGAGTAAATATTTTGCAAAGGATTAGGCATTCTCAAGTGCATAGGAGTTTTTCTATTAAAATATATATATCCATAAATATTACTTTACTAGTAACCATATTTTGATTTTTCTGAACAATTATATCTAATACAAATTTAGAGTAGGCATAAAATTATCTTTTATTAAAACTGGTATACACATAAAGCATATCAAATTCCAATATTGAGGACTTTCTTTCCTCCATTTTAAGATCAAAATAGTAAATTGCTTTATTTGGCAAATGCTTTGTTGTGACATATCTCACAGTTGCAGTGATTTTAAAGGATTATTTTTCTTTGAGGGAAAAAAGCTGAAAAGGTTAATTCATATATGACTGATATTACCAAATGTAAAAATACCTCAATCTCATTACCATGCAAAAAATGAAAACTAATTTGATTGATCAGTTCCTTAGTATAAATACCCACCTCCTTAAATATTCTATTTTTATATATATTTTTATATTAAAATAAACATGAATTTATATTTAACTATCTTAAATTATATTTAAACACAAGTATTAGTAGTTATAAATAACCCAAGTCTGCATCTGACAGATGGTAGATTTCTTAGGAGAATGGTACGAATTCACTTTTAACATGAACGATTTTTCTACTAACTGCAGCTATATGCAAGCATCAGTTTTAGAGTTTCAGTGATTTTGTCAATGATATAAAATGTCAATTCATGAAGCTGCTCTTTAGTGTTTTGATGGATTACATGCTCTCTAACAGGATGAAGGTCAATGCGTGTTTCTTGTCATTTGCTGTCAACCTATCAGTAATAACAATATGACTGAGTTTAGTATGGGATTTTCCTCTTCACCAGTGAAATAATAACGGGTTTTAGAAACAACTGTAAAAAATACTATTAATAAATGTCTTACTAGCAATGGTCCGTGTTCAAAGAGTTTCTTTTCTTTTTCTTTTCACTGAAGGTAAATAACCTTACATGCAGTGACCACAGGAGGGGGTATTTAACATACAGGTACTGGAATGTGGCTTAATAAGATAACTTATACTGTTCCTTCCAATCCTGATGTTCTCTAAATTTTGATCAGAGAAACTACCTGCTCCAATGGCCAAAGCTTTTGAACACAGTGACAAACTGTTTTTGTAAGAAGGCTCTGAAATGCTAGGAATCATTTTAGTAACTCTTTAATTGAAAGTGATATGTGTGTGCGCGTGTGTGTGTGTGTGTGTGTTTAAAGGTGCAGTGTACTATAGATCGTTTATCACTGCCTGCTGGCTGGCGTTACACTTGGGTCATTTAATCTTCCTCATTAGTTGTGCCTGTGCCCAGCAGTCATCTCTACAGAACAATGATTCCCATTTAGAAATCAACAGAAGAAATAACTAATTTTTGAGATTGAAATAGTCTGGTAATGTTTATGAAGGAAATAATGCTGACTTGCACCTGATATTTCTTTTTTTAGTTCGTTTAGATTTAGTTGGAATCTTTTAGGTTACAAGAGCAGCTATAGACCCTGATCAAAAATTATGTAAACCATAAGAGGGATTTCAAAACTGCCTAGGAGGGGCATGATGGTGGTAACAAAGTTAAGAGTGTAGGAAGAGGATCAGATTTAGTATTGTATTAAATATTATCCAATAGGCTTCTTAATCTGAACTGAATACTGAAAGAATCTGCATCAGGGCCTCCCTAGTGGTGCAGGGGTTAAAGTCTCAGCACTCTCAAGCAATCATCAGCCACTGTAGCATGAGTTCGATCCCCAGCCAGAGAGCTGACCAACATGATGCTGCAGACCTCTCCTGTCTCTCCCCCCTTATGCAGTGTATTTCAGTAGATCTGTCTATTCTGCTCCCCATTCTGTCTCTAGTGAATCTTCTCATACTCCCCATCTCTGGCCGATGACCCCCAGTTCTTGTATGTGTAAATAAATAAAGCAAACAAAAAAAAAATCAGAAGCAGCTGAAACTTTTTTGTGAGTTTTTCTTATAAAAATAACCAAATCAAAAAAATTCATCAAAATCAGTGACTAAAATTAATGTATTTAAAATAAACAAATATAATTGAATAAGTTCAAATGGACAGATAGCTTCAAAAATATGGATCCAAATACAAAAGATCCTACAGCAGATTCTACCACTTTGACTAGATCAAGAAAAAATTGTTATGTAAATGCTACTGTAGTTTCTTTTTAATGTGGATTTAAAGTTCAAACGACTTTGATTGCTCTTGGAAACTAAGGCATTTTGGCAGATAACTTTGACTTAAGGGGGTGAGCCAGAAGTTGTCAGAAATGCCAAAGACCCATTAAAGTTAGCAGGATCCACCAGTGGCTACAAACTCGATTTTGTACTTGGCATGTTTTCAAAGTTTCACATTGTCAAAGACCCTCTTATCATTTTTTTATTGCTGCAGTATTTCTTTCATGATTTCTCCACTTGGTGTAGAATTTATTTTTTTCTTCTTCATATAGATGATCCTCCTAAAATGGCACTTGATTTGTTTTCTTTATGTTCCCTGAAATATAAAGAACTTGTGTAGCAACTCTATTCAATCAATGTCATATCACTATGTATTATCATGCTACACACACAACCAACATATAATCTTTAAACATACCAAGAATATTTACAATTTGTAAGTATGCTTGCACTGTAACTAAAGATAATTATTTAAACCTAACTAATAATGAGAACAGAATTAAAACTGACACTTTCAGATAAAACCTTCTATAATAACACCTACAGGGTTGTCATATTCAGGTAGATTCAGTTCTGAACTTGATTTAATATAACTGGCATTTTCACCCAAGTCCAAAGCACTGTCTGTCTGAAAAGAACTGTTTTTACTTGGCTTTTTAAAGTCTTTTTTCCAAACCTTTGTGTACTCTATCTAGGGAGAATAATTGCATTTTAGAATATGAGAGGACATTTAATATAGCTAAACTAAGATATTTCTTTTGACATTTATGTGCAGTGTCATAGTATTATTATTGTTACATAAAAATTAGTTCTAGTGGAATTTATTAAAACATTTATTACTAAAAAGCAAAGTAATTACAATCAATAGTTTGCAATAGTAGATCAGAATTCAGAAATAACATTATCTCATAAAATGTATTCAGTTTTTTTCTCAACTACATAGCAACTTTCCTATTTTTATGATTAGATGGTAAAATACATTAATTTGATGTGCCTTTTAGTGCTAGGCTAAATGATTTAATGCTAATGGTATGTGTTTTATTTATATGTTTTCTTAAATTATATTTCCATTAATTAAATAATAAAATCAGTTTAAAATCTCTACATTGAAATCTCAGTGTGTAGTATCAAAGTCACCATTTTCATTTTCGCATTCTATAATTTTTGATCTATAATTTGTATGCTTTTAAAAGGAAATCATGAATTTGAATATTAGGGAAAAAATTCAAGAAAGCTAAAATAAGTTAAGTATATTTAAAATGTTCATATGTGTTCAATCAGATGCCAACCAACCTCTACTAATATCTACTAATATTATCTATTGTTATTACTATCTACTAATTGATATCTACTAATATCCACTTAGATATAAGATGCAGTTTGGTCTTTAGTTGATTTTCTTATATTAATAACTAAAAACTTGGGATTCAGAACTCTTGATGTCCCTTTGCAGTAAATACATGGAAATGAAAGGATGGTACAGAATACAGAACACCAAGATTGAAGCAAATGTGACTTACTCATCAGCCATCACAACCAGGACAGTGTGTGTGTGGGGGGGGGGGGGGGGGNCAGGGGGGGGGGGGGGGGGGGGGGGGGGGGGGGGGGGGGGGGCAGGGAGACGTAGCACAGCAGAAGCCTTTACTCCAGGAGCAAATCTCTCCTACTAGCTTCTGAGGTGCATAAAAACTATGGACACCTTCTCCAGCTGCCTTTTATAGATCTTTCCACAGTCCACACTATGCCTTCAAAATGGAATTTTTGCAATATTTTCTGTGTGCATTTAATAGGTAATACAAGGTACATTTAAAACTCACTTTTCTACATTCTCCTCCTTGCCTTAATTACACATAGCATGAAGGTTATGTTTTCATGGGCATGAGTTCTCCAGTTTTACAGTATCATAAAAAAAAGTTTATGAGCCTTTTGTTAAAAATCGGTGCCTATGTCATTGGCAGGGCATGAAATTATCTGCAGCTACTTCTTCTACTTACAAGATAAAATTTGGTCGGAATTAAGAATCATACAGGGGGGACATGAACTAATATCTTTGTAGCCTAAAATGAGTTTTTGTCATCAAATGGCGCAGACGTGGGTTCATCAGTTTCTACCACATGTGCGTACCCCTGGGGAAAACCTGCTCTCTGTTCCTACTTGTTTCTAAAGAATCCCTATTTCAGTATTCACATTAGTTATGCAAAATCAATGGCATGTTTTTAAAAGGGTGTGGATGCAATCCTTCGCACAGTTATTCCTGCCAAGAACAGGAATCATTTCAGTAGGATGGAGTTTCCAGGGCCATGTTATTGGTAAACACCCAGAACTGTCTCTTGGCCACTTATACTCAGAATATACTGATATCTTCCATGAATTATTTATGGATTCAGAGATGAGGCTGATACAGACATTGCATCTCATGTTCCTACTTCCCAGAAGAACAAGCACTCTCAAGAGGGTGATTGGCCTCAGTGGTGTTTTCTCTGTTTCCTGGGGTCATCAGAAATCTTTGAAGTACAGAATGTTGGGAAGTAAATTTTTCTTCCTATGGAAGCCTCCCTGGGCACCGTCCTCAATAAACTGTTACCAAATACAGTGAAAATAACTGGTTTGTTTTGCTACCTCTGCAGACATGACAGCCAAAATGGCGGGGCCAAAATCAAGCCTCCCCTGGTTTGTGTCCCTGTAGAGTCCATGTCAAATAAAGGGACTCAGAAACAGGAGTTCTGGATTATTTTAAACGAAAAGTCACACTGCGCAAATACACATGCACATGGAGGTGAGTAAAGACGTGTGTGTGCACGTGCACACGCATACAACAAAGTAGATAATAAAGTACCAAATAATCACATACACATTATACTTGTGTCTTTAAACCATTCCTCTTATTTTTGATTTATAACAGTGTGCAAAGCCTTTACATCAGGTTCTCTATCTCTGGATACCTCCGCCAGGTGCTCGTCCGGACACGTGGGGAATGCGGTTGGAGGCCTCTGCCAAGAAGAGCTGGGAAGGATGTGCCAGGGGAGGTGGCAGGCAGATGCTTCTCTTAGAAGGTGACAAGTGACCCAACTGCCAGAATCATCAACATGAGAAGAAGCTAGAAAAAGGTTGGCTGCTGACTCATGAGGACCCCCATTACTGAACCTGTAAAGAGACTTGGGGGAGAGAGAGGATTGCTGAGAAGAAATGGATCAGTAAGTTTCGCTAAGCCTGTGGGAATCACTCTCAGCGGGGATCCTGTCTTGTGCTCTGCCTCCTTTTTCTCCTCTCCATGTCTCAGCTTTCCAGAGGGGCTCTGGTCTCCGGGCTTTCCCATTAGCCAGCACCGACAGGGACGAGGGAGGGAGGCTACCCTGGTCCCTAAACTGTGATGGAGACACAGGTGGATGGAAGCACCTGACAGCATTTCAGCAATATGGCTCCTGAGGTGAGAACAACTGCCTCCCGCCAAGTTCAAAGTTTATTCTAGAAGCCACTTGACTGCATTTATTTGCCCTTTTAGTGCCATCCTCTGTCTAGGGGTCCCTCTCTGTCATCGTACTATCACATTACCTAGTTTATCTGTAATTACCTATTTATATCCTACCCCACTGACCTCAGCCCCTTTAAATCCAGGATGGACTCCTATTCCTCTTCCATGCTCCAGGGTCTAATAGAGAGTCGTTGCTCCACAAATATTTTCTCCCATGTTCTTTTAATAACTTCTCAACTAGATGTCATCTCCTCTAGGAATATTTCTCTGATTTCCCAAATACCAGCATCCTTACTTGCTCCACTTACCCCATCCCAACATTTATCTTTCTTTGATTAATAATTTGTGCCTCTGGAATGTCAATTGCACAAGGAAGAGACTGAGTTTTTTTATTTGTTTAAACTGTTTTGTTGGGACAGAGTTCACATGCCATAAAGCTTACACATTTAAAGGGTACAATCCAATCATTTTTAGTCTATTTCCACACATTTTCTACCATCATCATAACCTAACTTTAGAACATATGTCACCCCCAAAAGAAATAGAGCAATCATTCTCCATGCTTCCTTCCTTCCACCCCACGGTCATGGATAACCACTGATTTAATTTCTTTTTTACAGATCTACCTGTTTTGGACATTTCGTATAAATGGAGCCATATAATATAGAGTCTTCTGTGTTGGCTTCTTTCACTCAATAGTCTAATCTCTGTATTGTCCGACTCAATAGTTGCTGTGCCTTCTCTGCCCTGCCCCTACCAAAACCAGAAAGGGTCTGATTAAGCCATGTTCAAGTCTGATGAATCATCAAGCTCAATATCCCAAGCCCTTACAAGGGAGAGCAAAGTAAGACATCTTCTAACTGTGGAATTTCAGGCTGATAAAGGAAATGGGGAGCATCACACAAATTATGACAAAGATCCTGCAATACCCAAGGCTAGAGAAGACAAGAGAGAAGCTGTATGTATGTAAGAAGTGCGGATCTAGAGGTGTCTGCTAATGAGAGCCTGGAGTATGTGGGAAGAAATTTACACAGAGCAGACCCTGCCCTTTGGATGTGCAGACCAGTGGGGTATGACTTCTGATCTGTAAAAATATTTCTATTAACTTTCTTTCCTACCATACTATTGTCACATGCAATATTAATGTAGCATCAAAATTCATCATTTTTGTGTCATAAATCTTCCTTTGACTTTATATATAATAAGTGCTTACAGATGCAAATCATGTGTAAATGGAAGGACATAATGGTTAAAAGAAGTATTGGCCATATTGTAGTAATTTTGCAAACAGCTGTTTCAAGTTAACATATGTGTATTCCCAGTCTTGTGTATATGAGATACAAGTTAATGTCAACAGTACATTAACAATGCAACTGAATTTAATTATGGAATTGAAATCGCTATGGGTTGAGGGATCACATTTTCACTGAAAAGCATAGGTAGGGAGACATCTGTTTCTGGTGAGTTTCAATAGATACTTGCATCTTTTATACTCTGATTCTGTTAAAAAAAATTTTTGCAACAATAGATAAACTAACAGATTTCCTTGCACAATTTTTTTCTAAAACAAGATCACATATATTCTTCAACAATTTAATTTTGCAAGTGACATGATAAATGCCTTTTAAATCTGAATCTGAAAAATGGAAAGAGTACTGTAAACAATGAGAATAATACCCATATACAAAGTTGTGTCTAGAATTAAGGACAAAAGGAAAGCTTCTTTGCGTTGTTATCATATGACTCCCTACTGTGTCCACAATTCTTTATTTTACTAGATTTTTCTTTTCAAACTCCTTTCAATTAGTGAAGTCACTCTCAGTAACCTCTGGGGTCTTATAAGATGTGAATCTCCTTGGAAGTTTGAAGCGATTAGACATTTGCAGTATGAGTGAATTTAATCACACTATTATTTCCCCAACTACTGGCTAAATTCAGTGCATTCAGTAAATGAAAGGAGGGGCATAATTATTAGGGGAACTTTGTTCCAAAGAAGACTCTCTGGGAGAAAGGGAACTCTGACAAGCTTAGTTGCATTGGCTGCCAATGGGCCACTGAGACCAGCGCCATGCTGTGCTGAGTTTCCTGCTATGGGTTAAACTTTAAAATCACTTATAGCTGAGCAATGGAATTAAGATATAGGATCTCTGAGGGATTGTTTGAAGAACCCCAATTATTCACCTGGAGAGAGGAAGGCTTCAAACAACCAGATTGTGCTCCTCCCATTACCCACTGTTTTGCATCTTACCAATTCAGTCTAGTCCGAAGATCTAATAAACACTGTATTTCTTTCCCCCTCTATCTTTATAATTGCTGATTTTCCACCACTGCCCAGAGCAACAAAACTGAGCTTTACTGCACTGCTTTTAAGCAGGAGCCTGTGGCATGTAAAAGCAGCCGGCTTAGAGGTTGCCAAGGATGTAAAGCATTATTAAAAGTGGAGACGATCCGTCATCTGCTTCGCTTGTGGTGGAACCAAATGTTTATATTCCTCCTTTATTGCTGAGAAAATTTGAATATAAGTGCATTCCAGCAGCAGTGCCAACTGTCTTACAGATTGCCAGGGTCCATTTGGCTGCTCTGATGGGCTGAGTGTCCCAATGTTTTACCCATTCTCAGGTTTCCACGCAGGTGACTTTTTCAGGAAGAAAGGGGGTTATTCAGTCAAGGATACAACAATTGTCCTCTCTTTCTAGAACCACCAATTATAGATCATTTATATGAGAACATACATCCAGCAAGCTTTTAAGAAGTGGATGGTCACTGAAAACCAGGAGGATTACCGAACACTGTGGTGAAATTGAACACAGTGGTGAAATTGTATGTTTTAAAGGATCTTAAAATTTGACTAGACATGCCTATGGTCTGTGGACACCAGAGATAAGGTAGCTTAGTGTCCTGGGGGTAAACCACAAAAATGTCTATCCTCTCTCTTTCATGCAAAACAAGAAAGCAAAACCGCTATCTGAATAGTCTGCTCTACTTTGCCATGTTTATTTCTCTGCTGTGCTAAAAGAAGACACCTGACCAAGGTTTGCTTGAGGAAACAGGTTTCAAACACTTCAACAGCCTATACCTATGGTTCCAGAAAGATACTTTTTTCTCCTCTTTTTTTTTTTTCCCTGTTTGTTAGAATAGCAGTTCAGCTAGGGGGCAAGTTGTTTTGGTCTGTCAGTTTATAAGAAAGAAAGAAGAGAAAGGAGGAAGAGACAGAATATGAGAAAAAGAAGGAGAACATGAGAAGACTAAGAAAAGGGTAGGAACAAGAGCAAGAAGAATTAAGAGGAATTCATAGAGGGAAGATGGAAACCCTAAATAGCGGCAGATGTCTGTTGGTGTTGTGATTATCAGTTAGCCAGAGTGGTCTAGAATTTAACCACAAATTCAGCAACTAGATCTGAGAGGCTATGCACAAACAGGCAACTAAGGGTCATAGTCTCAGTTAAAAGCTAAAATTTTCAATTATGCAGATTGTGTTTGGTTTTATAGCCGTGAAGAAACAGCACTGCTGACAGAATACAAAGATACTCTTAATCAGAGAGAAGATAATTGTAGTCACAAAAGGAAAACATCTTATTTTATACTACCTAATCTGATTAGTGTTACTTTTGAAACTGCCTTTTGAAAAGGCTTAATCCCTTTTTTAGCTTAGTCTTCATAGTCATGAGTGCTTTCTTATTTCAGGAATAAGCCTAACCACAGTAACTCACTCACTACTTGTATTTCTCACATTTCCCAATAATAAAACTTGTTCTTTATTCGAATTCAAATGTTCTCACTATAGAAACTTAACCCTTTGGTTCTCAAGCTATGTCTGGGAGCACTGCATTAGATTTTCAGTATAAGGCTGAACATGGTTTCAACTTTCCCCCAAAGATTTTGCCCCAAATGCACTTCACTAAAGATTGCCATTGGGGCAATCTAAAATACCTGAAAGTTAATGTCCAGCTTTGTCTGTTTCTAATACACGTTCAGTAGCCATGATTTGAAACATTGAACTATCACACATACACGAAAACTTGTGCTGAGTAGCATGGCATTACAATGCACGAGAGAATATGTGCAGCTACTAGAATTACTATGACTGGACATCAAAACAAGGAGCATCTGCTGTTAAGTTTGGTAAGTATTTCAATACCCAACATCAGGTACTTCTCAAATCTTACATGAGAATATGACCCCTTTCATGATGCCAGTAAGATGAATGGCTCCCAGGACATTACATGTCATGTGGGTTCTTGAACCTGACTTCCTATCTTTTGGACCTCAAATTATCAGATTATGTGGGTTTTCTGAGCTATAGGGATGAAGATGGCCAAAACCACTGCAATCAGTTCCCTGGGTGGTGTCAGAGCAGATGTCCACCTGGCAGCCATGGGAATATAAATTTGCACACTGTGGAAAAGCGTTCCCAGCCCAGACAAGGTGGCATTCTAAGAAATTTATAATAATAAAGCAGCACTCCTACCAGACTTGAGAAAGGTATTTGCCAAAGAAATGTTCATGCTCAAAGAAAAAAAATTTTACTTGTTGGAGTCTTTCTGAGATCTAAATTCTTCTAATAGTCTCACTGAAAATCTATCAGAGTTCAAAGTGCTGGTGAAGAATATTCAAAGTATTGTAACCACCTCTTGTGTGGCCACAAAATTAAATAATATCCTTACAACTAAAAAGAAATCAATTTTTGACATTAAATTATAGAAAAGCTTATTAAACCACAATGTACAATGTAACACCTTTGTATAAAATATGCAAGGGCAACAAAATCAAAAGAATTCACATTAATATGTCAATAGTAACTATCTCTGGTCATCAGAATACAAGAGTTTTTGAAATTTTTTGCTTATCAGAATATTCTAATCTTTCTAATCAATATGTATTAGTGTGGTTACAATGTTTAGGCAATAATCAAGGTACTCTAAAAATCATGTTTTACAGGAAACCAATAAAATCAAAACATTCAATAAAAAATGAAAATACAATTTTAGAAAACCAAAATTTCCTGATATTGAATGAATAACAAAAATCAAAGAAATATATCTTTAGTATAGAATTTCTGGCAAAGATACATGTTGACTTTTCTTTTTTCCAAAAGCCCACTATAGTTACAATTAATTTGTTATAGTAATACTTTAAAAATTATCTATAAGAGCATATATATCTGAAGGACAAAAGTAAGAAAGGAATCAGCAATAAAATTTTGAAAACTGAAAAGAAAATGACTGGGTGATAACGGGATTATTGTGACCAGGGACTGAAGCCAAGACTGTCACAGGTGGCGCCCCCGAAGGGGGTGTTGATGAAGACGGATAGCCCCAGGTGAAATGTGAACAAAATACCAGTGGGCGTGGAGTCTCTGATAGGAAACATAATTGATCGCAAAAGAGTTGCCGGGATTGAGCATTTGGGATTTCAGTTTTTTCCAATCTTCTGCAATTCCGATCAGCAATATTCTGCCCTCCCTTACATTTCTGATCAGTCTCCACTCCCACTGACAATCTGCTCAAATTTCACCTAGGATTATCCATCCTCACTCATACTCCCCTCCAGGGGGCGCCACCTGTAACAGTGTTTGGCTTCAGACCCCAGTTACATTATCAGGCACAAGAAAGCTAAATCCTGAGTCACTCCTAAGGAAGCCAAGAAGCAACTAGTTTGAAACGAGAATTTCCAAAGGAGTCTTAGAAATTAGGGGTGCCAGAATCCCCCCCACTGACAATTTGTTCAAATTTCACCTAGGGCTCTCCATCCTGACCAATACTCCCCTCCAGGGGGCGCCACCTGTAACAATGTTTGGCTTTGGCCCCCAGTTATATTATCAGGCACAAAAAAGCTAAATTCTGAACCACTCAAGAAGGCCAAGAAGCAACTAGTTTAAAATGAGAATTTCCAAAAGAGCCTTCGGAATTAGGAGTGCTAGAATCCCTACAAGTAAAGTCGAAGGTAAAGCTTAAAGCAAAAGGATTGGTTGACATAAAATATACAGTAGAAAACAGGCAAAGCACTCCAACACACTGATTTCAGTGATGTCTTTGGTGACTCCACTCCAACAGCAAGGGAAACAAAAAATAGACAAACAAAATTGAAAGCTGGCCCATCCTGGTGGCGCAGTGGGTTAAGCAACACACTATAAAACAAAACGCAGCCACTGCAGCACGAGTTCGATCCCTGCCACCGGCCAGGGTGGGGACCCACATGGCACAGCGGATCTCTCCTGCCTCGCCCACTGCTCTCCTCAGCAGTGTGTTTCTGTCAATCTGCATCCTGCTTTGTCTGGTGGATTCTCTTACCGCCCCCACACCTCTGGCCTGTACCCCAGTGCTTGTATGCATAAATAAATAAATCTTAAAAAAAAATTGAAAGCTTCTGCACAGCGATAGAAACTACCATTAAAATGAAAGACACCCCACATAGGAGAAAAGACGTCCACATTACATATCCAATAAGGGACTCATATCCAAAATCTACAAAGAACTCATATAAGTCAACAACAAGAAGAAGGTAAATAAATAAAAAAATTGGGCAGAAGATCTAAATAGACACTTCTCCAAAGAAGACATACAGATAACCAACACGAACATGAAAATTGCTCATCATCACTTATCATCAGGGAAATGTAAATCAAAATCACAGTGAGCTACCACTCACTTATGTGATATGGGCCACATCAAAAAGATCAAAAGCAATTCAAATGTTATCTCAATTAAAAATAAATAAATGAATTTATTTTTATAAATTAAATAAATAATTTTTTTTAAAAAATGAAAAACAAAAGCATTGGCAAAGGTATGAAGGAAAAGTTTAAATATGAGGAAAGGAGGCACAAAAAGATTGCAAGACTTGCTAAAGATTTGGCATAAAGGGAAGTCAGAAAGATAGAAAGTGTTGCACCAGCTTATCTCTCTCAGTGGTTCTTCTGTTTTCTCCACCTGTGAAATACATTTATGACTTTCAATTCCTTTCTTTTGTTCTTTTCTAAATTCCAAGTGAAGACACACCTTCAAGCAAGTAATTAACAAAAATAACTCTCCATCATAAATATTATCATGTGGCTTATATTATCTTGAAGAAATACAGCATATTTCTTTATTGAAATCACAGTTATGACATGTTTTCTCTCGTCTGAATTTTATTCAACCTACCAACAAATATTGTGCATGTTAAATGAGTCAAAATAGTTCTTCAGCATTTTCATGGCCATCTATCTACCTCAACATTCCAATATATTTTTTCAAACATAATCTACTGATTTTAAATCACCTGTTACCTATTTTGTGATTCATCCTCATCTACCTTTCTAACCTGATATTGATTACTCTAGGCTATCCCAAAGTTTCTGAGCCACATGCCTGATATGATAATGTATGAAAGATCATGAATTAATTTTAATGTTACCAAAAGAAACCACAAGTAGAAAAACAAACCAAATTATTTTATTTGGTTTAAAAAACAGAGGCAGTTTAAAGGTTTAAAAAGCAGAGGAGAACATTATTTAGGGACACAATGACTTTGATGAAATCATTACCATTGCATCTTTGAGTTAATCTATACAATCGGGGTAACCTGTTGATAAGAAGACACTGCTCAGTTATCATGACTTCAAAGAGCAGGAGCAGATAGGACTGCAAGAGGCATTGATGTGCCCTCTAACCACTCCTAACTGCTGCTAATCATCATGTACAACGTGTCTTTCCTCAGAATACAGCAGAGTGCTTACATCACAGCTGTCCTGCCTATAGCTTCTGTGATGGTGCTTAATCTGCCTGCGTGTCTATTTCGAGTGCTGGTAGTCCTATACTTCACAGTAGGCGACAGGTCTATTAACATGCTCTTTGCTCAAGGATGTGAGCAATTCCTTCATCTTCTCAGTGATCTCATGTCCTTCTTCCATGGTGAGGAAATCTGTGCCATATTCCCGATCTTACTGGTTACTCCTCCCCTGTGGAGAAAGTTAACTGGTCCCCACTGTTCTACCAGTGGGTAGAACAAAAACAAGATGGCGCCATCTTCCTTCTTCATAAACCTGGGCTATGAAGGGCATCCTCAGGTGGAGAGAGCTCTCTTCTCCAATTCCCACTGCCCCATCCTAGCCTTTTCTCTCAGGTGCAACTTCTCGGTCTCAACCTGAATGGATATATTGGATCAGTCTTGCTTTGTCATTATTGCTGTCTCCAATTCAGAGGAAGGAAGGAATAAGAAACCTCACTTTGCATAGTCTAATTCTACTAGAAAGCCTCACACATAATAAAGCTGATACTTTGTCCAAACTGGTTCAGTTCTCTCTGTGCATGCTTTATTCATCAGAACCCCTGGGGCACGGAAGGGGTTAGAGTATGAAGGGTAAGATTCCAGCACAGAACCCCACCCTGGACTGCCAACAATTACTCTGAGATTAAGATACACTGAGGGCCAAATCAGTTCCTGAAGGAAAACTCTTTCCAGCCAAAGCCTGCTGTAACTCAGTTAACCTATAAGGCAAATATTAGTTCTCTCCCCAAAACAGCATTAAAAAGCGGCTCCACTATATTTGTCTGGTACTGGTTTCTTTAGTGTGCCCTGGGGATTCCAGACAATACACTGGTGCTAAAGTAGCAACTGGAATCTTTTACCCAGTCGGCTGGACCCAGGCTCTGTTCTGGCATGTGGCCTAGTATATCAATATTGTGGTTTTCAGTCCATTTTGGAAGCTGCTTCACTAAGTCGTGTGACAACCCCAAAAGTTGGTCTGGCACCAGAAGACTTCATCAGATTTCGGACTCGAGAGGCCTCCAGTCGGCTCTTTTTGTATTGATGCCTCCCCTCCTGTAATCATTAACAGAAGGTGAGAGGGCCGCTATTGGAACACACCTCACACCTATTATGCAGTTTGTGTTTATGTCTCTGAACCCTCGTAAATCTCCTGGGCTCTGAGCACTTGCCTACTCAAATAAAAAGCATTCTCTGGAAGAAACTCCAGTAAAAGTTTGAGTTATTAGCCTAGCTCAACACACTTACCTGGAAGGAGCACATGGCAGGACTTCAGATTTGTCAGAAAGATTTAGGAGTGTCAGTTTATTTACTGATTTTAACACTGGCAGAAACCAAAGCTGTGAACACTTGAGACGTAGCCATCTGGTGGTCCCCCTGGAACGTGTGCAAATCATGTGGCACATACTCATGCAATCAACTAGGTACAAGTCGTGGCGAATTTCCAATTGAAAAGTGGCAAATGAATGGATTAGGTCAACGCTGACAACTCTCGACTTAATGCTTCATTGATTCCACTGTTTTAAGAGAGTCCTTGTCTGTTAAAATGCCAGCCTCACACAACCACTAGTGAAAGTTAACTCCACACTCATACTTGTTGGAGGCAACAGGGGTTTAGCGATTCTGCTGAAGAATTGCTCAGATCCGTGAATTGAAGATGTTTATAATCTATAGGTGATTTGCAATTAGGACACATGAAACCATAATAGAAAAGTACATTAAGTGTTTGATTTTCTGATAGGTTTCTCAGATGATGTAGGAATTGGGTACATTCTCAGATGATGTAGGAAGACAGGCTTCTTTGCTATGACCTAAAAGATGGGTAGGTGGGCTGGGTAAGTGGAAGGCAAAGAAAAAACTATTCTAGGCAAGGAGGCAGTGCTTTTCAAGAAACTGAAATGGAAAATGAAAACATGAAGGTCAAGTTTAAATGAGATGCAGGGCCTCCCTGGTGGCCAAGGGGTTAAGTCTCAGTGTTATCACCACCACAGCCTGAATTTGATTCCAGCCAGGGAGCTGACCCACATGGTGCAGCAGACCACTCCTGCCTCACCTGCTGCTCCCCTCAGCAGTGTATTTGAGTAAATCCACCTGTGCTGCTCCCCACTCTGTCTCTGGTGAATCCTCTCACTCCCTCCCCACCCACAGCTCTGGCCTACACCCTGGTACTTCTACACACACACACAAAAATAAATAGTTAGATAGGATTAACCTACATGTGACAACTGAGATACATATTAAGCACAAGGGGTATTTGTTGCTCAGGCTTGAACTCCACATTAACATGCCAGGCACCAGAGATGAGCACAGTAGCCAAGAGTTAAACATACAAACAAGGACTGTGAAGGCAAAAGCACTTTCAGCATTTGCTGATTTTTGACTGGCATTTGGTTGGCAGAAAAACACTTATTATATAACACCAATCAAGTATAATGATGCAGACCAACAGAATAAGACACAGCCCATTCTTTCTAAATGACTGTTCTCTTAAAGTATTCTCCCTTAAAATTTGAGATTGCTCTATTTTTGCAAAAAAGGAAAAAAGAGGAAACTTTTTTTTCCATTATAGATAGCCCAACTATCCCACCATAAATAGGGCTTGAAAAAATGCAGATGCTAGATTTTTGAAGTTATTTTCTTGATAACTTATTAGAAATTCAGATGATTAACTACTGAGTTGTTCTGTTTCCAAAAAATAGCAAGGGGTGTTGAGTGCCAGTCCTCTCTATGCGTTTCAGTTTTGTGTGTTTTGCTTACTGGCAAACAGCAGTGGCCAACAGCAGTCAGGCAGCAGTGGCCCCCTGTTTGTTAAGGATTGTGTTTTACTTTTATCCCCTCATTCCAAAAAGATTGCATAATCCATACAAATACCAGTGGAGATAAGCTACTTTCTATTAACTCTTTATAAGGGCTCTTCAACATTAATTTCAAGGACAAGTGGGGAAAAAAATCACTTTGGTCTTTAAAAATAGGATAGCATCCTTTTCCAAATCCTGCTCTTTTTCCTGGTCCTGTCATCAGTTATTCCTCTACTGCTGCAAGTATGTCATTTTTATGGGCTTTGGGGCTACCAGAGGTCAGCAGTGCATCCAGAATACCATTCTCAGCCCATGTCAGGAGCCAGCAGTCCTAGCCAGTGCTCTGTTCCAGGCTGGTAGCATCCAGGTGGAATTTAAAATAGAATAGATAGGAACCCAGTTATGTAAAAAGTCACCTCTGTTCTTCTGTTTTATCATGGCAGTTAAGTCCAGCTGGGGTGCTTCTGGTATCAGTTTCCAGTACATAAGTCTCTGTGATCTGCAGCAGAAATTCTTACAACAAGGCCCTTAGAAGTCTCGTCCTCTGATGAATTGCCAGAAGCAGAGTCCAAGGCATATCTGTGCAGGCAGACTTTTTGCTGAGTTTCCCAGGGACTGAGAGAAAATTACCAGAAGCAACAAGCTCTCCTGGGTTCTACAGTTAATAATCTACCATTGTCCCGGGTGGGAGGGAGGATTTATTACTGGCAGATGATTTCTCTAGTTCTGTTGGCCCACTTGGCCAGAGCTGACCATAGTCACAGATTTGGTCCCTCTGGAAATTCCTTAAAGGGAAACAGATATGCTTGAGATCTGGCTTTCGGCTCCTAAATCCTCTTTGCCAGAACATAGCTCAATACGCCTTCCCCAGGCTGGGAAAACAATAATGATTTGCCCTCCTTGTGGGATCAAGAAGCTGCAGATGATTCAATCACCTGTGTGAACGTGAGGTCATATAGCGTTTTTCATAACAGCATTAGTCAAATTTTAGGTACTGGGTTCAGATCATGAGATGACATAATACCAGCTTCTATTTTATCAACAATTAATCATATGGTCTTTGTAACATTTTATAGATTTGGGCACCTGAAGCCTAGAAAGTTTGCATAACACAGTAAGCACTGGGTCATATTCTATGGCTAATTAATATTTTGTCCTCTCCAAATTACAAAATCAAAAATAAATTGGAAATGAGACTTTTTTTGCTGCTGAAAAAATGAACAATTTGGAATGTGTAGCTGTGTATATGTTTGGAACTGACCCATCATTTACTTTATTCCCTTAACTGTATATAGAGTGGATAATCCCCATTAATGATAGTGGAGGTGAACACTTTATATTAAGAGATAGAAATTAGATTCTGAGAGAGTGCCTCACTTGCATATTCCTGGATAAATAAAATATCTATTATTTCTCCCTGTTCCCTCTAAATAAAAATGTATAACACTTGACAAGATTATTATAGACTCTAAAATTCAACCAATTGAAAAGATTTCTGCAATTAATTCTTTTAAATTAGAATCCAGAAGCAAAGTGAAACTGAAGATAGAAGATGAGGAGAAAAGAACTAGTGCTCTCTCTGGACCCCTCTCTCAGGTAGACAAGACCTTATCAATAACCATGGTTCCCTCTCCTAGACTGCAATTCCACCGGCAAATGCAGTCATCCAGTTACACACACACACACACACACACACACGCATGCACACACACGCGCACACCACCTCCCTCCCTTGAGCCCTATGACAGCTCCACTAAGAAAGTCAGATTTGAAGCACAGATTTTGATAATTTTACAGGTGAGGAATCTGAGGTTCAATGTGGAAATGAATTAGCCCACATTACAAGAGTCCCCAGGAGCCACTTCCACCCAGAGCTCCTTCCACTGCTCCTCCCCATCCACAGAACCAGGAAACAGAGATATATGAAGCGTCCATAAAGACCACAATCTGTTTCCAAAACATCCACTGGGGGCTTTGTTTATCTTCATAAGATAGCATTTTTTGGATGGAGATACTGTGATATAAAGAACAATGGGACACAGAAGAGAAATTTAGATCATGAGGTCCAGTAATTGTGATTTGGCCAGAGGTTTTCAACTAGGTTATGCAGCTGTTTGTTAGGGTTTAATAAACAAGGCCTTTAAAATCGGATTGATATCTGACTCTACCTCTCACTAGCTAAGTGGCCTTGAGTAAGTTTCTTAATCTCTTCAAACTCCTGTGCTTATCTATAAAATGATAATTCTTCAGGATTGGAAATTTTGTATGAAGAAAGAAAGAGGAGAAAGTGACAGACAGAGATGGAGAGTGAGAGAACATGGGCACACAGGAGGCCCTCAGTGCAGGAGTGTACCACGCCTGACACAACACAAGCACTCAAATGTCTGCCCACTGAATGAAAAATCTGTTTCTTCAGCTGGGTGACTCCTGGATGAAATCCCCTCTGCTTTAAAAGTATGGACAGAATGATCCCCAAGGCCCTGTCTCTACAAAAAGGTAGAGGGCCACTTAGCCTTAAAATTGATCTGGCATTAGAAAACGGTTGACCAAGTGCTCTTCAGCTTTTAAGAATAAAACTCTGAGTGTTCCTCCAAAGGCTTTACCTGGATGCTCGAACAGTGCTGGATCCTAGAGTAATAAAAATGACAACAGTCAAGTGACCCCCTACTCCAAATCTAGATTAAGCAGGCCTCCTATGTGTGTTCAAGGCACATGAACGGGGGTGGGGGGGCACCTCCCCCGTTTATTGAGCTGTACTGTGATTTCCTGTTCACTTTCAGTCTTGCCAAAAAAGCTTCGAATTCCACTACCATTTGGGTCAGTGCAAGCTCCACTTTTTGACCTATAATAGCAATTTAATAGACATTTTGAAATGAAATTTCCAACAACTTCCTTAAAACATCTACAACTCTTGGCCTTAAAGTCAGACTGCTGGTGTTCTCCACTCCTCCAGTTCTGAGATGGCTCTGCCCTCCCCTTCCCTTTAAAATTAAGCTACCTCTCTGGTTTCATCCTTTAGTCCACTTAGGTATCTTCAGGGATGTTCTTCATTATGCTAATCCACTCAATAAATTGTATTTAAAACCAGATCTCCTGACCTGGGCCCAGTGGGGAAAGCACAGCAACGAATGCACCATGATCCCTCCTGGAGTTAAGATGAAGGCTCTGATTTTCAGAAAGCTCAGTAGCCATTAGTCTAAATAGTTCTGGATCAGTAACTATACCCTGTCATCAACTTGACTCTCTAGAAATTACAATGTGGCTTTAAGACCTGGTACATAGCGTTCACTCAATAAATACTTGTTGGATAAAGGAATCATTGGAATAGGACGGGAATTTCAGTGACCTTTTATTGCGTTGGGCTATATAAGGAGATGGAGCAATAACATCCTTTCTTTGAGGATAAAGAAGCAAAGTAAATATTTTATTTGAGTAAGTCTGGACTTCCCCACCCACTATACTGGGATGTCCCCCCTGGGAAATCAGTAACATTCCAGAAGCCCTCTAAGAGCAGATGATGACTTTGTAAACAATTCCTGTCACCAACTCCACGAGGCAGGGTTTTCTGATACCACAGCTAAGCCTGTCCCATTTGTCTCCTAGAGAAATACCCTGGGGGTGGGGGGCGTGGTATGGGGGGTTGGTGAATAGATAACTAACTTCCCTAAGCTGCCAGGCACCATAATATCCTCCTGCTTCTCTCTTTGACTCCAAAGGACACTTGACTGGATTCTATAGTCTTCTTTACTGAAATCTCAAATTATTTCATTATACTCTTCTTCCATGGCTGGCTTGTGCACTTGAGGGAAGGAAAGGGCACACAATAGGTGTTTAATAAATGTGTTCAAATTTGTTTTTAAGACGATCCTGTCCAACATCTCCATGAAAGCCACAAAATGGACTGGATGGAAGAATAAGATTACAAACTTCACTCTTCTAGAACTGTCCAGACAACCCTCACACACACATTATTTTTCTTCTCTCCATCTACTAGCAGTGCTCTCAAGGACTGCAGGGGTAAAAAAAGAAAAAAAAAAAGATAAACCGAGAAAAAGAAATTAAATGGGAGATTAGAATGTAGGCTGAACTCTCCCCTTTTGCTAAAATAAAAGCTGCCTTCAAGACGAGGAGCAACGCCTCACGTCAACTGTCCTCTGAAGTCTTCTGACCGCAAGCAGGGTCCTGAAATATCAGCTTGTTTGGTACCAGTTCTGACTCAAAAAGATTGTTCTCCAGTGAGAGGAAGGAAAGGGAAGAAACCCGGGCGGTGGGATTTTCCAGTCACTCCACCCAGAGGGTAATTCATCCTAATGTGACCGGGCAGAACCAAACTCAAACATCTCCCAAGCAGCCCTCGTCTCCGCCCAGGGTTGCTAAGACATAGCGCCCCTATCAGACTTCGGGTGGAAGCAACACTTCTCCTGCAAAGACTCGTTCTCAGGGCACTGACAGGCGAGGAAAGATCACCAACACACGAGACTCGGGTCCCGCGGTCCCGGAGCTGCGGCCCCGAGCGCCCCCGGAACCTGCTCTCAGCCAATGGGAGCCCGAGATCCCGGGATGATGAGATGCGGGGTTCCGGCTGGGCCAATCAGGTTTCAGGCGCGGCCAGAGGGGAGGAGAGAGGAGGAGAGACCCGGGGCGATGGAGTCGGAGCGACATCAACATAAGTTTCTCACCTTGGAATGCGGGGGACGCTCGCGCATCAACTGCGCATCTCCAATTCCGGGCGGGACCGGGGCCCTAAGCTGTTTTCTCCACTTCTTCACGTTCGTTCCAAGCCAAGGGGAGGCTGCTGAGGGCCCCTATCACTGCGGGCCTTCTTTTTATGTTGCCCGCGGGGAGAAGGAGGGTTAGGGACAACTTGGTGCTGGAGAACTGACCTCTGGCCTGGCGAACCTCTGGGCGGGGAGGGCAGAAGAGGAGTGGCTGGGGCTGGGGGACTCCATGCGGGGGCCATGGACAGAGCGGCTCTGCTGGGACTGTCCCGCCTGTGCGCTCTGTGGGCGGCCCTGCTCACGCTGTTCCCCTGCGGAACCCAAGGAAACTGGATGTGAGTATGGAGCCGGCAGGAGTGCCCCGGGGATGGGGTGCAAGGGGGCCCTAGCTCTAAGGATCTTTCATTTGAGGCAGGAGAGGAGGAGGAGCAGGCACCCTGGGGCGGGTGACCAAACTGGGGGAAACATCTGGGGCTGGGGAAGAGAGCCGGCGAGCGGTTTACTCCAGGCGCAGCGGTATCTTACAGGTGGTTGGGCATCGCCTCCTTTGGGGTTCCGGAGAAGCTAGGTTGCGCCAACTTGCCGCTGAACAGCCGCCAGAAGGAGCTGTGCAAGAGGAAACCGTACCTGCTGCCGAGCATCCGAGAGGGCGCCCGGCTGGGCATTCACGAGTGCAGGAACCAGTTCAGACACGAGAGATGGAACTGCGCGGTCGCCGCCGCCGCCCCGCCGGGCTCCAGCCCCCTCTTTGGCAACGAGCTGAGCAGCGGTGAGTCCCGGGGCGCTCGGTGCTGGCGTTGGGGGAAGGGTGCTGTAAATCCACGCTCTCTAAATCCGTGAGAGGGCCTTTACAGAACGCGCACTGGGAGCGACAGAAGACCCAGGGTGCAGGTGCGGTCCCGGAGAGGGGGGGTGACGCCCCAAGTCCAGAGCCGAGCGCTCGGGGCTGTATTTCTTCCTCCTTCACGCAGCGCCGGGTCGGAGTTGGAAGAAAAACTCTGACGCTCCTTCCCGCCGACCCCTAGGCTCCCGTAGCGCCCCCCTACGTGGGTGAGCAGCTGGAGAAACATGATGTCGGCGGCAGGGAATGCTGCTGCCTCATCTGCTTTGATTTAAGCGGCTCGGGCGCGCACCGAACCCTGGACAAGTGGCTAATGGCAACGGAGCCCCGCGTTCGTGGGACCGTCGGAGCAGCGGGGAGACAGAAAAATGATTGTCAAGGGTGGTCCTAGACAACCCAAAGTGCGACGAACCCAACCCTAGCACCCCTTGCTCTGACTCTCAGTTCACTCTTCTTTCCTTCTACTTTCCTCTTCGCTCCGCGCTCACTCGCGGCGCGGGAATTTGCAGTAAAACAAAGTCCTATACTGTCTCTTCACTTGGTAGAGGTAAAGGTGCAGGGAATCCGAATTGGTGCAAGCATATGAGCAGAGTCAAAGAATTTCTGGATCTGGGCACTGAAAGATTCGTTGTTTTTCACGTTCATATCCGTTCTCCCTCCACATTTGACCTTTACCCACAGGGGTTACGACCCCTATAAACCCCGCCGCCAAAACAGTGCGCTTACCCTGCTGCGTTTGGGCGGGCCCGCGGTGCAAGGAGCCCTGACTCCTACGGGCGGGGAAAGGGCTCTTTACAGTTGCTGAAGTGCAAAGGCATCAGCTGTTGAAAAGGTTTATTGGACAACGGGTGTGAAACTGTTTCTATTCCAATCTAAACATCTCGAGGGTGGGGTGGGAGGAAGTCGCCTTGCTGAGTCCCTACTACTTCATTTTGTTAATGTTTTAATGGGGCTTCAACTTTTGACAGGTTTTAGCTTAAACTCTTCTGTGAGTGTGCTAAATACATATTCAATAGCATTTTTTTCGCTAGACATTTCAGTTATCTTTCATTGCCTTTAAGACTATAAGAGGTTTTACTGGTACTGCGTAAAATATTTAAATATAAAATATTTAACTGTTTCATGTTCATAGCAAGGTTGGTATTCACAGTATGGTAAAAAGAATCTGAGGTGAAAGTAATCTAACAATGCTCTGTTAATTGCTTTGGTCTTAGCTTAATTTAAGTTTGCATTTTGATGTGTGTTATTTATGCATAAGACACACCAAATTTTCAGCTTGCATTTTGTGAAAACATATTTTGAACTTAAAAAGAAAGGTAATCTGAATTCGTTTGGGTGTTGTTACCATTACAGTATCCATGCAAAGGATTTTAAATTGAACTTAAACTTATAGAGCTTTTCTTATTTATTAAGAAGTTATACTGAGTTAGGTGCTGACATACATTTTAGATTTTAAAAATAAACATGACTTTAACTTTGCGGACAATTTATGACATGCAATATATGAAAATCCCCTCAAGTGGAGTGGGATACTGACAATGTTGCTTTTTTAAAATATTTATTTATGTATGCAAGAACTGGGGTGTAGGCCAGAGATGGGAAGGAGGATGTGAGAGGATTCGCCAGAGACAGAGTGGGGAGCAGAACAGGCATATCTACTGACATACACTGCTGAGAGGAGCAGCAGGCAAGACAGGAGAGATCTGCTGAGCTATATGGGTTAGCTCCCTGGCCAGGAATTGAACTCATGCCACAGTGGTTGGGGATGGAACTCATTCTGTAGTGGCTGGCCTTATGGTAATAGCTGCTTCATAGTGCTGACACTTAACCCCTTGCGCCACGAGGGAGGCCCTTCTTTAAGATATTTAACTGAGAAGTTGTCCTTTCTAAATACATGCTCATTAAAGTATCCAGAGTAAGGAATTGAAAAATTACTTCCTTGATTAGAAGATAAGTAGGAGACTTTATTGTGAACATAAACAGATAAGTGTGGTTCCTTCACTTAACAATTTGTGTTTTATTCTAGGCACCAAGGAAACGGCATTTATTTATGCAGTCATGGCCGCAAGCCTGGTGCATTCTGTGACCAGGTCCTGCAGTGCAGGTAACATGACAGAGTGCTCCTGTGACACCACTTTGCAGAATGGCGGCTCAGCGAGTGAAGGCTGGCACTGGGGGGGCTGTTCTGATGATGTCCAGTATGGTATGTGGTTCAGCAGGAAGTTCCTAGACTTCCCGGTCAGAAACACCACGGGGAAAGAAAGCAAAGTACTTTCAGCAATGAACCTACATAACAATGAAGCTGGAAGGCAGGTATGTATTAGAACATAGAATAAAAATGCAGTCTTAGCACTGAGATTACATTTCTGGATGAACGTAAATGGGCTTAAAAAAAAACCGCAGTATAGAAGTTTAATATATATGTAAGTCTGTTTATATGGGTTTTGTTAGTATACTAGAATTAGTTTAGTCTCTATACTAAACCCACATGGGTTTACTTTGAATTCTTCATCTGATGGTGAATTGGACCTTGTTATAGAATATGTTTGTGATTGTATAGTTGGTATGTCTGAAACACTAATTATAAAATGACAGTCGTACAAGTACCTGTTGTGTCATTTAGTTCTACCCCTTAGCGGGTTAGTGACACCAGAGAAGATCTATAGTATCTGCCTCT
This sequence comes from Galemys pyrenaicus, assembly GCA_019455555.1. Classification (NCBI taxonomy): domain Eukaryota; kingdom Metazoa; phylum Chordata; class Mammalia; order Eulipotyphla; family Talpidae; genus Galemys; species Galemys pyrenaicus. Next base: position 1,731,009 of record JAGFMF010011386.1, read on the forward strand.
CTAATGGGACTGAATCATATTCCATCTCCTCAAATCTTATCTTGATGATTTTTAAAATTCTGTATTTTAGTAATTAATGGCTCCTAACGCATTGCCAGTTTTAGCTTTACTTTCTTTAGCAAACACTCTTGAAGCGATCCTTAAGGGATATTTTTTTAAAAACAAAGCTTATTTTAAAGTAGTTATTTTATTATAAAACAACATAGATTCATTATAAAAATTGATGAGCACAGGTATCAGATGTAAAATATTGAAGATTAAGAGGGAAGCAAATTTAGAGAACCACCATCTAATTAACCTCTCACATGAGATCTGGTATATTAAATTTTCTCAAGAATGAGTGGATGTTTAGGTTAATTTAACTTTCATATATTTGCTTTAATGAATATTGACTCAATGGGATTTGGGTAATATAGTATAGTCGAGTTATTTGGTAATGCATAATGACATTCCTAAAATAGTCAAACCCTTTTTAATTAATACATATTTCTTCTGTTGTAATAATCTCTTCAGGACAGAGATCTCAGCACCCAGTGCATATTATTATAAATATCCTATAATCTGGAAAGTTTCAAAAGTCATCACTGCAACCTGCCATATTCTCCTAAAACAAATAAAAACAAACTGCAGTACCTCTCAACAATATTTAAAATATATTTTGTATTTGTATTACATTTTGCATAGTTAATAAATAGAATCTACCCAAAATAATTGCAAGATTCAACTAGTTTTCCTTGCTTAACCATTTGCGTTTTTTAAAATACAAAAACAGAACACTGTTTGTATATATCCGTAATCTTAAAATTTAAATTTTCAATTCAATTTTCAATTCAATTCAACATAAAAAATTGAAAAGACAGTAAAGCTATGTGATCTTTCATGTTTTTATTTAAAAATTTAAGTTATTTTATGCCACTGAAATAACTCTTGTCTAACACCACAGTTAAGAACATCTCTTCTCCCTAAAGTTTAAATAATAGCCAATAAATCAATTTTTAAATCAATATGAAAGGGGGTAAATGTAATTCATATATATTCTTTAAATCTCTATAGAGAAAAACATCAAGCTAAAGCAAATCAATATATTTGAGAAAACAGTTAAATAAGCATTTATTGTCAATTTAAACCTTAAATATTCTTTAGTCATTTAAAAAATAATTTGGTAGAGATTTAAAAAAATTTAACCAGAAAACAAAATTTAAAAACTTAATTCTCTTAATAAAGTAATCTCTGAATTTATGAAAAGCCCTGAAATTATCCTAAAGTGTATTTTTATTTGTAATATTAGGCAGCTATTTAGTTTTACCCTATTTTTGCATTTTTTTTTCAAATTACATAGCAATTTTTGCCTCTGTAATGTTAACTTTTATCTTAAACTATTATTTATTTTCTGATTTTATTAGAAACATACAACTTTTCAGCATTGTTTATTTTATCTTTTGTTGGCAAAAACAATCTTCTTATATTATCTAGTTTTTGCTATTATTCTAATTATGAAAAAAATAACAGCCTGTAGATACACTATACACACATTGTGTAAATATCAGAGTGCTGAATCTTTTTTTTTTTTGCCTGCATTGGTCTAAGATAGAATCTTAAAATATTACCTGACCAATTTCAATTTGAGGGCACCACACTGGTGTTTTTCTTGGTCTTTTTTCATGAAGTATTAAAATTCAAAGCATTTTTGTATTTTTTTTTCTTGCTGGTGCCCCAAACCAATGGCAACAAACAAACCACCACCACGACAAAAACAAGCAGGTTTCCAGGTTATTATCTAACATGGAAGGACAGTTAAGACCATTTTCAGTATTGGTAATTAAGATTTTAACCTAGTAGACTTTTTTTTTTTTAAATAAAGCACAAGGTCTGTATTCAATTGAGTTGATTTTCCAAGTCTCAAAATCCCAAACTCAAAATGTAGGAAAGCGTTCAGAAAAATGTGGGTACTGGCGCTAAGTCGCGCTATGAGCAGGATAGATGATTTTCTAACCGCTGACCTTAAATACTCTGATTCCCACTTGGTTTCTGACACCATTCCTAAAGTTATGACTCCAAGAATAATGTTGCCGAATGGTGATTGGCTGGCAGAATGATGTGATGTCTTCCAGGGGCCTAACTTCTGGGAATAATGTGACTTGGAATATTTATGGGTATTTCTTTTGGTGTGCTTAAAATATTTCCATTCTTCCCATGTCCACCTCATAAACTTTTAAGTTTCCCTACCCCATAATTTGTTTTATGATGAGTAACTCAAAAAAGTGGGAAGGGCCAACCCCAAATTTTCATTGACCTGTTTCAAGAATATTTATAAATACTTGAACAACACATAAATGTTTTGCTTTTCAGCAGGTTCAAATATATTTTTGAACTGAAAGGGGAAAAATGTGCTAGAGAAATAGGAATTATACATATACCCATCCAACCTTACAAAGTAGTTTTCATAAAAACTTACACAGATCATCTGATGCGTGACAAAATGAAATGCTTGTACTAAAATGTTCCACAACAATTTTCGTCATTTCTGCAAAGTTGGATAAAGCAATGTACTGCATTTACCTCTGAGTCAAAATTGTGAGTCCAATTATTCCATAGACTTCTCAGGCAGTCTCTATTTTTACCTTAATGACTAATTAGACAGCTTTCCTATATTACTTCGTTAGAAATTTATCAAACTAAACCCTAACACAAGGGCTCCAGTAGATTAAATGTTATCCCCTTAATTGCTCTCCCATAGTTTAAAATAGTCCACCAAAATGTGCACATCTGTTTGCAATAGTTAACAAAACATTCCTCTGTTAATATCGTTATAAACCTTAACAACTCAACTAGAGTAGAAAAAGGAATTTTCTCATAACCACACACAACTCATTTGGTTGCTATTCCCTTCCCTTACTCTTCCTGTTTCCAGAAAATAACTGTGCTATCGCTGCAGCTCAGAATGACTATTTAATATTAATTAAGACTCCTACTCGAAAAGCTCCAGAATATACTTTTTGGAGTATTCGTGCAATTTTTAAAAATATATTGGCATTTTTCACTTTCGTTTTTCTCAGTTCTGCTAAAATTGTCCTGCTGTATAGAAAGACCTCATATTGCATATCACCAACATTCCTTATGTAAGACAATTGTCTTAAGCAGCTTATTTTAGAATAAGTACATGCTCATTACCTACTATGTTCAAGACATTTCTTTCTATAAAACTAAATTAAGTAAAATAATTTATGAAAATGTGCTCTGAGAAGCACTGAGCTCAATTGTGTCTGTGCCTGTGTGTGTGTGTGTGTTGATTTAAATTCCTTTATTTTCATCCTTATTTGCCCAGGTTTCTTCCTCAGAGTATAATGGGACTGTGATTATTTAAATTGCATGCCAAGCTATTAGGATTCATCTTGATGTTTGTCTATTTTTAAATATCTACACATAAGTTAAAAGACTATTTCTTTTTATGTGCTTACTGTTAAGGGAAAAAAATAATTCAAAGGTAACAGAATAAAACTTAAGTATTTCAACCTCAAAAAGTTATAGTTAATTCCAAGTATTTAAAAGGACTAGTATTCTATAGTAAGAAAATCTCCCCAAAATTCTTAAGCAAATTCAGCAGGTGGTATAATTGATTTGAAAATCGGTCTCTTTTTATTCTTCAAGCCTGTGAATAGTGTGTCAGTCTTGTGGACTGCCACTGTTGGGGGCAGAGGAATAGGAGGAAAGCCCAGCCCATCAAGGTCTCTCAATATCATTGACCTCCCGACAGGGACTCTGTTTAAGAGGGCAGTTTTATTATGTCCTCCAGATTCTGATTTTCAATAAAGGATGAGTTAAAACTGATTTGGTGATGGGCCTCCCTAGTGGCGCAGGGGTTAAGTCTCAGCACTATCAAGCTATGGCCAGCCACTGCGGCATGAGTTCAGTTCCAGCCAGGAGCTAACCCACATAAGGCAGACCCGGCCTGTCTCACCGCTGCTTCCCTCAGCAGTGCATTTCAGTAGACTAAATAACTCTTTAAAATAAAGCCGTTCAGGTGAATTGCAGTAATTGTGTAATACATACTTGATGAGCATCTAGCTCAAGCTCATCCTTAATTTCCTTAATTGGCAGTGCCTTCCTGATACCCGAACTGTTTAATAAAAGTCGCTCAAGTCTCAAGTTGCTCCTGCATCATCCAGAGCAGAAGGAAGCTTTAAATCACTAAGTGATGACTTATAAGGAATGTCGATCAGCTTTAAACACCTTGTTTAGATTTTTGGCTTTTTTGGATAATTTGTTTTGTCATTATTACCTTACACTGCTTGAGCTCTCTTTTACTTATATCCTTCAGGCACTTAACAACTGAACAAAAATAGGCAGATTGTATTAATTTGAAGATTTATTTGCCTGGGGACTTTTTAAAGAATTAATAACTTTTTAAAAATCATAATCATAAATTTAACCAAGTAAGCTCGTATGCCAAACTTCATAGTTTTCATATCATTGAAAGGCACATTTTGCCCAAGTTAATAAGAAATAGACATACTTGATTTTCAAGTTTGTGAATTAAAAAAGAGCATATATATTGTTTTCTGTAAAATAAGGTTTAAACATGGTTTATTTTTTTAAACACTTAAGAGGTATTGACTATTGCATACATCAATACCAAATGCTCTCATTCAAGGTGCAAATATTATAAATTGAAATAGTCTGTATCATTAGATAATTCAGAAACTGGTTAATTTGGTGGGAAGTGTGACATTACACAAACTTGTTAATGTCAGGTTTGGTAAAAAAAAAAAAAAGAGAGATAGCAAATTATAAGCCCCTGTGATTATATAGTTTCAATAAGAACTGTAAGTGGAATTTAAACTAAGGGTTTCCCTTTCTTGGGTGAGATTACACACATAATTTCTAAGTTATTGAATGGATGGATCAATTTTTCATTTTATTCAGCATGTTGACAGAATGTGAACTCCACTACTAGTCCTGACGATTTACTCATCTCCTCAGCTCTCTGGGGACTGAAAGCAGCTGTGCTGACTAGTCTGGCATATAAAGATTAGAGCCCCCAAACCTTTGAAATCTCAATATTGTTTTTATCCTGTTGTCCCATTTGAAATTTTATCTCAACTTTTGTTATACTTCTTCAGGGGGAGTGAGTGTATTTAGACCTTGAATGTGTGTCAGGCAGTGGGCTCCCATAGATATATGTAATCTCACTTAATTCCTCAGTCTGTATAAAGTAACTCAGCACTTAGAATTGAAAATTACATAAATATTATCCCCTTTCTATGTTCGGATGGTGCTACTGATCCATTAAGAATGGGCCATATGTTTTGAATTAATTTTCAAGGCAGAGGAAGAATTTGCTGGGAGCAACCACACTCTACAGCCCCTTCTCCTTTTGCCCAACTTAAGTTGATTAGTCAGGGTTTCTCATGTGGTCTCTGATCAGGGAATAGCATGTCCCCCCAAAACCCAGTGAATGTAACTAACTTTTACAGTCATCAAAGCCATTCAGTTGGTAGCTCTCATCCCTGGCACCCATTAGAAATCTCTGAGCAATTTTTTAAAAATATTATTACCTGGGTCCCACCAAGTCAATCACAATCTTAGAGGTTCGAGCCTTGGTTCTCTGTTGGATTTCACAAATGCTTGCACACGCCCAGAGAGTTGAAGACCACTCTTGTCAGTGCGCCTCAAATTTTAATGTAATAGGAGTCACCTGAAGAAGCTCTTATTAATGTTGCATCAGCAATACCACATTGTAAAAGAAATGGGAGTTGTGGAGCAAGCTGTGCAATACAGCACCAGGAAAAGGATAGGTGTCATCCAGGGCTTCAGCAAAGAAGTGAGTCTGCTCACCAGGTATTTTTTTTATCTGCTTGGTGACATGGTACTATAATGGAAATGATACTTCAAACTCCTAACCATGGTTCCAATCTTACTGACAAGGTGTCTCTCTGATCAGTCTCTGGGACTGACTCAAAGTCACTTGTCAGTCAGCAGGCCCCCAGGCATCTGGTCATACCTCCTGATATGTACACATTGTCTCAGGTGACCAAGGAAACTGCTCGTTTTAATTTGAAAGGGGCTCAGAGGATCTGGTATATTATGTCTTTTAGGTCTGATAACTGATTGACCTGTCTGTTCTGACCTTGTACTAGAATGCAGAACTACTCATAACCCAAATGGTGGCAAAGCAGGCCGTTCAGTCTAGCCCACCCAAATTAAAGTGCAGGTTCTAATGCTGAAAGATGCTGATACTGCTGGCCCTGAACCCCGAGCAGCCAGGTATTACGTGGTCTCAGGAACATGGGGCCTGCATGAACATCCTCCCATGCCCAAAATGAAATGGAGAGCCTAAATGTCTCTTTGTTACCCCAGATTATTTCTGATGACAATATTAACCTGGCCCACTACTTGAAATTTGACTTGGAAAATTTTGTTCTGCAGAGTCTATAAGAGGATAAAAGATTCTCACCCTAAGCTATCTTTAAAGATTCTTTATGTTCAAGGTCATCATTTTTATAGAGGAAACAGACCCAGAAAGGTAAATGCTTAGTGCTTCTGCTGGTGAATTACACATCCATGAATGATGACGTGTAACACGACGACTGTTGGTTTCAGGCTGTGGCCAAGCTGATGTCCGTGGACTGCCGCTGTCACGGAGTTTCCGGTTCCTGTGCTGTAAAAACCTGCTGGAAAACCATGTCTTCTTTTGAAAAGATTGGCCATTTGTTGAAGGATAAATATGAAAACAGTGTCCAAATCTCAGAGAAAATAAAAAGGAAAATACGCAGAAGAGAGAAAGATCAGAGGAAAATACCCATTCGCAAGGATGATTTGCTCTACATTAATAAGTCCCCCAATTACTGTGTAGAGGATAAGAAACTGGGGATCCCAGGGACACAGGGCAGAGAATGCAATCGAACATCAGAGGGAGCCGATGGCTGCAACCTCCTCTGCTGTGGCCGAGGTTACAACACCCACGTGGTCAGGCATGTGGAGAGATGCGAGTGCAAGTTTATCTGGTGCTGCTATGTCCGCTGCAGGAGGTGTGAGAGCATGACTGACGTCCACACGTGCAAGTAACCACTCCACCCAGCCTTGGGCACAGTGACATGCAATGGGAGGTCACGCAGAGGGTGCCTCCCACTGTGTAGGACTGGGAATTTGACTCCCACCATCCCCAGCTCCCTCTTTCAGAGTTTGCCTTGCCTGAGCAATGTCTATCACACACTGAGCATGAGAATCTCTTGGGATTTCAAAGTTGCAAAGGTTTGTGCTCATCTTGGGTGGTTTGGGGAACATATGTTAACATAGAAGGAAGATAACCTGTCTCCTAAACAAGAAAGGAAAGAACCTTCACACCAGAAGTGTCTTATACTCAGGATAAGATCTTGACTGCAGAACTCAGTTATAGATTCAATAGTGCTGAATGAGTATTAGCCATTTTTAGAAGACAACTTATAGAAGCAAGGAGCAGTGAACATGAATTTCATTTATTCTCTCAATATTTTAGATGAAGAAATCATATTAAGTGTGCATAGAGACAGGAGATGTTGCAAAATTAACAGAAGGGTGCTTACTTACCATTGCAAGCATTTCGAAAGAAGGGCAATTTAAAAAAGAATCTGCATATGTAATACAATTATGTCTTTTAAAAAAATACTTGTTAGAGATCTTTAGTGACAAAGGAAAGAATCAAAATGTAAAAAGTAAAAAGCATGATTCGGATTTTAAGTGCCTTTTAGCCAGGAAAATCTACCGAGAAAACGTCAGAAAAGTATATGGCAATATTTCATTTTGAACTTTACATTTTAATTGTAGGCCAGTGTCCACGATTAGAAACGCAGCTCTGGGGGGCCTCCCTGGTGGCCTAGGGGTTAAGCCTCAGAACTATCACCATTATAGCCTAAATATGATCCCCAGCCATGGAGCAAACCCACATACTATGCAGCAAACCTCTCCTGTCTAGCCCTCTGTTCCCCTGAGCAGTGTATTTTAGTAAAACCCACCTGTTCTGCTCCTGACTGTCTTGTAAATCTTCTCAATCCCCACAACTCTGGCCTACACCCCAGTTAAATAAATAAATAGACCAACCCCAGCTCTGAATACTAGGGTAGAAAGGGATCCTGAAAGTATGTGGAAAAGTTAGAGGTAAAAATATAAGGGGCTCTCATACATTGTAAGGAAAAGCACCCTTTAAATGTGTAAAGACAGTATTTTGTATGGTATTTTGCTTTAAAAAGTTTTATATTTTGTAAATACCATATTTAAGTTATGTGATATATATTAAAACTTCAGACATTTATTGCCAAAGTCCAAGAGCTGAGGCAATAATATTAGAAATAAGATTAGCTTCTGTTTCTTTTCATACGCTGGCTTTGTACTTTGAAAAGAGATTAATAGAGCAGTTAGTTATATGGATGTGTATTTCTTGCCCGAATGGCAGTTTTATGTTACAGATTAAAGTATGCTGTAAAATATTGAGAATTGTGTTAATTCAGCAGTCAGATTAGTTGAGTTCTGTTTTTAATTAGTTATGTTTAACTTGTAAGTTTATTGTAGTAAATTATACAGTAAAAGTGTAACTGGAAGAAAGGAATCTAAATTAGAATAATGATTGATTTGTGGATCTGATATACTGAATATTTATTATATTGTATGTAATGCTGCATTTCCATGTGAATATTGAATGGTCTCTCTTGTTTAGTTTTCATGCATGGATATTCATATTTTATAAGGTTTCTCATGAAAATTATAGTGCTGTATTTAAGTTGTATATTAATATGTAAATGCTTATGTTTTTATGAATTGTTAAATATTTCAGTATTATGTAGGAAAAAATTTCTAAGTTCAGGATGGACAAAGAAAGAGTATTCTTGTTCTTGTAATAAGCTAAAAAACTGTTTTCTTGCCCCCAGGTCTCAGTCTATTTCCTTTTAATTTTATTTACCAAGGTAGAGTAATAAGTTATGAAAAAGAACAAACCCATAGAAAATGTCTCAGGTCTGATATTAAAATTGAGGCTAAACATTGAACTGTGACCCTTCAAGTTTAAAGAATTATTATTTACTAAATGAAAAGATTCAGAAATGACAGAGTTCTTATTTAAAAGTGATTTACCATTCTTGAGGATCCACGGATTAGAATAACCTGAAAAACAGACAATTCTCACGTCTTTTGCAAAGTAATTTTACCTTCATTGAAAATAAGCACTTTTTTGGAAAAAACAAAAACAGAAGATTGTAGTTCCAAATGATGGCCAACCATAATAAATGGAAAGTTTTTCCACAATCACCTTACTCAGTCATTGTAACAATCAGCCAGTCTATGTAATTCCCAAATATCTGATTATTTTCAACCACCGATCCAGTCTCTCTTGCTCTGGCATGCCTGAACAGAACTCCTGATTCCCACGCTGTGTCTCTAATTTGGATTCTCTTTTTCCTTCCCCTCCCTCATATCACGCTGGAAGCCATCCTTGAATTTTTCACCTACCTGCTTTTACTGGCTGATAATCTGGCCTTGGCCCGTTTCTTTCCCACCTCCTTTCACTGTGCTCCTAAGAATACAAGTTCTGGAGCCCAAACATTCTGATCAGGTCTAGCCTTCTTGCATGAGGTACTTAGGCCTCTTAAAGTTGCAAATAACTGAAAACCCAACATATTAGGAAATGAACTGACTCAGAACTTACAGACCATCTTTGTGACTGCTCAGGCTTGATCCACAAGCTTACACTTTGTCCCCGGACTCATATCTCTCCATCTCCAGCCTAAAAGGCTGTCTTCCACTCAGGCTCCACTGCCCTCCACCACAAACCCGATCTCCCACTTCCTCCAGGTTCTCTGCTTTACTTAGCAATGTGACTGTCACACTTCCCTTCCAGACTTCACATTCTTCTCCCCTCACTCTAAGGAATGAGAGAGGTTCTTTTTCTCTTGGTTGTTCATGCAGGAGAGAAGGAAAACTTTCATTTCTCAGAAAGCTCACCAAAATCCTCTGAGTCTCATGGACACAGCTGTTAAAGTGCCCAGTCCTGAACCAAGCATAGTGACCTTTGGGGATTAGGGCTGAGTAAATACTGGATCATCTAGGCACTCGAGACCCATTCTTGCTGGAAAACCAACGTGTTCTGTCACCCATGAAAGGGTGCTGGATGCTGGGTAGCAGACTGACTAGATGCCCCAATTCTAGTGATGTGTTTGGGAAACAATCTCCTGGCTTTCCATGGGTCAGGCACACAGTAGACAAAGGTTACATATACTGTGGGTACAAAGTACTTTGATATGTTTAAATGTTCTTTATATTAAAAGTGGGAGGTGTTCTGGTGTATTAATTTTTAATTTAGGAGCTCAATACTTTTTTAAAATTTAGAACTGCCTATTAGAGGCAATAAAGACAATGATGGTTGTCTTGAAGTGAAATCAAGAAAAATATATGGCATTATCTATAATCTCTGGCTGAAGAAGCTAATTGAAGCATTTCCCTGGTAACAGTTCATTACCCACCGTGAAAAGCACTGTTTCAATATAAACTGTACTATATTTTTTAACCACAATTTGGATAGTTAAAAACCTTTGATAGTTAAGAACAATGGAACTTAATAACTAATTATATGAGTTGAATTTGATAACATTATTTTGCAGTTTTGTAACCATAGGATATTCCCAGTATTTTGGAAACACTCTAATTTTCTCAAGTACTGTCAATACTGATATGTTTGGTTTTACTTAGCTTAAAATGTGTAACAAGAAAAGTTTTCCATCAACATACTTATTTATAGGCAGTTTGGTGAGCTGCTGGTACTTTTGGCATTACCTCCCAAAGGCCATCAGACTAAGAGACTAAACCAACGTTTGGAGTCAATTATCTAGAGCACTGTAATCCACTTAGCCAGCTTGAAGGAAGAAAAGCTCAAATCACATTCCCAGGAGCCATGAATACTCAAGCAAACCCGTCTTAAGGAAGATGGCTAACCATCCTTATTGTGTGTATATGTTTTGTTTCACTATACACTAGTTGTGATGTCACGATACTTCCTGGAGTAGGATGAAGAGGTAGGCTGAGGATAAAAGCACGGGGCACAGCACAAAAGGAGGCACAGTGGCACACCAGCAGTGCAAGGCCTTTGAAAGAGAGAACAGTATCAGCAAACACTTCTTACGTACTGGTGTTGTTTTATGTAAGTTATATATATAAACACATTTAATCCTCAAAATAACCTTATGAGTAACTACGATTGTGGTCCTTATTTTACAGATGAGCAAACAGATCCAATACTATACCAAGATCATACGGAATAGATTGACCTCAGAATCTGTGTGCTTAACTATAATACTATGATGCCTCTCATGGCATCAAAATTGTCAGTACACCGAGTTTACAGTATGCCACTTCAAGAATCTGGGAGATTTGTAAATATAATGAAAATTACAGGATGTTGCTTCATGGTTCGGTTATATAAACTTGGTTGAGGAGCAGGAGTGGTGATGGAGAACTGAGACCTTAGCATTCACCGTGAAATAGAATTAAAATATACTGTCTCTTGATTTCTAAGCTCACAGTGATTTAAACTGACTGCTATTTTAGATCCCAATGTGACTAACAGTTGGGTTATGCAAAGCCTAGCCATCACTTGAAAAGGAAAGGACTAGAGGTAAATATCAATCTAATTTAGTGTGACTTTAAATACATACATCCTTTATTGTTGTGGGGATAGCCAATCGTTACACGAGGTGCTATTTTTAATGGATGAAAGTAACCACTGGTAATGGTTTGTATTCACATCCAAAGAAAAACCACTAGAGGTTGTTTGCATGAAAGTAATGCTAACAAAAGCAACCTCTCCAACATGTGGTAAAAAGAAATAATAAATACGAACCAAGTCAACACAAACTAAAGTTTCATTTGACTTTTTAATTTGCATAATGAGCTAGGGCATCTGGTTCCTATCTGAGAATGTGAAAGTTAAAAGAACAGAGGACAGAGCTGCCTCCCCACATACTCCCAGTTTGAACCCCTGGAGGTGACTCACCTGCACAGAGGCTGTTTTGATTTTCTGCTCCCCTCACTGGATTGGAGGAAAGTTCTGATGGCAAAGTTCTCCTAGATTCCCATATGGACTTTTGCCATGCTGCCCGCACCATTCTTTGCCTTTCCCTGCCTGCTGCCTAACAAGGGACTGACAATCCGTAGTCAAGCCTGCCTGCATTTTTCTCCTGATTTGACCAGAACCTCAAGAAAAGAGAAGGGGAAAAGGGGAAAACAAGCTATAGAAGAGAGCAGTTATCTAGTTAACCTGAGGGAGCTTTAAGGAGAATGGAATAACCTAGCCATTAATTTGCATGTGATAATCAAAAACCAAGCATATGACAGAAAATCACCCTGGAAAGAAACATCAAAAGTATTTGGAGGGTGTTTTAGAAAAGGTAAAGAGCTGGTAGTTTATCCTATAACTCTTAATTTACATATATATATAGATGATCAAGGCCTAACTGAAAAAGTGGCAAAATCTCCCCCCACCCTGGCCCAACATGAGTATCAAGTTTCTGTTGTATTTATTTTAAAAGGTATTCTAAACACATTTCCAGTTTTAACTGGTCTACCAGCTGAACACAGCACAATTTTCATTCTTCCATTTTAAAATGGGCATTATCAACCAAACTGAATGGAACTATCATTTTTGAAGGGGGAGTCAAATTTTAATTTCTATGAACTTTTAAAATAAAAAGTGCAATAGATTTTTAAATGAATTGAACTTCATTTGGTATAAAACTAAAATAGCAGTTGATTCATTTCCAAACAAATACAACAAAATACAGAAATAATGATAAATTTTAATCAAATTAAAGTCAGAATATAAAGACTCTAGTCCAGGTTTTCTTTAATTACCCAAACATCACATATTTTCCTGTCTTCACAACTTTTAACAGGCATATCACAATACACTTGCTCTGGGAAAGCACCCATGACTACAAACTGAAAATATGCATTCATACGTCCTTAAACACCAATTAAAATACGAAAGTGTCAACGACAAATTTTTGATTTTAATAAAACGAATTCTTAATATAAATGGAGCTTTGTTTCCTTTACAATGCTGATTTTTAAAATATATCTGAAAATGAAATGTACTAAAATTATTGCTTCCAAAGTTGGCACAATCTATACAAAACAGAATTGAAACAAAAGCAAAACGTACCAAAGCAGTTGCATAAGAACTTTTATCTCTTCTTTTGGCAGTTTATACACCTTTACAAAGCCATCATTTTACAGCCTTTATCTCGAGAAAGGGAGGTCCTGTTGTCTTGATACTGAATTTCTACACAAGTTCAGACATATCCTAAAGAAGTTAGTGTTTAACCACAGAAATGACTTAAACTTTGCACGTTAGGCAGCACAACAGATGCTTGACAAACCTCAATATGAAGTTCTGCAGTATGTTACTTTGCCAGATAATACAAAAAAAAAAATCACAATGCAAAACTGAGAGAATTTATTGTCATTATTTTTGCAAATGCAACATTTCACAATCCCTGGAACTATAAAAGTTATTCTTTAAATTTACAGAATTGAGGGCAGTATTTTAAATGCCAAAATACACATGCTGAATGTGATTTAGTATATAAGCACCAAAATCTGAAGTTTACAAAAACTGTTTAAATGTATAAGGTGCATTATTCATGAATTACATTCAATTTGACAGAAGAAATAGTATCCAAAGTTCACTAATATTTAAGAAACAGCTGAATAGCTTCCAACTTGGTTTACCACAAAACTTAAAAATACTGCTTTAATATTTTTTTATACAAGTCATCTAAAATTTAGATTCAAAATTTAAGTGCTGCCTTTTATTGTGAATGACAGTTAGATCATTAAATTTACTATGTTTAAGAAATTAAATAGGTAATTTAATGCCCTGAAAAAAATTAAGTCATTTAGCAAATATCTGAAGTTAACAAGAATGTTAAATCTTCTCTATTTTTATGTAGAGTTATGTTTAAAGTCATTTGGGTGAATTAAACTTATTTTTTAATGCCGTAAGTTCACTCAATAATTAGAGCTTTTCTAAATATGTCATTATCTCTTCAGGCAAAAATTGATTCTATGAAGTAAATATAGAACTTCTTGGTTTACAAATCAAATTTAATATGGTATTAAAGCATGCCTCCCTCCAAATTCCTTGGTCATTTGCTGATAACATTTGAATAAGGAAAGTATATGCCGGTATTGCTCAGCATTTACCGACTGTCCTTCATGACGTGATATTCGAAGAGACTTAGCCTAGTTTCCTAGTTCTGTGGAGTCTCCAGCCTCACTCTAAATAGCTTATAAAAAATCAAGTTATTGACACTAACACAAAACCCAGCAAGTTATGATCCTGAATAACTTGATGCTCACATATTTAATTTTTACTGTGTATGTTAAAAAAAGAATTTTGTTGTGCTTTTCGCTTATCTGGTGTAAGTTTTCCTTTCATTTCATTTCTAGGTTTCCTGGGAAAAGAAAGACTAAGAAAGGAGGTACAGGGAGGTATAAGACTGTGAAGTAACATTACACACAAAACCAGCCAATCTTTTGATGATGAAAGACACTATCATCAAAGGCCAGAAAAAGTCTCCCCCCTAAAATCCTTATTTCATAACAGATTCTCACAGCAATCAGTATACATGTATGTATATATATATATGTATGTGTATATATATATCTCAATACATTTTTCACAATCTTTTCAATCGTACATTGAGTATACTTTTAGAATTACAAGACAACATACCAGAGCAGTCTAAACTTTGTACTACAAGGGAAATGTGCTTAGAAATAGTTCAATTTGCTCATTATGACTATGTACAAAGATAACTATTTACGTTAGCAATAAATAATCCTGATATTAAAGAGATAATGCTCATGCATTCACCAAGATGGTTGCATGCTCTTAAAATATTTACATGCCACTTCTGTTATAGTTCTCCCATTAGTGAAAGTGCACTTTCTTCAATTTTCTCCACGTTAGTCTTGCTTCTGGGGGATACATCCTTCCATCTCTACAACCTCAGGCCATCCTTCATATTTGTTTGTATCCTTATTGTTCTTTATATACTGGTGAAACAACAGTGTAGAGTTTTAATAACTCTGGTGAACTGATGATCTGCAATAACATACTTTTTACATACTCATTTCAGTAACACTTAAGTTAACCATAGATTCACATAAATTACTGCTCAAGATACTGAGGAAGTCTTGGGGCCTGGCATGAAGTGGCAGACTTTTAAATAACAGCTGAAAGAATAAACATCATAGGTGGTTTTTTGGAAGAATCATTTGTTAATCACAAAGTAAAGCTTACATTCTACTAAGTTCTAAAGTATTTCCAAACTTAATTGATAACATCAAGTTGAGCTCAAATTAATCTTATTAATCTTTAACAACCAATATTTTTTAAAGACTTAATATAAAAGTAATCACATGCTAATGCACTGTCATGCAGGGAAGAAAAATTCCCAAGCAGAAACTATTTTTAAGTTTTACTATTAAAACAATACTATGGTATTTCTAAGAATTGACTAACACAAACTTGTGGAAAATATATATGCACATATTTACTATCTGCTGTACTGAAGCATCAAATAGCTGGAATAAGAACATGTACTGTCCAGTTTCATACAATTTGCTCTTTTATATTAATTATGAAGCTCTTAGACACTAACCTGTTCAAAAGGACTTTTTGTTTTAATGCCTTTCCCACCACAGAAGACCCAGTTGTCCCTAAAACCAAGATTAGTTATAGAAGTGCTCCCCAACTCAGCAATGAGTCTTCGTGCCTCATCAGTGAGCCTTGAAGAGAAGAAAAAAATATAATGAATACAGTGCACTGTATATTACCTAAGTAATATTGATTCACCCAGTGTATTTAACATGACACAAGATAAAATGAAAACATAAAAAGGAAAGGAATAATTTTTTAGTGTAACAGTCTACCACTTTAATTCTTCAGTGACAAAAACCATGAAATCTAGCAATTACTTTTAAGTTCATTCTATAAGGAGTAACTTTTTGATGTCTCTAGTTACAATAACTCACTTTCATCCACATCTGTTAAATAATTACAGTTACTGAATGCCTAGTCAGGCAAATCCCAGGCCATGAAACTCAGTATCTTTGTAAAATTAAGTATCACTTTGAATCTTGACTAAAAGCCTTTGTAAATTATATCTAAATAAAGGTAAATGCCGTCAGGAAACTCGATGTTTCTAATAGCATGTTTTATTTAAAAATAAAAAATTAAAAATAAATGATAAATCTTACTTCAGTGACAAAACTGCTCAGTGGTTATCTGATAAAAATGAAAGTATTAACCATAGAACATCTATAGGAAAAGCAGCAAAATCAACTGCTAGGGAACTAATTGAAAGATTCCATTAAGGAATTTGCTGTAGGTTATCATCCTAATGTGTGATAGTTCAATCTTCATTTTGTCTCAAAAGGGAAAGGAAATGCAGTAAAAACACCCTAGTAGTAGTAGTAGAGCTTGGAGGGAGGAGAGTGAGGGGGGGGGGGGGGGTTGGNGGGGGGGGGGGGGGGGGGGGGGGGGGGGGGGGGGGGGGGGGTTGGTGCGGTGGTTATGCATGTATCTAAAGTTCTAAGAACTTTTCCCTTGCATCATCAGCACTTGGAGGTGATGTGTGCAGTCATAACAGGAATGAACAGTATCAGGAGGTTGGGAAGTAGTTCCTGGGTAGCTTCCATGGGATCTCCTGTAGAGCTCTCTGAGCTTGATTCACATTTCCACCTCAGAAAAAGGGGCTTAACACTCATCAATAGCTGAATGTTAAGTTCATAAACGCCAAACATTTGCTTTATATATATAAAAAAAAAAAAAACTGCTGGGTGCAATTTACTGAAGGTCTGTCATTTTCACTTCTGCACTTCAGAAGTGACTGTTTTTATCTTTATGAATAAACCAAGTCAACTATGCAGGAAAACATTAACACGGGAGCCTGACTTGGCTATCACTATAAAGGTGTGATAACAATAGAGGCTCACAGCTGGTATCTGGAATCCTGGTTTTGGGAAGGATTCCCACCATTTTCAGAAGTGAAAACTATGGTTCACTGTGCCTAAAAACTGTACAAACAATACAATTTATGCTAAATACCTACCTTCTCTCTGGGAGTCTGGAATCAGGGTGTATTAGGAAAAGGAAGCCTACATGGCCAGCTTCTAATAAAAGCCCTGGTTTAATGAGCTTTCCTAGAGTAGAGAGCATTTCATACTGTTGTCGTTTCGTTGCTGGGGGAATTGGCATTGTCCCGTGTAATTCCACTTGGGAGGAATTCTGGGAAATTGGGCCTCATTCCCTGCAAACTTTGCTTCATTACATTTCCCTTTTGCTGGTCTGGTTTTGCATGTAACAAAATGGCAGCAAGGAGTGGGCAGGTCTGTATGCTGTGAGCCCACCTAGTATAGCTCTATAACTGTGTCTCAAGACTTCTAGCCCAATCTGCCCATGAAGAGTTTGGGGTTTTTTGTGTTGATGTTGCTCTTTTTCTGATATCTTCTATTTAACTAAGTAAAAGATGACTTAGTGTTTCAAAAAGAAGCTCAGAGTCATGCAATATACCAATTATGACAAGAACTAGATTAAATACACAACAATGTCAAAATGCCCTATTTTCTTTAAAAGTCAGAATAACTGATATATTTATACACAGCATAAGGTCTAGAGACAAGCTTTTTTCTAGATAGGAGCACCGTGAGTTTGTTAGACACATTTTAATGTTTATTAGTGGTCTTAATTAGCTAGGTTAAGGTTTTATACTGAACGAATTATTTCAGTTGTGAATTTTCTTTAAAATGGGTAGAAATGCATTTTGTGACAACCCAAAAAGACAGGGATTGAGAACAGATTCTGAAGACGTGAAGAGGCAGTGAGGGGTGGAGGTGGAGATGGTGGGGAACAGGGATGGGTATCTCTGAGCTCTGCGCCATCTTTGCTAGGGAAGGAGCAGTATCACCCCACAGTTGAAGCATCAAAGCAAGCCACAGTACAGAAAGCAGTAAGAAAAGCTGATATTCTGGGCTTAGCTCTGATTAACAGGGAAGAATCAGTTGGGAAGTAAAAGTGTCCAGAACTTTGGAAGAACATCACTGTATTTCTTCAGAAGTCTGAATAAGAAACACTAGGCATGAGAACGAGTTATAAAAAGTTGAGATAAGAAACTCTTATGAAAGAATGAGATTGTAAGAACAAACAATCCTGCAACTTTTCACTATAGAATTGCTAACAATCCCTTCAAAAAAGGGGGCGGGGGACTGAGGTGATGGTGCACTGGTGAGACGGTGATGGGGAATACATGGGGATTACAATTAATGGCAAGTATATGTAAATTTTAAAATATTTTAATAAAAAAAATTTCAAAAAAAAAAAAAGGGGGGCGGGGGAGGGCCTCCCTGGTGGTACGAGAGGTTGAGGCACAGCACTACGAAACTATCAGCAGGCACTGCAGAGCCTGTTTGATCCCAGCCAGGGAACTGACCCACACGGCGCAGCAGACCTCTCCTGCCTCACCCGCTGCTCCCCTCAGCAGTGTATTTCAGTAGCTCTGCCTGTTCTGTTCCCTATTCTGTCTCTGGTGAATCTTCTTATCCCCAGTATCTCTGTTCTACACCCCAGTTCTTGTATGCATAAATAAATCTTTAAAAGAAAAAAAAAGGGAGGAAAGGTTCCAGAGTAATGCTACCACAGGAGCATTCAAAGTGTGCAAAAATAACAGACAAATCATATTGCTAACATCAAAACTTTTGATAATATTACCAGGAAGACCTGCAGTGTTCT
Organism: Galemys pyrenaicus; assembly: GCA_019455555.1. Lineage (NCBI taxonomy): Eukaryota > Metazoa > Chordata > Mammalia > Eulipotyphla > Talpidae > Galemys > Galemys pyrenaicus. The sequence goes on from JAGFMF010011386.1 coordinate 1,749,823, forward strand.
AAAAGTCTGAAAGGTCACAGGAAGAACTTGTACATCTGACTAACAAAGGAACCCACAGTCTCACAAGAACCACAGAGTATCTTAGTTCAAAGAGGAACCAAAGTTCCAAGGAGGCAAACTCTAATCGACATAAACAAGAGACTAGTAGCTCAAGAATACAAATGCTTTAAAATCAATTTAATCCTCAGACTTATCTGTCACACATTTCAATTCTACAGGAACTTGTTAATATAATCTTCAAGGCAGTGTCAGTTATTTTAGAAGCAGCATAGAAAATGGAGATGCTGGTGAAGTTAGTTAAATATTCCATATTTCAAAAAAACCAAGCAAAATTTTTAGAACCAATGATTCAGTAAAATATATTCCAATTCCTAAAAGTCTCTACAATGAATTATCATACCTGTGAGCATTAAAAAACTAATAAAGGAAAGAAAGGGAAGGGGTAGTGGAACCCAAGTTAATATCATCTCAGCGATTTCAGCTTTTGAGGAGGTTTTTGGGCAGATCAGGAAACTGTAATTAGCACAGTCCATGAATATGAAACAAGCATACGGTAGTCTCAGAAAATAACCTCTGTGAATAAAATAATGAAACAGCAGTCAGATGGCACACCTATAAGGGCACACTGGCAGCTGTCTGAAAAGTAATTCCTAAAGTTGATTTATATGAATCCCCTGGAGGAGACCCTTAACAGGGTGGCAAGCTGCCCCTGGTAAACATTTTTATCAGTGACTTAGATTTAGACGTAAGAATGACTTTGGAGAGAGTACAGAGCCTGAATCATGAAAACCTCAGGACAAATGTCAGAATATAGACCAAGTGGGCCAAAATCAGCAAAATTAAATTTAACAAGGATAAACGAATATAGAATCCTTTACTTAGATGACACGAAATCAAGCTCTGAATTGGGAGAAAGACCTGACTTGGCAGCAGTAAAAAAAAAAAAAAAAAAGAAGTCAGAGATCAAATTAAAAGAATGAGAGATTAACTTGACCAAAATTTCTCAAGCCAAAAATGTGATATGACTGTTTAAAGAAAACTAATACAATACTAGTCTGCATGAATATTCAAAGAAATGTAATCTCTAAAACATGGAGAGCTAGCATCGACATGGCACCCTGTACTGGCCAGGCCACATGTGGAAACTGTTCAATTTGGGGTGTTCTCATTTAAGACATACAATAATCAAGTGGGTAAGACAGTCAGGAGGGTTAAATGACCTAGAAACTGTTAAACACTGAGGCTGGATGAGAGAGAGGTAAGGGAAATATAATTAGCTTCAAATACAAATCATTAGGAAGTGAGCAATTTGGAGGAGAAATTTATAGAGAAGTTCCAAAGGAATCTTGCCCAGGCTGGGAGGCTGTTTCAGAAGACTTATCTTAAGACTCCTTATTTCAAGACATTCACATTGAAATCTTTCATTTAGACATAAAGTTAACATGTCATGCAGTATTCTCTCTGAAAGGAGGAATGCAAAATTTAGTTTGCTCATTCAAACTATCCTCTTTTTTTTTAATTTATTTATGCATCTAAGAACTTGGTAGGCCAGGGGTGCAGGGGGTGAGAGGATTCACCAGAGACAGAGTTGGGAGCAGTATAGGCAGATCCACTGATATACACTGCTGAGGGGAGCAGTGGGCAAGACAGGAAAGGTCTGCTACACCATGTGGTTCACTTTCCTGGCCTGGGATCGAACTCATGTTGCAGTGGATGGCGATAGCTTAATAGAGCTATCTTTAACCCCTGTGCCACCAGGGAGGCCCTATCCTATTCTAAACAAAACCCAACTTAATGTAGAGGTTAGGGTGAAAAATAGGATTCATTAGAGATCTGTGTGACTCAAAGAATAGGTTTTCTTATATAAAAATAATTTTCTTCTGTATATTGGGTTTCCAAAGTTAAAACAGTTCTTTAGGGCAGAAATTCAGGGCCTTCCATTGTAAATCCTTTAAAAGGAATAAAAACAAAGTGCCATCCCAAAATTAACCATTATATAGTTTAGAAAGAACTAGGGTTCCACCAGAACACACTTTGAGAAATGCAGTGATGGAAACCAGACCCAGTCATTCTGCTGACATTCACCATAGAGCTGAGGAGCTCATCAGGTTTGATAGTAACAGGATGCGTGAGGAACTCTGTAGATATACTCTCTATAATTTAGACAACTGCATCCTGCTTTCCCTATTCAATATGCATGCCAATTCCCTATCTGTGCATTCATGTATTTCCCAAATTTTACTACTGATATAAGAAGAGAGTTACAAACTACCATGTATTATATACTTTGTAAGAAATATATACATCACACTTATCTTTCACAATTGATTCCACTTCTAGGAATTTATTGTAATGACATAATCATAGTATGCAAAAAGTTTTGTTTAGAAGGATGTTTATCAAATTATTCATAATATGAAAAATTTGGCAATGAGAGGAAACTTAAATAATGGTGGGGACTTATGACTGTCAGGGCCATGAAAACTGCTTTTGAAGAATTTTAATGACAGGGAAAACAAGTTAAGATTATTAAAAGACAATATAAAAAAAGTCTAAAAAACGTTTTTATAAATGTGATTCTGATATCAGTCGTGTGTATGTATATCTTCATATACATAAATACAGAAAAATGACAGGGCGGGAGCAAACTGAAAAAAATGTTAATAATGTTTTATTTGGAAATTGGATTACTTTGCGCTATTTTGTAAATTTTTTTTCTCAGTGAGATGTATTTTCTTTATAAATTGTAGCTCCAAAAGATGTATTAATTTTTTAATGTACATACTTGGTCGCTCCATCATCGTATGTTCCCATTAGGACTATTGTTCCATCTTGTATGGACTTCAGAAACTCAATAAATGGGGCCACATCTGAAGAAAAAGAAAGTTAAGGTGTTTTTTTTAAAAAAATGAGTAACCACCAAAATTTTTAAGTTAAAATATAAAATAAAAAATGCTTGTCAGTAAGTGATTTAAAACACAGAGTAACCAAAAGACATATAAATCTTACGGCCATAAAGCTATGGTTTGATAGATTGTCCCTTAATATGGTCCCACTATTAACTTAAAATTTCCCAACCCTAATTCATCCTATTTACCTTCTGAATTGACATTCCAGGAACTAAATGAAAATGAATCATGACAAAATCAGACCTTAGCATGACTTATGATTAAGGTAAGAAACTCAGGAGAGTGGGGTAGGAAAAAAGTGGGGTAGGAAAAACCATTTCCTGAGTGGTTATAAAATTGTCTGGCTGGGTACTATGCTTAAAAGAGGATACACAGCTTTTATCTAATTCACAAAAAGATCCATAATGTAAAAATTAACATAAACATGGATACATAAAGACACACATACATGCACACAAACTCTGATTAAGGGATTTCTGTGCATGACTATTTACTGTAAACCAGAGAAATGAGTACAGGTTATCACTAGAATCCAAACTAATGAAGGCAAATAATAGTCATTAACTGCTTCATCTAACATAATAACGTTTACGGACTTCATAAACCAGTCAGTGATTATATACTTGTGATACTGAAGAGGTAGACCAATTCTTTTGTATCGTCAGTGATTTATGATGGTAGTTTTCCAAGTCTAAAGAACTAGAAAGGAGATTCTATTTCTTTCAAATATTCACCTATTTTAATACTGGTTATGATTTTGAGACTGTAAAGAAATCAATTCAGTCAGTTGAAAATACTTGAAATCGCTATGTCCACCTGCAAATCATTTGATCTTTTCTAATAGTTCAGACAGAAACCTGCAGGAGCCCAAAGTTTTAGCTGTCCTGCAGAAAACAGAGCTCAGATTTTTTTTAAATATCAATTTTTATAAAACTGTTCTTAATGACACACTAGGATCTAAAAAACTGCACATACAACATGACAGATCTTATGAGCAGCTCGACAAAAAAAGTAAAAGAAGCAAAACACACACAAAAATAGTACCATTTTCCCATTAATGGGCTATACTTACTGAAATGATTAAATCAGCGGTAGTGACAGTTATGTTATTTAACTTACCTCCTCCCCACATGTCAAAATATTTAGTATCTAATACTTCTCCTGTTTTTCCTGAAAGAGAATTAATTCTTATCAAATTATGTACCTGAAATATATTCTATTCTCTATGAGATAATGGATCTTATGTGATGATTAAAATGAATTTGTTAGTAGAAAAAAATATCATGACAAAGAGTTAAACCTGAACTATAAACAGCTAAAATATATTTCTAAAGGGTAATTTTAGGATAAGACTTTCTCACTAAACTTCTAAGTCAATGAGTAGCAAACGAAAGTCAACCACTGGGGTCTCCCTCGTGGTGCAAAGGGTTAAGTCTTAGCACCATCAAGCTAGCCACAGCCTCTGCAGGAAGAGTTCTATCCCCAGCCAGGGAGGTGACAGACATGGTGCAGCAGACCTCTTCCATCTCTCACCCGCTGCTCCCTTCAATGGTGTTATTTCAGAAGATCTGCCTGTTTTGCTCTCCCACTGTGTCTCTAGTGAATTCTCTCACCCTCTGCATATCTGGCCTATACACAAGTGCTACGCATTAAAAAAAGAAAAAGTCTACCACTGACCATAGGCCATTCCAATCCAAAGTTTGTTATATTTTCACCCTATGTGTTACCATCTTCCCTTATTTAAGAATTATCCCAAATACCTACAGCTTTTATAAAAAGATAGGCATAAAAATGTTTTTATTACAAGATGAAGTAAGCAGAAACACAAAAACATATCTTTTGTTGCAAAAGAAGATACTCCTCACCCTATGAACTAGGTGATGTGGTAGTGGTTTTTAACAACCCCACACAACTTTAGAGGGTTACATGTCAGAAAGAGACCACTTGAGGTTAGGCCTCACTTCGTGGGTTCACATCTTCAGATACAACTTTGCAAGAATATCTTTCAAGATGTTCAGGATTCAATGGACTTTACAACATAAATATACTTACCTGAAGAATGTGCACAATACAACTAATTCCTGTCAATTCTCTCCCCACCCACCCTAATCATTCATCACCCATTATCATTCTATATATACTCATTTGTGTCAATCTATTTTCTTATTAATGTAAAGATTCCAAAATTTGGGGGCCTCTGTGGTGGTACAACGGGTGAAGGCACAGCACTATGAAGCTATCTGCAGCCACTACAGCATGAGTTCAATCCCAGGCCAGGGAGGTGACCCACATGGCGCAGCAGACCTCTCCTGCCTTGCCTGCTGCTCCCCTCAGCAGTGACTTTCAGTTTATTTGCCTGTTCTACTCCCCACTCTGTCTCTGGTAAATAAATCCTCTCACTCACCCCCCACCCTACACCTCTGGCCTGTACCACACTTCTTATATGTATAAATAAATCTTTAAAAAAAAAAAAAAAGAGTCCAAAATTTGGAGTAAAATTCATCATGTAATGTTAGATTGCTTTTTTGCCAGGCAATCTCTGAGAAGCTCCCTATACAGTGCACAGCAAGCTAGCTGCCTCCAAGAAAGTGTGCTATAGCAACATAGATAGATGTCAGGTCTCCATCCTGGCCTTTGGGGAGGAGCAGAGGTGGAAGGAGAGTCTTAGTGATGAGAGCTGCCCTTTGTACCTGACCCCTTGATAACTGAGTATATTCCACTTCATCCATAAGCTAAAGCAGGCACTCTTACCGTTCACCAAGGCCACATTGATGCCTCTTCCAACATTATTCTTAACACCGCTCATTAAACTGACAGGGAAAAAGTTAAGACAAATTTAGAATCAGATGAATATGAATGTACATCAAAGAAATAAAGTCAGGCAAAAGAGAAAGCTGGGTGCATTTTACATATGTGTACAATTGTTATTACTGCAGAAGAGATTAAAAGGAGATCACTCAATCAGAGAAGACAGTCTAATATTGAATAATTTTAAAGCCATGTCCTTAAGTAAGTTCTCACAAATAGAAATGTACATTTAAAAGTATTAAGGGTGAAATACTAGATTTGCTGCCTTGCATCAGATTATGAAATACTATTTTAGAAACTCCTTAAATCATGCAGACTGTATACATACATGCCACACCATTCCCACAGGATCAAACAATAATATCCTTTCTACTTTCTTCAATTAGTAAAGTAAAATGATACAGAAGTGAGATGTAACTCAAAAATCTGAAAGCAAAAACTGCACCTAATTATGAACATTCTGAGTGATTATCAATGTAAATTACTCCACACCCAGAAGAAAATTGTATTCTCACAATTACTTTATCTAGTTATGCACAGTTATAGCATCTTATCAAGATAAGAAACATACTTTTAACAGTTCAGTCTGTTAATTAAGGATAATACTGTAAAATGGACAGTGCAAGTGAAATACTTTGCATTGCTTTAATTTGAATTAAAGTAAAATTGTAGATACTGTTAATTTAAAAAACTCAAGGTAATAGTAGTACTCTCAGTAATGCACTGCTCAATGATTGACAACTGTTCTGAAGTTAGCAGAGGGGGAAATATGCCCACACACAACCACGTGTCAATACAGATAGATCATTTACGCATGTATACAATAGGCACATACATTTATTACAAATGTTACCAATCTAAAAAGGATATGTAGCACACAATTTCACAAACATACAACTATAAAATCACTATAAATTCTATACAGCCAAATGCTTTCACACATCATGTTCACTGATTTTTACAGAACTCCTATCTGTAGTATACCTCCAGTTACAAGTGATGAATAACTACAGTTGGGACACAAATGTTGGAAGGTATTTGACTTAAAGAATAAGAGAAAGAAAAACTGAAATAATGAAGATCTATGCTGTCAAGGATGTGATATTTTTGTTAAATCACTTAAGTTTCCAAATAGCATAATTTCTTCATTTTTTTTGCTATTCACAATAGTACAGGCAGGACATAATTTTAAATTTAATCTGCAAAATTAACATTTCCACCCTCACTTTCTCAAGTCTAGACTCTGAGTTGGAAAACTTTTTCTATAAGGAAACAAATAGTAAATATCAAGAAACGCCACTTTTTGAGATATACTCAAAAATGGTGTAAATCAGAAATTCTTAAAAAAGCTCAAACAAATCATAGGAAGGCAGTAATGAAAAACAGAGAAACAAAAAATCAGAAAGAACAAAAAGAATGGCAATCACTAAAGTCTTAACATATCAATGATTTACATCAATAATATTGGTTATTCATGTTAATTAAGTTTAATTTAATCAAAATTAATCAAGTTTTAAATTAGCAAATACTGGTACAATGGATTAAAATAAAACAGACTGGAATAGTCATTTCACACCATATATAAAAAATATATATGTATACATGTATATACACATATATCATATATGTGTGTGTGTATATATCAAAAGATGCTCAACATCACTAGCCATAAAGAAAATCCACTAACATACTACTATACATTTATTAGACAAGCTAAAATAAAAATAATGAACATACTGGGGCAAACAGAGAAACTGGATCTCTTGTGCATTACCTGGTGGGAATGTTACAATGGCACTCTGGAAAATGTTTGGCAATTTCCTATAAAGTTAAATATAGATTTGCCACACAACTCAGAACTTATAGGCATTTTGTTACATAAAGAAAAGTATGTCCATGCAAAAATCTGTATGTGATTATTCACTATGACTTTATTTGTAATAGCCAAAAATTTGAAACAACCGAAAAAGCTTGGGTGAGGACAACAGGTAATAATAAACTGTGGTACAGCCATACCATAGAATATTACTCACCAACATAAAAAAAGTACCAATATTTCAAGAGCATTATGCTGAGTGAAAAAAAAAATCAATCTCAAATGGTCGTGTGTATGATTCCACTTACATAACATCCTCAAAACATCGAAATGACAGAAATGATAGTTTAGTGGTTGCCAGGGGTTACTGATGGTGGGGGGTGTGACTCTACCAGGATGGTGGTATGAAAGAGATATCCATGATGATGGAATAATTGTGCACCTTAATTGCTGTGCTGGTTCCATGGATCTACACATTATCAAATAATGTGGAATGCAAACACACTGCACCGATGCTGGTTTTGATATTGTACTATAATTACATGAGAGAGAACTGTGGAGAAAACCAGCTGCAGGGGGCCTTCCTGGTGGCGCAGCGGGTTGAGCACCGCACTGTGAAGCATCCGCTGCACAGCAGCGTCGATTCGATCCCCGGCCAGGAAGGAAACCCATATGGTGAGGCAACCTCTCCTGTCTCGCCTGCTGCTCCCCTCAGCAGTGTACTTCGGTCGATCTGCCTGTTCTGTCCTGTTCCCCACCTCTGGTGAATCCTCTCACCTCCTGCAACTCTGACCTGTATCCCAGCTCTTGTATACATAAATAAATAAATCTTTAAAAAGAAAAAAGAAAGAAAACCAGCTGAAGAGTAGATGGGACCTCTATGTAAGATCTTTACAACTGCTGTGATTTCTAGTTATTTCTAAATAAGTTTTCAAAAGTTTACTCCAATCGGGAAAAATATAAAAAGTTGATTTTTAAAAGCTTAGTAGCATTAAACTATGTATCTACCAATAGTGGTTATGCATCTGCCTTCAAAATTTCACTTGTTAGTCTTTAAAATTTACATGTGATTAAGCTCAAAATTTTTTTATGTGAACGTAAGACTAGTTTTGAGAAGTGAGCCATAAGAGAACCAAACAAATCTGAACCAAAAAGGAGGGAAGTTTCAAAAGGTATTCGCTTCTCTCCTTTCACAAATGTAGTAAGTCCATGAGCTCCATCAATGACACTGAGAAACAACTGCAATATGAGATAAATGTCTTGTTGCAGAGCATACTGCAGATACTAAACTCAAGTCATCACAGAGCAAAGACAGTAAAGCACTATGACAGAGGCTTCCCACAAGAGGGCAGCAGCTTATCAATCTTTAAAAACTGGAATTCAATCTGGGAAACCTGTAACTAGCAAATGACAAGAAGCCACTGAAGACTTTAAATGTACAAAGTTGAAATATTTTCCCTTATCTTTTGTGCATCTGAAGGTTTTTCCCACCACAACTCTTCACCTTTAGATAAAAATCTAAAGAAAATTACTGTAATCAATAAATATATTCTACATCTTCAGTTTAGTTTCAAATCCTCTAACTACTGTACAGTCTAGCTACTACTGCTTCTTACGGTGACCAGAACGGAGTTTAACAAATTGTCACTCACTGGCCTAATTTAACCAGCTGGCTCTTTTTTTGTTTTGTTGCTTTACTACTACTGAGCTTAGAATGGCTTTTCCATTTTTAAATCATTATTACACAGTATCAGAATCATGTTACACAGCCTTGACTTTAACCTCTTGGCCCTTACAGTAAAAAAAAAATAGTATTTGAATACTCAACATTAAAACAAAAACCCCTCAAAATAGTCCTCCATCTACTCCTATACTAAACAAGAAACATTATTCTTATTTATCAGCTCCATATGAATGGAAATCAAAAGAATATATGCCTAAAATAACCATGACCACAACACTAATCTTAACTATCATCTTTTATCTGTATTAGGCTTTCGGTTTATAATATTATGAGCCTGATAATCCTTGTGCAAGGATAACACCAAATTCTCTGGCTCTATTTCTGAGCTCATGCACATGGGATGTTGAAGAGAGAACACCCACAGTTTTGACAATCCCAATGTCTCCAGACCTTGACAAATTACCCTTGTGCCCTTGAGAAGCAATGATCTAGACTAGTGACCTCAAAGTGAGTTGCATATAGTAGAGCACATGTAAAAAAAATTAAAATTTTGTGTATTTTATTATTTCTCATATATTTTAGTGAACATACATTCAAGAAATGTGTTACCAAAAAGGAGGCCATGCCAAAGAGCTGAAGCAGCAACTGCAATGGCTTTCCAATTGTTCTATTCTACTTACCAAATCATTTCAAACAGCAGATACTTTTTTTCAATAAATGAAATCATAGCACAGCCGAGTTTGAAAGCTTTAGCAACTTCTCAATGCATTTAAAAAACAAAACAAAAACTCAACCCTTTACCTCCACTGCCTAAACAGTCCTACCTGGCATGGTCCCTGTTCCCGTCTTTCCAGCTCTTGTCCATCTTACGGCCCAAGCATGCTCTTCCTTCTATCTATAAATGTTCTTCACCTGTCTGTCTCTCTTCCTTCTTATCCTTTAGCTCTCAGATGAAACATTTCTATGGCAGAACCTGTTCTTTGACGTCACCTACAGTGAGACACTTCAACCTCACCTCACTTCCCTTCACCAGTATTCATCATACCCTGCTGCTCTATATGTCATATGGTACAACCAATAATTACTTATTTACATTTGCTTCTTAAATATCTGTTAACCCTACTAGACTTGAGTTCCACGAGCAGAAGGGGTATGAGCAATAAATACTAGTTGAACTGAATATGTGAACAAATAATGCTAAGAAAAATCATACTTTTAAAATTTTTTTGGAAAAACTTTCCATATAGAAACAAAATACACTGGAAAAACCTGGACTATGAATTGGTCCCAGCAGTTTTTCCACTGGTGATCCTAAACCTAATTATTCAGTCCTTATTTGGGGACTAGGTTTGAAGATCTGAGACCTCATTATAAAACTCCATCAATTATTTAATCTTTCATGGGAATGACAGAAATGATCCCTGAAATGAGCATGGATAGGCGGCCTGCCTCAATTTTACAGTTAAAGAAACAGAAATACAAATTCTAAATTCTACATGACATGTGTACCAAGCAAAAACCAAATTCTCTGGCTCTGAGCCCAGCATTTACTTTACCCAACTCTACTGCCTACATATGCTCTTCATTTCTGCTTGACCTATGTAATCTGCAAAGAGAAAATCTGCTAGTAGAGTCTGAACTCTTTATATTAAAAACTAACATGCAGCATGCTTCAAAGGAGACAGAAGAGGTCTCCGAAGACGATCCACTGTGGACTAGTCATTCTAAGAACTTTCTTACTATTGTTTAGAATCAAATGTGAGCCTCTTTGGTCAAATAAGACAAAAAATGGAAAGGGAGGGTTTTAAGTCAATGGGAAAGGTACTACTTAATGTGAAATCTACAAAGTTCTACTCCAAGTACTTTATTATAAAATTCAGTAAAACAGGACTACCATAACAAGAAATCAGAAAACACTGGATTAATAATGGATTGTAACTAGTGAAAGGCAAAAGAAAGGGAATAGAGAGAGAGACCTTGAGGAAAATCTCACTCAAGCCTTTGATTTTACAAGAAAGGCCTTATTCTGAGAGGTCAGACAACCTTCCCAGAGCTCACTGACAAAGAAGCCAGAAGGATAATTTAAGCGCTTCCACAGTAAAAAGACACAAAATGTTGGGAGACACTGCCTAGTTTCCTCCTTTCTGTAAAACTGCCTTACTCCTTCTCAGTTAACGACACATTTATTATTTTACATTTTAGATAAACTCATACATCTAATTTTCTAGTAAAGAGCAAAACCAAATGCAACCAAATAGTGTTCATCAAGGCAGCACACATACTAGGGTTGGAGGATACAGAAAGGATTAGCATGGCCCCTGCACAAAGGTGACATGGAAGTAACGCCATCCATATTTAAATGAATGAACAAACAGCAACTGTGGGTGTCGCATAAAAGGCTCCTTTCAAGTTAGACAAAAGCAGGACACACGAATGCAATGGGGCAACAGACATACAACAGGTATGACTAGGAAGGGTTGGAGGAAGAACAATGACTGATGTGCTTTGCACCCCAGGGACTGATCAGTGAAATGCCTTGTTAATAAGACTGGAGTCAAAGGTGGGGGTCAGTAGTGTATCAGGGGCCTCACTCTCACTAAGGCCCAAAAATCTAGTATTCAGGTTGACCACCCTTTTCTTTGTCAATAAAAAGGCCAGGATCTTGCTTTAAGCAGCATCCTGCATCCTACAGTGTGCTCCATGACTCATTTCTTTTCTTCATTACCGTGGTATTACTGACACAACAAGCAACCAACTAAAAGTAGGATTTGCAATGTCTGAGGAGGAAATTTCAAGTTCTAAGTGGCAGCTGACACTGAGGTAAAAAACTGAACAACTCAGAAACTATACTTTGCAAAGCATTTCACTGTGAAAAAACCATCCAACCTAAGTGACAAATATTGTGTCACTTGGGCCTCCCTGGTGGCGTAGTGGGTTAAGCGATGCACTATGAAGCAAACCGCAGCCACTGCAGCACGAGTTTGATCTCTGCCACCGGCCAGGGAGGGCACCCACATGGCACAGCAGACCTCTCCTGCCTCACCCGCTGCTCCCCTCAGCAGTGTGTTTCAGTCAGTCTGTCTGTTCTGCTCCCCACTCTGTCTGGTGAATCCTCTTACCTCCCTGGACTCTGGCCTGTACCCTGTACCCCAGCAATTGTATGCATAAATAAATAAAGCTTTAAAAAAAAATTTTGTGTCACAGTAGACTTGGGGTAATATTAATGAATTATGTCATACTTCCATAAGTAGCCTTCAAATACTGAAAATGAAAGCTATTGGTCTATAAGATAAAGCGTTTACTGTTTAGGGCGGTGCTGTCAATCAGGACTTTGTACGGTGATGGAAATGTTTGTCCACACAGCTCAGTTCACCAGGGACAAGCCACCTGTAGCTACTGAGCTCTTGAGATGCAGCCAGTGTGACTGAGGAACTGAACTTTTTAATTAGTGTAAACGAGTTAACTTTCCCCCTATTTAATAATCAAAATTGAATACGTGCTTCTATGGTTACCCTATGGGCCAGTGCAGGTAAGAGAATGCCTCAGGAAACCCGTCATCTTTATATGACACTGGATAAATTCTATGTTCTTATATCCCTCTTCAATATGAATTTAAGGACTTTAAAACTCCTTGAGTGAGGAAAAAGTTGCATAGTGAAAAATGAAATCACTTTCCATTTTGTAGAAGCTTGCCCAATACATTTTCAGAGGATTCACTAAACACAGAGTAAATTTACTGTAATTTAATAACTAGCCTTATAACTCCAAATCAACAAATACTTACACATTGTCTTCCAAACAGATTTTGGGTCCCACTACATTGGCTGCTCCACTTGCCATTTTAAAAGCAAAATGCTTCTCAGGGCAAGCTTTTGAAATTCCACATTTATATCTGGGAGGTTTTGTAGCTCCGGGGGAGAAAAAAAAATATTTTTAAGAAAATGATTTTAACACACTACAGTTTTTTCATGCCTCAAACCACAAAGGTCATTATGTAAAACACTAATATATACGTATCTTAAAATATGTGGTATGATTTGTTTTCCCCAGAGGGTTTCAAAGAACCTGAAAATAACAGCAAAACAAAAATAAAACCCCCCAAATCGCTTTGGAAATAAGCTAGTCATTGACATAAATACATCAAGTAATGTGATTTTGATGACAGTAAATCCATTTTATCTAATTCTTTTTTAAGTTTGTTTTAAAAATTCAGGATGGAGGAGGTTTTATATTGTTATTTTAGATTTCCAGCCCATATATGCGTAGCAGCAGATATCCACAGAGCCAGGAGAAAGTCTAATGCATCCCAGAGCAACTGTCACATACAGATTCTAAGTAGAAATTCTCCTTCTTGTATACACTTTCAGCATTTATAATACTGAAGCTAAAAAACACTAATGAAACAAAATATTCATTATGAATAAATAACAAGAATACTGGGATGTCTAATCAAATAGCATCCTTATAACTTTAAAGAACAATTTCTAAATCAGTTTTGCTCACTTGGTACTTTCTCCATTGTTCAAATACAAGTTCTCAGAATCCTAAAATAGAACAAAATAAACCATCTGCAAGATATTGAGATAGAATACTTACGATGTGCAGCTGTGTCCAATGCTGACCTTGCTGAGGAAAAAAAAAAATTATCTTTGTTAGAAAGAATAAGGCTATTGGCAAGTATCATTTTTTAACTTAGAGCTATAAAAAAGTACTTGAATAACTGCTCAAAATACAATAAATAACACATGTGTATTGCTTTAGAGAAAAAGTGAGAAAGCAACTTTAGGCTACCACTTCACTATAAACAATTGCATAAAGAATTATGGAGGGACAGAACCTTTTATTTTTATTTTTACATTTTTAGTTACTATAAATTTAAACCCCAATTAGAAAGTTACTCTACAGACTTTCCTCTAAATAACATTAAATATATACGATATTTAAAAGTTGTTGCTGCTGTCCGGTGTGGTATACACAGCACGTGCAGCCCTGAAGCGTCAACCTATCAGAGTAGTGAGGCTAAGATTCTGGTGGGTGGCGGGAGCAAAGGTGGATGGTGGTGATAGGGAGCACAGACTTCTCTAAAACAGAAATGCATTTAGTGGAAGAGAAATAAGTTGAAGTTATTACCTAGAGTCTTACAAGTCATAAGTTGAAAGGAGCTAGAGTCTTCTGACCACATCTTAACTGACTGCAACAGATGTCAACCTGGCCATCTTACATTCAGTTTTCAAAAAGCATTAACATCTGGTCCCAGACCAGGAGATTACAATTCCAATCACCAATAGTATTGTGAACAACCATTTCCTGATTTGGCTAATAAGCATGCAGTGTCTGCAAATGTTTGCCAGCTGTTGGACTATAAATAGTCACTTACTTTTAGTTCTGTACTACTGTAGATAATTGCAAATTTCCTATAAGTCCAGTACTCAAACTGAAGAACAGAAAGTTAAAGCTGAAAAAGGCTATGTGAATGTTTCAAAAAGAGGAAAGTGACCAAGTTTGTGAAGGCTCATTAATACAATAGAATACTCAGCAGATTGTGTGCCCTTGACCTCACAAAGGCAACATGGAACAAGTTAAATATATGGAATAAAGTCAAAAGCAAACTTTAACGGTATCTATGTACTAAAAATATTTGAGAGTGAGGACAAAGACTTAATGAAACAAAATGTATTTTTCTATCTTATGTAAAAATTCCCAATCTCAATTACCTATACTTATTTTCCATTCAATCGGCATTTACTATCTACAAGGCCAAGCACGAAAATACCACTATTCTCAGGATTCGTTCTCTGGGAAGGGGAATGAATACATGAAAAACAGTTCTAAAAGAGGTTCTAAGATGTAAGGCAGAACAAAATCATAACCAAATTAACAGTCCTGTGCATAAGAACTAATGGTCCAGAAAAAAGGCAGCACATTCCAATAGGGAAAGAAGGTTCAATTTCTCTAAAGGAGCGTTGACATACTTTTCAAAAATGAGAAGGATTAACACATGGTCAGATGAGAAAGACATGCAGGCTGAGGAATCAGCATGACCAAAGGCTGAGCTTTGAAAGGACAGGACTGTCAGCACTAGCTATAGCGGGCAGATACGGACTGTGAGATCCAGAGGGAGGGGCGGCGAAAGGAACAGAAAGGCACACTGGAGGCTTTGAATGACATCCCAAGTAAAGAGATTAGATTTTACTCTCCTGTAATCCAAAGTGCTAATGTTCATGAGTATTAAGAGTCACTGGCACTGGCGAGATGAGCAGCAAATAGCAAAGATGTGAGGGCCTCCCTGGTGGCACAGAAGATTAAGTCTCAGCACTACCAAGCTAGTTCGATACCCAGCCAAGGAGCTGACCCACATGGCACTGCAGACTTCTCCTGTCTCACCCACTGCTCCCCTCAACTGTGTATTTTAGTAGGTCCATCTGATCTGCACTCACTCTATCTCTGGTAAATCCTCTGGCACCCCTTACCCCATACCTCTGGCCGATGCATCAGCTCTTGTATGTATAAATTAAAAAAAAATTTTTTAACAAAATAGCAAAGATGTGAAACACAGATAACATCCTTGTCAGGTTTACAGAAATAGTCCAAGCAATAGAGGGAGATTCAAACTAGGGCAAGCAGAGTGGCCTCTTGCCTCTGTACTCTCCTCTCTAAGCAGTGGGCCATTTCCCAAAACAATTTTCTATTTATACCAAGGGTCCTACTGCTGCCCTCCCCTCAAGATCTTTTTTGGGGGGAGGGGGGGTGGAAGAGTCGTCTCTTTCAATTTATTTGTCATTCAATGAATCTCTGCCTAAGGCCTACAGACAAACAAGTGAATGTACCTCCATGACTTAAAGAAAAAAGAACAAAAGACTGCCACTTTGTATACCACAGCAGAGGAGACACTGAGGGCCCCGGGTAAGAGTCCACCTACAACATGGTAAAAAGGGAGATTTTGATAAACCTCTCCCCCAGGGACAACTAAGTCTTGCTCAACAGAACTTTTACCAGGTCATCACTAGCACTGAAGGACTGACCCTCATAGATTTTACTCCAAATTAAAGATGATAGACAAAACTAAAGCCATAGCACCCCAACCAGAAAAAAACAAACAACATACAGGAGTCCTGGAGTCCAGGACAGAAAAGCTAAAAGAGTAAAATAAACACTGCAAGAAATATCAGACCCCATGAGAAGAAAATAAGGGTAGTAGACACCCCAGGAGAGAGAAACAAGGGAACAGAGGCCCAATTTAAAGAAATTATAGCTGAGAACTTCCAAAACCTAAGGAAACAACTAACTATAGGTAGCTTGAAAGCTGTCAAAAAACCCCCAAATTTCTAAATCCATACTTTGGATTCCAAAACTAGATCACTACTTTAACTCTATAAACAAAAATTAATTTGAAATTGTTTAAAGGTCTTGGAAAAAACCAGATCCTTGCTCTGGACACTTATTATAAACAAAGCCTTTCCTAATTGGTTTAGATGGGAGGGTCCATCGCTCCCAATGACAATGACAGACGGTCACTGCTACTATAGTATGCTTACTGCTTTTGATCTCTGTCTGCTGAATTACTTGTCCCCACTGTATACAAAATGTTAAGAGACATTAAAATTTCCAAACCACTCTAATTCAAGGGCATAAACCACTGGCAAGACAACCCAGTGACAGCTCTGTAATATCACATCTCAAGTTAGCTAGGGAAAGACGCCTCGCCTCCATGGACCCCACTAAACCTCCACTACTACTCATCAGGGAATAGTTCCAGAAGATGAACCCCCACTGCCTCACAGAAATGAGCAACAGGTGGCAGAGGAGGGGACTGTCACTGGCCTAGTAATTAGAAGCTCCACATCACTGTCTCTTTGTCCTTGCTCTGGTCCTTGAAGACAAAACCAGAAAACCAGGCAAACTAGCTGAAATCAAGATGAAGGAAGAAGACACTGATGAAGTCACAACCTTACTACTATCGTAAAATGCACGCCCACCAGCACCGAGACAGACACAGTCAAGACCAAGCTTGGAAGAAAAGGGTGCAGGTGTGGGCATGAATGCAATTCTTGGGAAAACCTGCCTGTTTCTCTGAAATCCTTCAGACAGAGATCCTTTTGTCTCGCCTCTTCTTTAACACTGCCGTACTCAGTACCCCCATTTGGGGAAGTGACCTTTGTTGACAGTAGCCCACCATGTCATCAGGTTTGCTGGCACCTGATTAACCTGATTTCCTTTCAACAACCCTCATCTCCGGAGTTTTGGCTGAAGAGCATAAGTAGCCAGATCCCACCAAACCCATAAACAGTTTCACACTCTCACTTTTAGGAGTCATTTTTCAATACTTCGAAGTTTATCCAAACACTCCAAATGTTATTTTATTAACTTACAGGTTTTGTGATTCAAAATTTGGCAATATTAAATAAATGGATAAAAAGAAAATATTGCAAGGGCCTCCCTGGTGGTGCAAGGGGTTAAGTCTCAGCACTATGAAGCTGTCCACAGCCACTGCAGCATGAGTTCAATCCCTGACCAGAGAGGTGACCCACATGGCACAGCAGACCTCTCCTGCCTCACCCACTGCTCCTCTCAGCAGTATATTTTAGTAGATCCACCTGTTCTGCTCCCTCTCTATCTGATGAATCCTCCCACCCTTGGCAGCTCTGGCCTGCACACTAGCTCTTGTATGCATAAATAATACATCTTTAAAATAAAGAAAAAATTGCAAAAAGAAAACAAGGGCAGGAAAGCAAGATGACTTTGTAGGGCTGGGATCTAAAATGCATTATCATGACTCCTACTCACTCGCTAAATGAGAACTAGATTTAGTTCGAAGTTTTCCAGCAGGCAACCCAAATAGAGAAACAAGTTAAACTTCGGTGTGATATCTTCTAGAATGTGCATTTAGAACACATGATTAATGTTCCTAAGAGTGCGTAAAATAGATCTCATTAAGTATGTTCAAATGTTGAAGAGAAGATTCATGCTTTATACTAAATTCTAAGACCTCCTATTATGTACTGTAGGATATTCTAATGAATCACCCTCACTGGCATAATTACATTTTCTTTTCTAGACAGACTAACAGCAGAGTGATTCAATGTTGACAGCCTGTAAAAATTTAAAGACAACTACATAAAGTAAGATTTAAGAAAGGAACAAAATTAAAACTTACCAAATAGATTTCCTAAACTTGCATCCATTTTTATTTCAAATACTTGAGATATAACATAAAATGTCAGTAAAAATACTGCCACAGCCACCACCAACTTTGCAGCACCTGAAGAACAGAAATAATTCAACATGAGCTGATGTACTCAACAGTCATTTATTATGTGTTCTATGCAAAATATAAATTTATGTAGGACTCTCTTCATCTTAGTAAATACAATTTTTATCTATTTAATGTTAAGTTTACTTGAATTACAATAAAAACTATTCCACGATCCATTAAAATAAGGAATTTCCCTGATCAAAGAACTATCAATCAGATTGGCTAGCAGTCTAGACACAGGAATGCTTGTACATGCAAAAAGATAACCTGCTCTCAATTGCTGACTGACTACAACCGACTACATACTACCAAGTATGCTGCTTTCAAACGTAAAAGGCAATACTGTGGAGGGATAGCATAAAAACACAGGACCATGTGGAGATACAAAGGCAGCAGACTAAGAAGTGCACTAAGCAAGGAGTCCTCAAGTGAAATGTGACAGGTTTGTTGTCCTACTAGGAACAAGATCTGTAGTGACACAAGTCTTCCTGTCCCAGTGGCCCATAAAGCATCCCTCCTCGTGCTATAGACCTAGTTAACCCGGGTCTCCTGAGCCTGGGTTTGGTGCCTCCCAGATATGCGTCATAATATGGTAGCTATCAGCTCTATGAACATAGACTCTTAAGTCTTTTATACCTTTATATGGCTAAGCATCTAAGTTCCTTCCAAATAGTACTGATTACTACGAATGAATTAACTGTCTGAGTCATCATTTGCCCTTTTTCTCCAAAGCAAGGCAAATCTAGAGAAGAAAAAGTACAAAAATGGAAACTGACAGGAAAGGAACATTATCTTCCTCTTATGATTTCAGTGACATCTCCTTAGTTATTCAGTAACAACACTTACTGTTTGCACAACCTTCTTGCCCTATCTTAACAACAGTTTAATTTGCTCATCTAAAAGTAGTAGATGGCATCAGCAGTTATCTCAAGGTCCTTACAGAAACTGTCCAATATCACAGATGAGTCAGCAGCAGCACAAGGACAGAATCCAGGGATCGTGATACAGTCTAATGCTGGTGAGGACACCACTCTAACACCAAGCCACACACTTTCCTGAAAAACTACTACCACACCCAGCTTACTGGCTAAAACAAGCACTACACTCATTTGATTTCATCAGCCACAGAGAGTAGGTCCTCATCCTTGGGGTAGCAGTGAAGGGGGAGAGAGGTAGACCAATAATTTGCTGAAAGGCTGATGCTGCTGATAGGCATCATTTCCCAGAGCTTCTCATTTCTATTTAGAAATACAGTAAATGTGGAAATGAGGTGGCAATGAGGAAGCATTATCATAAATCAAGCCCCATCCACCTCCTACCTTCTCCACTCCAAAGACTGTATTTACTGTTTTCAAGAGTAACTACAATTTCTGCGCAAAAGAAAGCAAACTTCCGTTAGGCTCTGAGCTCTTTCCCCATAGCATCAAGCAGAGTGTCTCAGGTGTAGCAGCACTCTCAACAAGTGACTGTTAGATCGATGAATGACCATAGTTAGCATGTTCCTTATTGATCACTAAGAACCAAGATTATGTACACTAGATATGTAACACCTTAACATCTCATTTTCTAGCAATGACGGCATGTGCAAATAGCGAGAACCTTTCCCTGTCCCTTAAAGCAGAACATGAAACTTCCGCTGGTCAATAAAACCTTATTTCACTCCTAGAAATCTACCCAAATGACACAAAAACATTAAATCAAAAGTAACTCCCATGTTTACTGCAGCACTATGTACAATAGCTAAGGTATGGAAATGACACAAATACCCTGAAAGAGATGACTGGATCAAGAAGATGCGGTATATACACACAATGAACTCCTACTCTGTGATCAAAAAAAGATAAACTCTTGCCATTTGCAGCAACATGGATGGGACTGGAAAGGATTATGCTAAGAGAAATAAGTCAGAAGGAAAAACAAAATATTGGATGGTTTTGCTTATAGATGAAATATAGGACAACTGAACAAAGGTTCAGAAAAAAGGTTAAAACTTGCAAGCAAACTGCAAGATATAGCTGAGGCATACAGCAGGAGGGAGACAGAGTGGTCAAGATATAGGAGGGAAGAGCACAAGGGACTATGTTTATGGTTCACAGGTGATGTGGTGGAGGGAGAATTACGGGGATTACACCTGAGGGGAGAAATCAAATATGGCACAAAAACGAACAGTTATGTAAGAAAATTAATGTATATAAAAGATTGAAATCTTTAAGTAATAAGTTAGTAACATATAAAAGTTCTACATAAATTCAGTATCAGGCTATATCTGAGCCAACACCAAACAAGCTATATACATTATGTATCTATGTATCCATACATATACCTGTGTACATAAAACACACACATGTATACCATTTGCTGAGTACTTACCACAGCATTAGATGCTTTATTAGCATCATCTCCCATTTTCAAAATATTATTTTCATTTTACAAATAAGGAAAACGGCTAAAAATTTATATCACTTGTGTAAAGTCATGTAACCTGTCACTGACAGAAGCATTAAACTGTGATCTACTCACTCACACTGGACCATAGGAGGAACTAGGAGGAAACCAGACTCTAAGGTAGAGGAAAGTGAGAGGTGGTGAAACTAAGTGGAACAAGCAGAGGAGAAAGCAGATGAAGACAAGAAGGGCACCATACCATACTGGTAGAGTTCTGGCACTTCTGCTACAGAGACTCTCTTCTAGAGAGGCCTGAATCTAGAAGCACCACCTCGTTCTCGACTTGGATGGGTTTAGCCATACCACACCCCGGCTCCCATCTTCACTTTCCATGAGATCCTCTCTTCCTTCTGGCCACAGACTATATGAATCTGAGAGTGTCCTTATTTTTCACAAACCAAAAATCATAAACTTCAGTCAATGCAAGAATAAGGCTTTTCCAAAGCAATCAGTATACACATACACACAACCACATGTATGTATACACATATATTTTTTAATTAGAAGCAATTAATTAGTTAAAGAGCAATAAAATAAGAGTTAATCTTCCTTTTTCATTAATTAAAGGTAGTCCCCTCAAGACCTATACTAGGAATACTGCCAAGTATAAAATAAGTCCTGAATGAATAATTACCTATCAATTAACCATAGTATAAATTGGCAGAATCAGAGAAATGGACTAGATGACAAGGTTAATTTCAACTAAAATGAATGTAGAATTATGTGAGAAAGAAAAAACCTTGCTTTATTTCATATCACTAAAAATAATTGCTATGTTTAGTAATTGTAAAATGACTTTTACAATCATCTAGAGACACGTGATCATAAATAAAAAAGATCATAAATTCTGTTATCCTCAAAGATCATTAAAAAATAAAGGCCATTGTAACATTCTTTTAAGCCAGAAATAAGCTCTTGGCTTCTGGGAATATTTTCCTTCACTATTTGTACAGCTACTGAAAAAAGGGAAGCTTTGTAATTTCATGACTAAGGGATCCAGATTTTCAAATATCGATCTAACATCGTGAACCACCCTCAGTAAATCTATATTTAATAATCAAGTTTAGTCTCCTGAATCTGATTCTATATAATTATGACTGAAGCGTGAAAATGTTTCTTCACCCACCTTGACTTCAGGTACTCCTTCAGGTAGGAAAACATTTTGCGTGCGGGTGAGAACATATAATGGAAAGGAAAATTAGCCTGATTTTTGAAAAGTAAAAGCTTTCTCCTGTGTTGGGGCACACTTAGTATAAATGTCTATGTAAAGCTGACTTTTCTCCTTGGCTGTGCTTGAGAAGGATGAGGGTGGGGGACACACTTAGCTTTACTCTAAAGGTAGAAGAGCTCATCAGCCCCTCCAGTGATTTATGGATCTGCCTTTTTATGATATTTGGAGACAACTACCTTAACACTATGAATATCAAGTGGCATTTTTCAATTCAGTCAATATGCTGCCTCAGGAGATGTTCTTACATGTAACCTCACCAATGCAGATTGAACTTGAACTAGCATGTACAGTCACTTAAGCGAAAACACATTTTATTGAATCCCTCACATACTAGTTTTAATTTAAGTACATACATAGAAAGACTTAAGCTTTTAAACTTTACAATTCATTGTTCAAGCCAGAACTTTAGTGAAAATAAAAATCAGCCTCCCTAGCTTGTCAAAATCATTCTTTTTGTGAATATTTTATATATGTATATAGACAAAGCAATCAAGTTTAATGTACAAGAAAATAAACATGAAAACCACATCCAAACATATTTAATATTTACTCCATGTTCAAATTGTGATCTGCCAATTACATAAAACGACTAAAGATGATTCTGTCCCACTTCAGCTTTGTAGTCAATACTGAAAAAGATTGTTTCTCCTTTCCTTCAGTCATTATTCAACAAACAGGTTCTACATAGTTACCTGAACTAAGGATCTTACCTGCAACTCTCATGTTTGGTTTTTCAGCCTATGGCACTTTTCATTAAGTAAGTTCCTAAAATCAAAAGAAAAAACAGTCAATCTTAGGTTCAGAACAAGCAGTTGTCCCTAGATTGAGTTTGATTTGGCATGCCTATATTAAACTAATTAAATTAATGCCATGACATTTCAAAGTGGCCTACTATTATTAAAGAAAAAACTCTTCTTTCTGGGTCTGGCTCCTTCCACTTACCATAACAGCTCCAGAGAAAGGTATGTGTTTTGTACCGTGGTGTCCCCACTCCCTAACTTCGTAGAAATGTGAACAGAAGACAATGCTTTACTATTCTCAGTGATTATACAAATCTATAAGGAACTTTGAATACTTAGCACCCAATATTCAGTTTATTGCTAAGGTCCACAGAGGTTAAACTGCTTAACCAATCACAGAACAAATGACGTGTAGAAAGGAGATAGGGCAGCGACAGCTGCTCCAAGGTTCACTGCAGTATACGATGCCACTGCATTTCAGTACCTCATCACTCAAGTGACACTACGATAAGCTTATAAAGCTAAGCTTAATAACAAGGTACTCTTCCTCTCCAAGTTTTAAATTTAAGCTTGAAACATAGTATGTTCAGAAGTACAGAACTACAATTTTAAATATGCCAGCAATTATCATTATTGGCAATAATTGTTATACACCAAATTAATCATTCTTTGTTATATATCAAAGAAATTATTCTTTGATACTATTCTAATTACAAAATCTGATGACAAAAAAAATCTCTTTATATATATGCTTCCCTCCTATGAAAAAACTCAAGATAGTGAAATTTTAAAAAGAAAGTGAAGTAAATGAGTTTGCTAGGAAGGTGGTGACTGAGCTTAGCTGGGCAGCCTCCAGACTACACAAATACAGAAATGGAATTCAAAAGAAAATTTTGATTAATGATTACATTAATTTAAAATATGTACTTTATTTTATGCTATATTTTGCTATGGCATCTCAATGACCATGTCAAGTCTAGTAATTGAAAGAATTTTTCAAAACAAAATAAAGATTTTTTCAAATGAAAATACTGGACACTCCACAGGCCACTAGAGAAACTGAGACATGCAGTTTTCTTCACCAGTAAGGAGGAAAGGGGGAGGATGTCATCCTAAGGTATGCTAACCCTCTTCCTTGTACCCAATCTTCTTTTTTTTAAGATTTATTTTTATTTATACATACAAGAGCTGGGATAAAGGCCAGAGTCCAGGGCGGTGAGAGGATTCACCAGAGACAGAGTGGGGAGCAGAACAGGCAGACTGACTGAAACACACTGCCCAATCTACCCTGAAGAAAGTAACTAACCTCTAAAAGAATATGAATTGAGTATTATTGATTTCTTTTCCTTTGTTAATTATCTGAACAACTTCCAGATAACAGGAAAAGTCAATACCGCATCTCTTTGCCAAGGCTAGGAAAATAATGAAAGGAAACAAGGGATCCTCAAGGATTGCACAACTGATCCCAGAAAGCAGAAAAATATCCTTAGCTTTTCAAATGAAAACATTCAACTGGTTGTAAATCCTCTTTTAACTTCTAGCAAAATTGAACACTACATTCACAATAGGGATGTCTCTCCTCCCACACTCTTATTTGACCATTGTCTAGGAATGTGAAACTGTTTTTGCAAGTGTGATAAACCATAGGCAGATCCCATTACCTGCAAAGGAGGCCACACCTGTACAACTGCAGTTCCTGCTTCCTCTACCTGCCACCTGTTCATACCTCCTACCAAGTCTGTTTCTAGACTTATCACAAGTAAGATCATGATACAACAATGACAGCTGCCTATGGAAATACAAATATTTCCCATTAAAATTTCTCAGACGGCAACATTTAGTAGAAATCTCTAAAGTTTCATCATATCTCAGTCATAACATTTTTAATTAATTTGCTTAAGAAGCGAAGTAACGATGTGAGAGTGTAAATCAGCATAAGGAAAGACTACTAAGCACATATGACAGCAAATCCTGGAGCATCTGTTTACAATGTGCTAATTCCAAGTCAGTCCTGAATTATCTTCTCAGGAAGGAAGTTATAAAGGAAGAAAACCATTACATACAATAATTCGGGGATGAAAAGTGAAAACATAAAGACACCTGGTAGAGGCTTCAGGCTGAGCCTCCAACAATCAGGATGAATTCAGAGCAAGAGCACACAGGGGGAAAAAGGCCTCTGCTAGAAATCCAGAGGCAAGAGGGGAATAAAACTATAATTTTTCTGATACAGTCATTAAAAGGTAGTTATACAGAAATTAGAGTCACCCACCAAAACCAGAATATTGATGGTACAGGGAGAGTGTTTTTACGGCAGATTAAATAAAACAAAACTCTGACAGTATACCTGTGAATTCGCTTTTCCAAAATAGTATAGTACAGGCCCAAACTTCAAGTTTCAGTGTTTCTGGATTTCTTTAACCCAACTATCTACTTTGGTAAATTTTGCATACTTTAAAAAAAAGTGGGTATTTTTAGTTTGTTGTTTGTTTTTAAGAAGTCAGGCCTGAGTGGGCAGGCATCAATAAACAGGCATCATCCTAAACTCAATTAACTTCAGAAACAACACACAAAAACATATGTCAAGTGATACTTTTGTTCTTTCCTGGAGAAGTGGGCAGGACTGACATCAGGTAAATTATAAGTACACCATTCTATGTCAACACAATAAGGCACTGAAACAATTATTTAACAGGCAAGTAAAGCTTGCCCGTCAACATAAACTAGGTAACAATGCATACAGCAGCACAACCCATATTCTGGTTTCGTGTCATTTTCTCCAGCAAGCCTCTGGTTGTGGTGGGTATTATTACCACAGCATTAGAGATGAGGTCAAGGGATTTATTTGCCTAAAGTCATACCAAGGAGAAATAGGAAGCTGATACTACAAACAAATCCATTTCCTTTTCACCCTGGCAACTTGCTGACATACTTTAATATAAGAGGCTTGTTGATAAAATTCCATGCCACTCAATCTGGCTTTTGCAAATTGCTGTGGGAACTGCCAATCTCTATTGCCAACTAGCCACTCCAAGATTTGACAGTTTGTCAAAATGACTAAGCATGTGTATTAGAACCCCCTCTAAGACAGGAAGGAAATAAGAAAATGAAGTGTACAAACACACCCACTGATGTTTTTAATATGAACAAATACCAGTTGCTTAATTAAATCAGAAGAAAATGCTACGAATTATGTTCCACTAATATAAAGAAACTATTACTCAATCCAAACCACCTTGAACTCTGCAGTTAAAGTTGGAAAGCAGCCATAAGCCATAAGACAAATGAGCCCCTTTGTGCTATAATAAAACTTTATGGATATTGAAGCTTGAATTTCATAAAATTTTCATGTTATAAAATACTGATGTTTTGAGTTTTTTTTTTCCCTCCCCGGACCACTTAAAAATGTAAAAACTAATCTTGGCCTGGGTTGTAATTTGCCAACCTGAGAAAGAGGAATAAAAATATGTTTTAACTAAAAAAAAAAAAAAAAAAAAAAAAAAAAAGCCCTTANAAAAAAAAAAAAAAAAAAAAAAAAAAAAAAAAAGCCCTTAGAATACGTAAGAAAAAAACCCTCCTGTCTATGCCCTATCATTCTAATAATTTTTGCTGGACTGTCTGCCACAGGCATCTATTAGTCCTATTAAAAGCACTGCTACAGTGTATTTCAGTAGATCTGTCTGTTCTACTCTCTACTGTCTCTGGTGAATTCTCTGACCTCTCCCTCCCCCAACCCCTGATCTATTCCCCAGCTCTTGCATGCATAAATATTAAAAAAGTACTTATACAGAAGGAGGAAAAATCAATACATTTTCATAATGGATAGTTCTCCAAGGAAGAACCATCTTCTCCATGAGAAACAATGTAATGAATCCTCTTTTAGAGAAAAGAAAATAATCCTTTCTTTCTGTAGATGAAGCTGTTTGTCGATAGAAAAGATGGAAATATTCAAGGCTCTGGGAGGTTTTCTAAAGTAATCTCAGTATATATTGAAAAAATAAATGAATAAATTAATTTTACTACATCCCATTTAACTGTAAAATTAATTATATTGGTGAGGAAATGATGGTATTGTTTAGGTAGGTGTTTAAAAGAGATTACTTTTGTAATGGGTTAAAAAGGGGCAGAAAGGGGCCTCCTTGGTAGTGTAGTGGGTTAAGCACCGCACTATGAAGCAGACCGCAGCCACTGCAGCAGGAGTTCAATCCCTGCAGCTGGCAGGGGAAGGGACCCACATGGCCCAGCACACCTCTCCTGCCTCGCCCACTGCTCCCCTCAGCAGTATATTTCAGTCAGTCTGCCTCTTCTATTCCCCATTCTGTCTCTAGTGACTCCTCTCACCTCCTACACTCTGGCCTGTACCCCAGCTCTTGTATGCATAAATAAATAAATCTTTTTTAAAAGGGAGGGGGAATAATAGGGTATCAGATGTCTGATGAATTCTTAAAACTTCAAATAAACTGACTTCAAAAACCTTTAAAAAGAAAGTTATCACCATAGTACACATACAAACTGCCATCAAGTGCACTGTCTCCAAATTCCATCCACAAAACACTTTTGCCTGGCTGGAGGGGTTACTGAAACAACAAACTGCAGGAGTGCAAAGACTTGTGTTCAGTTGAAGAATCTGAACATTTAAAACTCAGGATGATGGCTGTAGGAGAGCTACCATGATCGCAAGAAGCCAAGATTACCAAAATACTAACAAAGATGTAAAACAGTGGCACTTCATTAATTGAAAAATATATATATGCAAAATGAAGTAAAAATTGTAATAGAAAAAAATCAGCTGATATCTGATCTGCTATCAGTGCTTAAATATTGTGAATTTAATAAAATTTGTTAAGACTAATTATTTAACAGAAAAAAATCTTCTTCTAATTTGACAAAGTTTATTCTGGTACTCAATCCTAGAAAATAAACCTTTCTAAAGAGATCTACCACTTTAACATGTTACACACTCTTTGTGAGTATGATTTGATCATAATTAAAGGGGAACATTTTTAAATCTAGTTACCAAGTGTCTAGAAAGGTACGCCAGGCTTTTAAGTGACCAACATTTTATTTACTTTTTAACCAGGGGGAAAAAAACTTAACACACAAGTATTTTTTTTTTCCTCCTTTGGGAAGGAGAAGATCTGTATGAGTTCTATAATGCCAAGATTAACTACTTTTTCAAAAGATTACAGGAAAATATGAATGCATTCACTCCTTTTGCAACATGGTCTTCAAAAATTGAGTTTATAAAGCAATAGCAAGACTTAAATTAAGGGTTCAACAAAACAAATAAATTAAGTCTTTTAGAATAAAACTTTAATGTTCTACTGAAAACCTTGGTAATGAGAGATAAGGATGATCTATGCTTGCATTCTGAACTTAACCCAATGACAGTTCCTCCTGGCTCTTATTTTCCTAAGCAGTATGACATTGAAATTACATGAAAATTACATAAAATTATTTCTTTAACATCCTTAATGTGGTTACAAGAAAATTTTATTTCATCGAGGTAATATTGGTTTACAAACTTGCTTGTATTTAGAGATACTGGATGGCCCCTTCAATTGTTGATACTACACCCTACACCACACCCACCACAAACCCACAGTTCTCCACCCCACCGCAGTGCATTGTGTTCATCCCCTTTGTTCTTGGCCCTTACCCTCCCCTACATCCCTCACACAGTTCTATGAACTGTCAGATTACTAGGGTATGTTATTAGTTTGCCTTTATCTCACCCTTTGGTTTCTCTATATTCCATATATAGGTAACATTATCTCTATTTGTTTTTCTCTTTGTGACTTATTTTACTCAGCATAACCCCTCCAGTTCGATCCATGTCATCACAGATGGCAAGAGTTTATCTTTTAAAGAGCTGAGTAGCATTCTACTGTGTATTTATACCACATCTTCCTGAGGATCTCTATTTAAATGTGCTTAAGAAACCTACAGCAAGTTTCTCACTCAGTAGATCACATGACATTTCTTTTTGAGTTGGCAACCAGAATTCAGGTTTACTCTGACACAAACTTGATCTCAACCTGATATTACTACTATATCGCAAAAAGGCTCCATATAGGACAGTTAGTTGGTGACTAGTGTACATGCATATAACCAGTTGCTTGGCACTAGTCAGGGCTATGGACTTTCTAACAGGAAAAGGGCAATAAAAACAGACAAATTATTAAGGTAGATCTCATGTTCATGTAACATGAAGTAAATATTTCAGTGGACTATATTTATAAAATGGAATCACTAAAATATTAAGCCTCTACAAGTAATATTCTTGCATTGAAATACATAAATGACTGGAAAAGGGTAGCATAAAAATAGGGGGCCAAAATGAGTGCTTTCTACCCTAAAATACAAATTGCAACTTTATATAAGTCATCAGTATAATCTTTTATTACAAATAAATTTCAAGTCAAGATGCCTTATTTAAAGTCTATCACATGGCCTCCTGGTGGTGCAAAGGGTTAAGACTCAGCTTAAGATATCAAGCTATTACCAGCCACTACAGCACAGAGTTCAATCCCCAGCCAGGTTGCTGACCCACATGGAACAACAGACCTCTCCTGTCTCCCACTGCTCTCCTCAACAGCGTATTTCAGTAGATCCATCTGTGTTCTGCTCCCCACTCTGTCTCTGGTGAATCCTCTCACTCCCAATACCTGCAGACCTATACACCAGCTCATGTATGCATAATAAAATAAATCTTTAAAAAAAATAAACTCTATTATAAACATTTTACATGGTAAAAGAGCTGAAGAAATGGTGAATTATAATTTGTTTGTCTCATAGCTTCTGTGCTTCATAATAATGTTTTACCACAACAAAAAGGTACTCAGGCACCTACCTACTCCATTTTCTTGATTCTAAAGTGCACATGATTTCCCTCAATTTAACAAGTCTTAAGTCAGGAAAAGGCTTACAACCACACTTTTTCCCTTAATGCTGTAACTGTTCTTTGCAAATCATCTTAGAAGCAACGGAACATCACCTCTGGTTCTTGAAGCCCTAACTTCCCCGTAGTCCATAACATGGATATTGCCACTACTGGTGGGCTTTTCCACATGCAAATTGCTGAGTACAAAATCCCTAGAGTGAGGACTGAAACTCCTCAACTCTCCCGATGACGGATTCATAGTCAATCTGAGAACTTGTATGCATAGTACACCATTTCGAACTTAGAAGATGCGGGGTGGGGAGAAGAGGGAGAAGGTCTAGGTTGAAAAGTCTGAAAGTAAAATTCATGACAAGAATTTCCATCCTTTTCTTAACAATGGATGGACTGACCTGTGGACCAGATTTCCTGGGAGACAGCTGGGGGGTTAGTTAGACAGTTCAGTAAACTAGACATGAACAGAGTAAAGAGAACTTCAGTTTGCAATGTCTACAGTGTTAAGATTAAAAATTAGGGTCTCCCTGGTGGGGTAGCGGGTTGAGCCACTGCACTGTGAAGCATCCACAGCACAGAAGCGTGAGTTTGATCCCCAGTGGGGAAGGGACCCACATGGTGCAGCAGACCTCTCCTGCCTCGACTACTGCTCCCCTCAGCAGTGTATGTCAGTCCATCTGTCTGTTCTGCACCCCACTCTGTCTCTGGTGAATCCTCTCACCTCCCACACCTCTGGCCTGTACCTGTATGCATAAATAAATAAATCTTAAAAAAAAAAGATTAAAAATTACCCAATGCTTCCATATAGCTTTTCCTCATTTACCAAAGCAGAATTTTGTTTAAAATGTCATAATCCAGTTAGAGGAATAAAATGGTCATCAGATTTCTGTAATTGAGAGCATAAACAAATCCAAAAAAGAACTCTTAGTCTGCCCTGCTACTTCAGAGTTCCACAATTGTGACTGAATCCTACACTACACAATCCAGGAGATGGGATGGATGGGTGGAAAGATATTGCTGAGAACAGTGGCAAAATAAAACTAAATACATTTCACTGGAAGTTGAACATGAGTAGGATAAAGTGTCCACAAATTGCCACAAAGAGAATGACACACACTTACATCTATATATATCAAATGAAAAGTCAGTTTCCTGTTCTGAATGAATGCTTAAGAATTCCCCTACACATTCGCTACCCTAACACTATCTTGAAGCAGTCTGCAGAAATTAAACAGGGCAGACATTATTCTACGAGTCAAGCCACTGTGTAATGAAATGGAGGAGCTGAGCAGTTCTGTCTGCCCAAGCAACTGGCTAGCACATTTCTACCACAAAAAACTGGACATGATCTAGTACTCATTGGCAAATAACAGACTGTAGAAAAGCTTCTAGTGCACAATTTTCTGAACCAATTAAAATTCACTTTTGTTGACCACACCCCCTTCAAATCATTTAACTGAAGATAATGGTACCAATATTCAGGTAGGTTATCTGATACCACAGTGCTATGTTAACAAGTTTTGTGGAGCTTACCATGAAAATCAATTCAGGAACTGACACATTGCTATAGATGTACCCATAGCTTCTACTAGAACATAAAAACTGATCAGGCTCCATCAATAGATGACTGATTCAAGGACCTGGTAATAGCCATACACAGAATATTATTCAGCCATAACAAAGGAGTACTGATATATGCTACAACATGAACTAATCTCAAAAACATTATGTCAAGTAAAAGAAACAGATACAAGTGACCACATGCTGTTTATATTATGTTTATACAAAATATTAAGAATAGGTAAATCCACAGAGACAAAAAGCAGACTTGGAGTTACTAAGGGTTAGAGGGGACAGAAAGTGTCCTAACTGCTTAATGGTGAGATTTTCTTTTGAGAGGATGAAATGTTTTAGAACTAAAAGAGATGACTGCATTGTGAATTCACTCAGTGTCACTGAATTGTACACTTTAAAATGGTAAATCTTGTTATATGAATTAAATTGAACTTTTAAAAAGTTGAAAACATTCACTAGAAAGACACTAGGGTCATGAAGAGCAGAAAAAAATTAATTAGATTAGAAATAATGGAAATATAAGGATAGTTTTAATCCACTGGCTCAGACCAGTGAAAAAGAATGAAAGAATACTGATGGGGTAAACAGGAAATTTAAGAGATAGAACACAATTTCAATCTCTGAAAGAATTAGCTAATTGCATTTTAAAAGCTGAATTAGGGCCTCCCTGGTGGCGCAGTGGGTTAAACAACGCACTGTGAGGCAGACCGCAGCCGCTGCAGCAGGAGTTCGATCCCTGCTGCCAGCCAGGGAGGGGACCCACATGGTTCGGCAGACCTCTCCTGCTGTGCCCACTGCTCCCCTCAGCAGTGTACTTCCGTTGATCTGCCTGTTCTGCTCCCTGCTCTCTGTGGTGAATCCTCTCGCCCCCCACACCTCTGGCCTGTACCCCAGTGCTTGTATGCATAAATAAATAAAATCTTTAAAAAAAAAAATAAAAGCTGAATTAAAAAAAAAAAACCTTTTCAAGTTTAAAGATCTCAGGAATCTTGCTGAATTTCTTCCATCATAATATTCAGACATCTGGTTAGTACAATCTAGGAAGTACCTAAATGCAGAACCACTGCTTAAAATCCAGATTATATGATCTCAAGGAGAGGAACCTTGAGCTAAGTTCAAGACAAGTTTTTTACTATTGAACTAAGTTTTAGATTTTTGCAAAACCTAATTCCAAAATCTTTTGCTTTGGGGGTCCTGTACCTTTCAGCTTTAAGCAAAGGATATAATGGGGGGGACGACACTTCCCGTCTCAGGGAAAGTAAAGTAGCTTTGTGAGAGCATGACTTTTAGTCATAGTATCAATAATACCTATAATGACTAGTACATATAAACACTTTCATATTTTTAAATATAAAAAAATTCGAACACTGAGACTCACCATGTAGATATAAATATGTGGTAAAAATATCAAAGGCTCTTGTTATCTCCTACTTTTTGCCACTCTGTGATCTCTCAGTCCCTTAACCCATTGGCCCTTTGCTTTAAGTTACTATCATTAATTATGAAAGGATTAGCAATGGTTAAGGATGAAATCAAAACTGTGTGATAAAACATCCATTAAGCTTATTCTGAAAAATGGTGTTGGGCATTATTTTAACTCCCATTTGAAGCCGAAGTTCCTACAGTGGGGGGGTCTTGGAAGTACCTGGTCTGTGTTCCTTTTTAAAAGGTTCTGAGAGGTCCCCAAATTGGAAACTACCATACTCAGCTCTCTTTGAATCGTTTATTATCAAGAAAGAAACACTGGTCTTTATTGCGCTGAGAAAACATTTACAGAATAGGTGAGAATTTTCACCTGTATAAAATTGGGAAAAAATAATGACTTAATTAGTAAATGAGAACTCAAGAGACTGGCAACCGGTGGAAAGAAGTAGAGTTAATGATAGTACCCAAAACCCATGCGATTCTAACAATTTCTGTTGAAAGGCGTAACTTTTGACTTTTTAGTTAAATGGAGATCTTTGTATTCCTAATGCACTATGAAACACAGGGAGGTTTCCCAAAGCATGTACATATGACAGTGTAGATAGGTATCGAAGATCCAAGATGTCTTGGATCTAGATCAGCACCAACCTCCACGTGATCCCTAGAATTCATATTTTCATCCGTAAAATTAGGAAAGGATAAAAGGACCCATTCTCTGGATTGGGAGAAATAAATATACATATGAAAGCACTTGGCAGTGTTTAGTAAGCATTATTATTTAGTGTCCCTATACTTACAGATTTATAATAAATTTTTTAAAAGATTCTGTCAATTTGATAGTTCTGCATTACACTAAATTTAACTTTAAAAAAAGATACATGATGAAAACACACGGAAAAAAATCACAGCTGGAGATCTCAGTCTCTACTATCAATCACGTTAAGATCTAGCGTCTCTAATCCTCACTCACGGTGGAGAAATTTGAGGGCAATTGCAAACAAATGGGAAAAATGAAAAAGAGAACAGCACACGCCATCAGAGACACCAAACGCCCAAGAGCTAGACAAACGTTACAAATAAAAAGTACGTCCAGTTTAGGAGACACTAAAACTTTACAAGTGAGCCAAGACCGCCCGCCCACTCCAACCCCGCCCCCCNGCCCACCCCCCCCCCCCCCCCCCCCCCCCCCCCCCCCCCCCCCCCCGGTTCAATGCCAACATCCAACTCCATCCCCGCCTCTTCAGAGCGCTCAGCCCCCGTTTCCGACCGCAAGCGGGAGCCCCCGCGTGGAAGGCGCGCTCCAGGTACCCAGGCCGGGCGCCGAGCCCCAGCGCCAGGTGCAGGCGCCGCCCCGCCCTCCGCGAGGTCCCGGGCAGGGGACGCCGGCGGGGGGATGCTCGCGCCCCGGCAGCTGCCAGGAGCCCCCGCCCGCCGCGCCCCGACGCCCCAGTCCCACCCGCGCCCTCCCCGCGGCGGGACGCGCCACGACGACCCGAGCCCGCCCGGGACCCGCCCCCGACCGGTGAGGGCCGGCAGGGCTAAGGATGAAGGGGAAGGGGGGCCCCGGTTCCCCCAGCCGCCCTCCATCCCTCCCTACTCTCGGCCGCGGCTCCGTCCGCCTCCCGGTCCATCTCACCGGCCTCCCGCCCGCCTCTCCGCCACGCGCGCCCGCCTTCCGGCTGCCCCGCGGTCAGTCCTGCCGGCGGCCGACGGGAGCCACCGCCGCCGCCTCCCGCTCGCTGCTTCGCTTCCTCACAGGCTGCTCGGCTTCCTCTCACCCCGAAGAGTGGCCAGAAGGAAGCCAGCTCGCCACTGGGCCTCCTCCCCCGCTTCCCCGCCGCGACCAATGGGCCCCCGCTGCCGGGAAGCCGCGCCCGCCCCCTGGCGGTGGAGGACTGAGCGGGCGCCCCTGCCGGCCGGAGAGACGGGACGGAGAGGAGGGAGGGGTCTGCGGTCCGTCCCGCCGCACCCCCGCCCGGCCCCGCCTGGCGCTGCGCAACCTGGGCTTGCCACGTGGGAGCTGCTGGGGCGGCGGCCGGCGCCTGGTTGCTTCCGGGGAGGGGGGTGTCTATTCCCCCGACACTCGCAGGCCTAAACCCCAGCCCTAAAGACAGAAATGTTAAGATAACGAGTCCCATTCCAGAGATCCACCAGCTGGGAAAAAGCGATCTAGGACCTTAGGCAATGCCTTTTGACTTCTTAAAAGCTAGTACTTAGATAAATCCTCTTAGAAAAATACTGCCAATCCCGGGCATCAACCTTACATGTTTGACCCTAGCAGAAAAGTAATGTGTGTGTTTTGTATATCATTTTTTAAAGATTATTTAGGAGCCCAGTCTTTTGAAGTGCTTTATCGTATCTCTAAGACGTTTTTACCATAAGCGTTGACAACTCAGAAGTCAGCGTAGATCTCATTATATAAAATTCCAGAACACAGAATTGTTTCATAACAATTCCCATACCCCATAATAGTAACTTCTACCGTTTTTACTAGCAATTTATTACCTATTAGGAAAAATATTGGAACAATGCATGTTACAGAAGTTAAAATTACATTAAAGATAAATTTGACCATAGTAAGTATTCTTCCTAGATTTAACTTTCAAAAATGTAAAACACAGAAGCTAAATAATGCTGAGGTCTGTGTTCCACATCAGAGGAGAAAGCAAGAAACACATTTTGAGAGTCTTCTGGGTGCCACTTCATTGGACCTTTGATGAGTCTTTAGGGGTGTGTTCTCATTTAATTCTCACAACTCAAAGGAAGTAGATGTTTTTTGTGTATTACTTTAACACTTCAAAAATCCAGCACTCCAACCCGAGTTTAAATAACTTGCTCAAAAATACAACATAATGAGTCATGAAGTTGGAATTCCAACCTGTTCATTGAGATATAAACAGGAAGGTATTTTGTTTCTTATCACAACAATACACACACTTGTCCCACTGAAAGATTTCTGAAACTTCAGATTTCTGAAGTGTCAGTGAAAAGGTCAAGTCACACGTGTAAAAGAATTTCTTGTTCCAGAACCAACCTGACTTATGTGGAAAGACATGGGCCTTATTCTAGCACCATTTTGAAACATTTCCTACCTTGGCAGGTTTAAATTTATTTCCCCATGATTGTAATATATAACTTAGATTCCTCAGTTGGTAATGAAATTAATAATAACAGTGGATCACCAATATTTTGCTGGTGGTGATTTACTGAAATAGAGCAACAAAATTAAGAGTTCATAGCACAGGGCCTCCCTGGTGGTGCAGTGGGTTAAGCAACACACTATGAAGCAAACCACAGTCACTGCAGCACAAGTTCAATCCCTGCTGCCGCCCAGGGAGGGAACCCACATGGTGCGGCAGACCTCTCCTGCTGTGCCCGCTGCTCCCCTCAGCAGTTTGCTTCTGTTGATCTGCCTGTTCTGCTCCCCACTCTCTGTGGTGAATCCTCTCACTGCCCCCCCACACCTCTGGCCTGTACCCCAGTACCCCAGTGCTTGTATGCATAAATAAATAAATCTTAAAAAAAAAAAGAGTTCATAGCACAACTTGAGGATAAGTACTGTTTCATGAAACATTTGTGCAATAGTAGGTGTGGGTGTCTTTTAAATTAAATTTCTTTTTTTTTTAAGATTTATTTATTTATGCATACAAGAGCTAGGGTACAGGCCAGAGGTGTGGGCTGTGAGAGGATCCATCAGAGACAGTGTGGGGAGCAGAACAGACAGACTGACTGAAACACACTGCTGAGGGGAGCAGCACAAAGCAGGAGAGGTCTGCTGTGCCATGTGGATCCCCTCCTTGTTTGGTGTCAGGGATCGAACTGGTGCTGTAGTGGCTGCGGTTTGCTTCATAGTGTGTTGCTTAATCCACTACACCACCAGGGAGGCCCTAAATTAAATTTCAGTGTTTAAAAGTTTGTAAATCATTTCAATTCCTTAGTTCACCTGTTTTTAACCTATGAAAGAGTAAAGATAATTTTCCTACGTTTTCACTTGGCAAGAGGTAGGGAAGGCAGGGAGGTAATAAAGATTAATGTTAAATTTGTAAAGACAACAGAGAATTTTGTAGCTCCACAAAGTTTAATATCAATAGGTGTTGCTATGTTATATAATAATAGGTAATGATGATTTATATATTTTTTTTAAAGATTTATTTATTTATGCATACAAGAGCTGAGGTACAGGCCAGAGTCCAGGGCAGTGAGAGGATTCACCAGAGACAGCCGGGAGCAGAACAGGCAGACTGACTGAAACACACTGCTGAGGGGAGCAGCGGGCAAGGCAGGGAGGTCTGTTGTGCCATGTAGGTCCCCTCTCTGGCCAGCGGCAGGGATCGAACTTGTGCTACAGTGGCTGCGGTTTGCTTCATAGTGCATTGCTTAACCCACTGTGCCACCAGGGAGGCCCTGATTTATATTTTTAAAGCCAGTACATTGTATACTTTGTATGTCAAGCTCTTTCCCTAGCACTTTATATATTCTAATGTAATCCTTACATTAATCCTATAAATATAGAGAAGCAAAGTGCAAGCCTGAAAGGGAAAGTTACCCAAGGTCACATTAGTAACCTAGCAGAGGAAAGATTCAAATCCACAGACCCAACCTCACAGCCTGCCCTCTATGTGAACATGAAAAGAAAATTCATTCTCTCTTCAATGGGTTCAGGGTTTTACTTCAAACTATCACTTATGTTAATATAAATCTTGATGAAAAGCCTCACAATTTTAATTGGACCATTCTTGTGCAGATTATTCCATTTGACATTAGTTGTCTTTATATGGAGTAGAAGACTGTCTGCAAACAGGGCTGCCAATAATTACTCCCATTCCTGTCAATTCATGTCACCTTTACCTTTCAGAGGTGGCATACGTCTTCCCTCCTCTTGAATCTAGACTAACATTAGGAATTTTAGACTCATCAAATGCCATGCGTGTGATTCTGTGGACTTGTAGAACTATTACGGGGCAGGGAGAAGGGCACCCCAGAGCCCTCAAAACTGCCCACTCTAAATAGTTTCTGTCATCTACCATATCAAGACAAAACATACTCTAGTGTATAAGACCTTTAATGGAAAGGAACTTTAATACAGTGAGTGTGCAGCAAAGATAAGAAAAAAAATAAAGTTTCCAAATCAAACATCTGAAGTTACTCATCCCCTTTTGGGTAAATGTCCAGCCAAACAGGGTTGGCCCAAAGCAAGGCCACTGAATCCTGAAAGCCTGTTACAAGTCTAAGGCACCTCCTGGTAGGGACCCATGGGAAAGGGGATACAGCACGTCTGGGACTAAAAGAGAAAAATAAAAATAAAAGCTGCCATTGTTAACCCCCCACAGGTCTCTCACCTACATCTGTTTCATCCAGTCCAGGACCATGAAGCAAGTGCAGTTTCTTCATATGTCTCTCTGCCCTATGTACCATTTCCAGGTCTCCTTCTTGCTCCCTATCCTATTTCTTTCCTTCCCCAGTCTCCTTTCCAGCTTCTCTTCCCACCTGCTCAGTTCTACACTTTCCCCTCTTTTTTGGGTGGGGCAGGGAACCTGGAACTTCCCATTTCCCTGGGGACCTCTTTGGGGTCCTTGAAGCTTTCATTTTCACTATCTTAGGATCCAGTTGTCATAGGAGGAAACTCAGACTAAGC
Organism: Galemys pyrenaicus; assembly: GCA_019455555.1. NCBI lineage: Eukaryota > Metazoa > Chordata > Mammalia > Eulipotyphla > Talpidae > Galemys > Galemys pyrenaicus. The sequence continues at coordinate 1,788,236 of JAGFMF010011386.1, forward strand.
TACTGAATGAGGAGAAGCTACCTGGAGAAAGAAATAAGGTACAAATTAAGCTCAAACCAGTCCAGCAACGTCAGTGGAGGTTTCAGACGTTTGAGTGAAATCATCTGATACATTCCAGTCGTGACTGAGCTCCTAGCTGAATGCAGCACATGAGTGACCCTGGACAAGAGCATGTGGGAACTGCTCGGTGAGGACCAGCCTGGTGACAGAGTGCTGAGTTGCTTGTTTGTCTTTTCGTTAAGTTGCTCAATTTTGTGGTAGTGTTTTATACAATATATAATAGCAATTGATAACTGAAACATGAAGTACAAGATTTGTAAAAAATAAAACAAGCAAACAAAAACCACCAGTTATGGGAATAAGGTTACTGTAAAATATTAAAGTGCTATTTATGTTTGCATTGGGTTATAGAGTCAAAACTGTAGAGAGAAGCTATTAAAGAATAACAGGATTTAAAAAAAAATCATAGGCAGAATAATAAAAACAAGAGTAAAGATGTCAAATTTATGCCCTATGTTGGGTATACTACCACACCCAGTGGCGGTTGACAAACTATTCACAGAATGTGCATTCAGAGCTCTTGAATGTCATCCGGCTTGTGACACTCATGTTACACCTCTTGGACCAACAAATCCTTTCCTGCCAAGCCAGATCGGTCACCCTTTGAACCAAGTTGATCCCAGGTGGGTATGTCAACTCCAAATTTCCTGACTTCTCTTTTCACAGCCAGTGTTGGCCTAGTAAACCAGCTGGATTTTTGCTAAATGTCTTACCCTAAATCCCTCTTCTGTTTTTGCCAGGGACAGGCCCAACCCCATGCCCATGTTCCCAGGTCAGCCCCACTCTTATTGTCCTTTAAATTTGAGTTCTAACATTTGTCTTATTTTACCTATGTTGTTGCATAAAGTATCAACATAATGGATTATCAAGGAAAGACCTAATAATGACTTAGTTGAATACCTGAACTCAGAGTCAATTATGCAATAAAGGTTTTGTGTTGAATGTCCTTAAGACAAGCATATAAAAATTTTGCACCTGTAATAGCAGACTCTGCACAAGGATACCATGTGCTGGGATGCACCAGTGAAGAGTAGGCTCATGGCATAGAGAAAGACTAGGTTATCGGAGAGAAAATACTCCTAATTCCCTTCAATGTTAGCATCCCCAAATCAGTGTGAGAACTAGTTGGGGGTTCTCAGTCTGGGAGTCACCTTGGCCCATTTTAACATGTTCTTTTTATGTTCCCACTAGAAACATAACTTTTTTTTAGTTTAAGTATATATACATATGTTATGCTATGTATGTGTGTGGTTACTTAGTTAACTAAGCTAGTTTCTAAGAATCTAAGAGCAAAAGAGTATAGTTTAAAACTAAAATGTCCACAGATTTCAAGGTGCCATATCTGATATATTTACCATTTTAACATAAATGTTACCACTTTAACCATTTTTAAATGTAATTGCATCGGCAATTTTGGGAACCAGCACCACCATTCATCTTCAGAAAGCTTTTCATCTTGAAAACGGAAATTCTGTGTTCACAAAACAGTAGTTCCCCATTCCCCTGTCCCTCCAGGTGGTTACAACTGCCATTCTATGCTGTTTCTGAGTTTGACTATTTCAGATATATCATATAAGCAAAATAGCGTAGGTCAAAGAGCTGGGGAGAATTCCCATAGACTTCATTATTCTATATCTGATGCATAAGCAGTACAATCCATACATAGTGGTTTCCTTTATTATGAAATGTGTACTATAGAGTGGGATCATATCATAGTAAATATGTCTTTGCATAAAGGACTCTAGTTTTCTCATCTGTAACTACTTTCCTGGCAACATACAAGAAGATTCTAGATGCCATAAAAATTTGGATTCTGATTTAGATTAGCTTGTTCAACAGATCTTTCAGTAGGGAAAATTTGGCACTTTTGTGTTCGTTATGTATTTCATTAAATGACATAATTGTATGAAATGACATATTAAATGTAATAAATTGAATTAAGTTAAATGTACCATCTATATGGTAACCCACATCTAAAAAATGTATTTTAAGAGATAGAAAAGGAAAAAAATTAAAATATATAGTAATCACAACTATAAAGTAACTTCCCAATCCTTAAAATTATGTATACTGTATATTATAAATAATTATATTATTCATACAATGTAAACTTCATATAAGTGAATAGATACAATTCACCTAATATGCTAAAATATATTTTCTGAAGTCTTAAATGGCAATATGACTTGTCTGGAATGCCAAGAAAAGATACAGAACCCATGAATCAGACTAAACATTCACACACACACACTCACACTCACACACAAGTGCAAATACATAAGCACACCTTGCATAGACATAATATACACATGTTCTGTAAAGTATTTTAAATATATGCTGTCAGATACTGGGAGAAAATACTGGTTTATTTGTTTTACCTGCCACAAAGCAAGTGGGAAAACAGTCATATAATTCTAAGCAAATGAATGAATAAGTCTCACATTAAGTCATCCAAAAGCACTTCTTTCCACATTTCATTAGGGAAAAAGCCCACCAGAAAACCTTCTGAGAAGAAGCAACTGAACAAAATGTGCGTTTTCTTAAAAGGTAATTGCTTCAGTCTGTGACTTCAGTTATTTATTAAGAATGGGATATGACAAAAAAAAAATTAAAAACCACAACGAAACAAAGCAAAAATAAGCAGACAACTACAAATCAGAGACATTCTGCAGGGAAGCGGAGGGACTGGGATCAAAGCAGGGACGACTGGGAGAGCACCAGGCACTATGGTGATGGTGTGTGGGTGAATTGCTGATGGATAGTCTATGGCACTACACCGAGAAAAGAAAGCAAAAATTGTAAGAAAAAAATAAATAAAATAGATTAAAATTTTTAAATTAAAAAAATAAGAATGAGATATGAGAGCCCTAAGTTCTAAATACAAATGGGATTCGCTGTGACTGTGGTATTTTTATTAAGCATTAGATCTCTGTTAGATTCAATTGAAATGTGTTGTTTTCTCCAAAGGCACAGAGGTAGGAATAGGGGTAACAAAAATTCATCCTATTGTTAGTATTGCACTAAGACATCTTCTCTAATAGATTTCATGGTCCCCAAAGATAATTCAACAACACTCTAGGAAACCAAAATCCCACATGCTTACAATGTGGTTGAGAAATAGATAAGTAGCAAATCAATGTATCCCACCTATTGTTGCTGCCTTCGTTCTTTTATGTATGCTTATATACTCTCTTAAATGTGTTGAATTCCCCTCCTGCCCCACTATCACTAATCTCAGTCTCATCTGTCTGAGGAATTAGATGGAAACACTGGAATGCCAGACAATACTTTTGGCTTTCAAATCTTACAGACTTTGTGCTTTGTGAAAGTTTATTTGTGCATAAAGCCTTTTCTTGTACTTATCTGTGACCTAGACAGGGAACTGGAATCAGGCTTTCTATCCAAATTTGTTTTGTTATCTGAATTTTCAGTTTTAGGTCAATTTTTATTGCAATTTCTACACTTTTCCCCAAAAGGATCACATGTGAGCTATTCTGAAATTAAATTTGAAAGGATTTTTATGGTCCCTATGCTGTTCAGTTTTTGCACTCTTATTTTGAAATGTTCCTTGTAAAACCTCTGTGGCCTTGCTGAGGTTTGGTACATATTTTTAAGTGTAATTTACTACACAGAGAACTTCTCAAATATAGCCTCTGGTATTTTGTAGCTTTATCCAATAGTCAAATTTTCCATTTCTATTCATGAAGCAAAAGCCAGGGAAATCGCTCACTTTACTTTGAAAACAAAACAAAATCGGGAGTGGGAAATTTAACTTTCATTTTCTGTAGATTCCAAAATAATATTGCTTCCCTTTCTCTTCTATACTTCCAGGATACCCCTTCAAATGGCTCCATCATTGTTTAATTCATTTAAAGACCTGAGGTGGAAAGTTGACTTGGATTTGGAGTCAGACAGATAAATTTAGATCCCTGTGCAAATCAGTTTCCTCCCTGTAAATAAAAAGAATTCTTCATAGAGTTTTAGAGTATGTGTGTGTTTGTGTGTGCACGTGTGCACACACACATGGGTTTAGTCAACTTTTTAGTAAGAAGTGAATTTTATTTGTTATATTGCCGAAGTCCAGCTCCAGCTGTGGCCAGGTTCCCACAGGAAGAGACATTGTTCCGAGAATTGAGGGAGATTGAGGAGTCACTAGCCACTTGATCAGAGTGTAGCAAACGCCCTACTGAGTGTCTCAGCAGGCCTTTATTTATACATTGCAAGCAAGCAGTGGGATTACATCATCATGTGCATAGAGCAGAAAGGTAACAATCACTACATTTTTTTCTTAAAAACAGCTCGTGGTCTTTATGACCTCCAGTCAAGATTTAGGGTATCATACTGTTTCAAGGTAAGGCCTACGTGCCAGATGACATATTTTTATCAGCATACTAGTTTTTTTAATGTTAACATTGTTTTTATAAGCATAGAATGTTTTTATTAGCACACTAGTTTTTTAATATTAAGGCAGCCCTGGCAACTTTGTGCGGTCACAACTAACCATTTTGTTTTTACTCAGAGTATAAGACAGACTACTAACTGCAAGGTCTAGAGTCAAACTAATGCCAATATTTTTTGTTATTAGGGAGACTTTTTATATATGATTATGGTTTAAGTAAAACAGAGGCGAGAAGAGGGGAGGAGGGTTGGTAGGGTTTATGTGACTCATTTATCACTCGGGAGACACAGAGCCTTCCACAGTGGGCCAAGTTACAGAGGTTCTTTCTTCAGTTCCTAAGGCCAGTTTCCCATAGCGAATGTTTAAGTCTGGGAAATTATCTAATAACTAACTTTTGAGTTTGTAAAACAACCACATTCCAGTTGCATTTTATCCTGCCTGGTTTTGCAGTGTTGGTTTTTGTGTTGGAATTTGTGTTACAATATTTGCCAATCAGTAGTTCATCACCAAAATGCGTAGCATCCAGTTATTTTGTTTAGCAAAACAGCCAATTTTATAACACCCCTGTGAATGTTTTTTTAATGAGCACATATCATGAAGTCACAGAATTACAATTTAGCCAAGAGAAAAGGGGCTGGCAGAGCCCAGCCTTTGGAGCATCCCGATCTTTCAGGAGTGTCCCTCATACCCGGACTTTTGTCAGGCGGCACAAGCAGCTGGCCTGCACCATTATATATGGTCCCAAGGAATTCTTAAGTCCCCTCACCCATTTCCCCTCCATCAGCAGGAAAACTCTGGTTAAATATCTGCTTATCAGTTCAGTCTACTAGTTATCCTGGAATATTATATGGTTTTAGTTTAGAATTCTGTAAAACCTGGGACTCATTTTTCCAGGAGTCATTGTTCAGTTATTTGCTGTACAATCTTTTTCACACAGTGTGCTCCAGCTCATCAGAACTGAGACCCCAGGCCTTCTCCCCACTTGCCACCATCCAGTCCAGTAGAACTGTTATCTTTCCACTAGCAGTATTATACTTACAAGGGCTGAAACTCATCACAGGTCATCTATTTTATCTGAGGAATCCAGAAGGTACAGAGTTTATTAACTGTCTATACCTTTTTCTTAAACTAAGCTGCTTACTCTCTTAAATCCTTAACTCGTATGCCAAATCCTCCCACTGTTCACCATAGTTCCTTAATGGAGACAGGATTTTAATTTATTCTTACTAGATCACCTTTGTCATTCCATCTCCTTTTGTTCATTTTTGTTGCTGTTCAGTCATAACTTAGTGGCTAGGAGCAACTCATTCCTGGTGGGTCATTTTCCCCACGATAGAGTTTAACATAATTTTGTTTCAGAACTTTCCACTTGCATCTCAGCTCAATTCTTAAGACAGGGATTGAGTATCCTCACATCAAAAATAGTGTTGGACACACAAAAGATTTCTCTAAATATTTTTTAGGTGAATAAGGTAATTTGTTGCATCAGACTACTTTGAGTACTCTGAAAATTTAAAAATAAATCTCTTAAGAGAGATTTCAAGAACATTATAATGAATATATCATTTTGTTTGTAATGTTCTGGGGTTGACTTTATCATTCCGCATAATTCCCTTTGAGATTCACTAAACTGTTATTCTCAAGAATAAAGGTAGGGTGAGGTACAGAAGGATGTGGTTATAACGAGGCACCAGGGTTTTGGCAATAAAATAGTTCTACTTTTACTGTGGTGGTGGATTCATTCACTCACACAAGTAATCAAATCACAAAAACTACACATACACACATGAAATAGTTAAAACTGGGAAAATCTGAATAAAATGAGTGGATTGCATCTCTGTCGAGATCCTGGTTGTGACATTGCATTAGAGCTTTACAAGATAATATCATTTGAGGAAACTAAGCAAGGAATGTACTAGATCTACCAGCATTATTTCTTACAACTGTAAGTAAAACTAACATGGTTTCAAAAGGCAAGGTTTAAGAATGTACACCAGGAATTTTTTTTTTTTTTTGCTATTAGAGTAAGATAGCATTCTTAAAGAATCATGAGATTTGAATGTCAGTTTTTGAAGGAGCTTGAGGGATTTTGTACCTTCCATTTTAAAGAATTCATATAGTACGTATTTTGTAAAGAGCCCGGGGTCACTGTCTTTAGCGTATGAGATTAAAAAATGATTCTATTGTTATAGACAGACAGACAAGAGATGAAATTCTATCAACAGCCAGAGGAATTGAGGGATGTACTGATTTCTTAGGACTGCCCATAATGAATTAACACAACTTAAGTAGCTTGAGCCAAAGAAATTTTTTTTCTCTCACAGTTCTGGAGGCTAGAATTCTGAAATCAAGGAGTCTGTCAGGCTATGCTCCCTCTGGACATTCTAGAGGAGAAACTTTCCTTACCACTCCCAGCTCCTGGGGGCATCAGACATCCCTTGGCTTGTGGAAGATATTGTATGCCTTCACCTGTCATTCTCTTCTCTCTGTATCTGTATCTTTTTGTGTCTGATAAGAAGTTATAATTGGACTTAGGACCCACTAGGTAATTCAGCATGATCTCATCTCAAGATCTTAAACTGTATCTACAAAAACCTTTTCCCAAATAAGATCACCTCTATGAGTGCCAGGGGTTAAGATGTGGACCTATCTTTGCGGAGATGCTAAATGAACAATATTTAATTCTGCCATTCATTCTTTCAAAAAATATTCCTTGTGTTCCTTAGAGGAACAGAATAGCACCCTGGGAAAGAAGATCCATGAACCATGGCATCTATGAATAGTTTGTAGTCACACTGTGGGGAAAACACAACCAAAGCGTAATGACATTAAATATGAGGAATGCATAAATACAAGTAAGGATGGGGTCAAATGCAGGGGATCCACGAAGGCTGGTTCAATGTAAATGGGCTGCAGGTAGGTTTGTCATGGGTCTTGCAAAGGAAAAAGAACTTGAGATGGGTCTTAAGGAGGGTGGATTGAAGTTCAGGCTTGAAAATGATTGTGGGCAAAGACATTATGGTGCAAGTGACCATTGTGTGTATATGGAAGTATGCATGAAATGAAATTAACTAGGGAGAAAGCTGATCTTGAGATATAAGACTGGAAAATTGACACTGAGGCTAGATCCCAAATGGACAGGAATGTCATTAAGAGAATTTAAGGTAAAGAAGATCTTTGGGGGCCTCCCCTGGTGGCGCAGTGGGTTAAGCAACGCACTACGAAGCAAACCGCAGCCACTGCAGCATGAGTTCGATCCCCACTGCCGGCCAGGGGGGGGGACCCACATGGTGTGGCAGACCTCTCCTGCTGTGCCCGCTGCTCCCCTCAGCAGTGTACTTCTGTTGATCTGCCTGTTCTG
>JAGFMF010011386.1:1801050-1839591 GCA_019455555.1 Galemys pyrenaicus
CCCCTCCCTGGCCGGCAGCAGGGATCGAACTCGTGCTGCAGTGGCTGCGGTCTGCTTCACAGTGTGTTGCTTAACCCACTGCGCCACCAGGGAGGCCCTAGTTTTAATTTCTTAAGTTAGATAAGTTTTCAGACTTTTAAGTCACTTACACCTTTGTACTTTTGCAGTCACTTTTCGGTGTAAAGTTAAATGTGTTACAGAATGCATCCTCTGAAAGGGAGAGGAGTATCATGCAGTGCTCCTAGGAATGGATGTCATTTCCTCTGTCCCCACTTAAATGCAACCACTTTGACTACAATTCCCAGCATGCTATGAACTGGATTTCCTGAATGAGGGGCAGTTGGGAAGATGAAGGAACCAAGAAGATATATATTGGAGGTAGAATAAAGGAGGAAAGAGAGGCACGTGGAGGAGAGACACTTGTGGGTAGGTAGCTCCTGGTCATTGGCAGAAGCACGATAGTTATCTTTTTTTAAAAAAAGATTTATTTGATTTATTTATGCATACAAGAACTGGGGTGTAGGCCAGAGGAGTGAGGAGTGAGAGGATTCACCAGAGACAGAATGGGGAGCAGATGGATCTACTGAAATACACTGCTGAGTGGAGCAGCGGGTGAGACAGGAGAGGTCTGCTGAGCCATGTGGGCCAGCTCTGGCTGGGGAATGAACTCATGCTGGAGTGGCTGGCAATAGCTTTATAGTGCTGAGACTTTAACCCCTGCACCATCAGGGAGACTCGGTAGTTGTTATTTTGACTTCATGGTGGATTTTGAATTCCAGGTCTTTCCTGTCCCAGCAATCTGGGATCTGTCTAATCCCTTTTTTTCCCTACTGGAAGAAGCCTTAGACTTGCATGGCAAGCTTTCAGGCCTCAGCTACCCTGCACTGGGCTGAGTCTGTTTGGCTAAGCATTTGCTGATAAAGGAATAGGTAATTTTGAGTGTATGATCAGAAGTCTTATTAAAATTCTTTCTTCACTTCTCTCTCTTTCCATGAACACCAATCAAAGACCTTTCACACTAAGAATATGCTTTCTTTTTCTTTGTGCCTGCAGGTAACTGAAGGAGAAAGGATGACTCAGGCAGAGATATTTCCAAACATTCAAGGAAGGTGTATACAAGTGTGTCCTAAGAACAGAGTAATCAGACTTCGGACTTCAGAGTTAGCCAAAATGAGACTTTTTTAAAAGGTGATGGAGTAAATGAATTCTGTGTATCTTTCTAACCATTATGAATCAAAATTGAAAGTGATCTCACAATATCAAAAAGTAAGTGATTTTGGAAACAAGCAGAATGTCCAGCTAGTGCTGTGATATCCCAGTGTGTAAGTACTTATAAGGAAAGATGAAATTAAGTTCAAAGCATATAATCAATCAGAAGATCAACTCTAATAATGACTATACCAATTTATTACAATTGCTAAAGGCTATGGTCTCTATAGCTTTGTTTTCGACTTTCACATGGAGGAAATTTTTAAAAGGAAGAGGAGAGGCTAAAACATCTACATTTTCTTTGTAATTATAAATGTCTTCAATTCAGTATTAAAACATTTCAACAGATATGTTTAACTCCTCATCTTATAATTCATTTAAGTGTGCTGAATTCCATTTTTGTCAATGAGACTTAGAAAGTAGCCATATTGGCTTGGTTCTCTTATGTAATCTTTACACAACTAACTAAGCATACACTGTCAAAATCTTAAACATGGTAGAGATAGATTAATATTCTTGATAATGTTTCTTTCGTTTGAACAATTTTTGCTGTTAATTATGCAAATTATATAGAAGTTCAGTGGGGATGAATATGGGTAAACTTTCATCTCCAGTCTCAAAATGTAATTGATTTTCAGTGTTATATATTGTTCTTTCCAATTTATGTATTAGATTTATCATTATATTTATATAATGTTGGACCTGTTCCTGAAAGCATTTACTTGGGGTAGTACTTGGCATTTACTTAAGAAAGTAAAACAAATTTTACCTCTGTTTCATTGCCCAATTTTATATTTACTCATCACAACTCAAGCCAACTCAAAGGAACCCAGAGTTTATGTGATAACCCGGGGAACTGCCTCAGGAAGCTTATTGGACTAATCCAGGGCACAAACATGTCCTTCCACTAAGAGCATCTCTAAAAAGTGTGAAAACAACACCACTGATGCGTGTTTCTTCATTCAGCCCCCATGTTGATATAAATGAAATCAGGTAAAGAAAGCACGAACACTAAAGCCATCCTTTGACCTTGAAAAGAAAAAGGAACAAAGAAGAGTGTGTAGATTGAATGGGGATGTGCACTTTAGAGTCTGGGGAAGGAACAGTCATGTATTTTCTATTTGTTTGGATGGTATGCTAAAGGAAATGAATTACACATTACATGTTTACACATGAGCCTCAGAGTATTTTTCACAAATGCCAACTGCAGCAGTGGGGAAGAGCAAAGGGCAACGACGGCCTCTACTGTACTATGTCCTTGGGTTGACTGTCAAAGTTGAAATGAAAAACAAACCTGCCTCACCCACTGCTCCCCTCAGCAGTGTATTTTAGTAGATTTGCCTGTTCTGCTCACCACTTGTCTCTGGTGCACCCTCTCATCCCCCACACATCTGGCCTATACCTCAGCTCTCAAATGCGTAAATAAATAAAATAAATACTTAAAAAATATATATTGTTGACACTAATTATCAAATTCCAACACTTTCAGTTAGTTCTTCTAGCTTTATAAATTTACTCCCGCTGTGGTTGTGCGTGCGCACCCATGCACACACACACACACACACACACAGAGGTCATATTCCAATATCATTCTTAGTTGCACCAATTTGGTATTTTTCATTTAGCATCAAATTTCCAAATTGCTCAACAAAATGTACCGAAATAGTCTACTTGCTATAATACTAGAAGGAATTAAATCAGTATTTAGTGTTTATGGCTATGCAAATTTCTTTGAAATAGAGTCAGATTTTGTATTTACCTTGCTTTTAATTTTTTTTCCTAGACAATAACTGTCTTGCCTTTTATTTGCTGGATTTCCTATGTACTTATAATTAATTTGTTCTCAAACTTTCCTAGAAAAATATGAACCTCAGATTCATATTGTATAACATATTCGATAATGTCTCAGTTCCAATGTTTTTATTGGAATCTTTACTCTTCCACTCTTCTATCCATCTGCTCTAGTCTTCTCTGGTTTTATTGTAGGACTTTACCATCTTCCAGGAGGGTCTAATGAAGTTTTTAAAAGTAACATTTTTCCTGCCTCTACATGGTCTCTTCCTTGTCTACATTTGTTTGGATCACTTCCTTTCTAGCAGGGACCTTCATCAGGTACCTTTGACCCTGGAAGCTTATAATTAAGAGTGGGCCCCTAAAAACTGATGCGAAGTCAGAAGTACAGCTGTTGTAGGTTGATTTCTAGGCTGTGATATCAACCAAAAAATATTTGCTTTCCCTAATCTATGTATAATCCATTTCCATTCTGTTCAATCTCCTGTCCAGGATTTACAAGCACAACATAATCAGCCACTTTCCTATCTCCCTCATCTTATTCTTTTTTCCCCTCCATTTATTCAAGGGATAGGTTTTCTTTATATTCCTCCACCCACCAGGCTGGTTCCTGCTTCTTGAACTTTATAGTTGCTGTTTTCTTTCCCCAGATCATTGTGTGCTTTATCTCATAATTCAGTTCCTGGTAGACAAGCTTTACCGGATCTCCCCACCTCAACACTCAGCACCCCTACTTGACTAGATTTTTTTCATAGTATGAATCATAGACATATTATTTCATTCCTAATTTATTGTTTATCTCTGCGTAAAATTTTAAGCTCTTGTCTTGTTCAATCACTCTTTCCTTAGGACACAGAATAGTGCCTACCAGCCAGTAGCACTCATTAAATATTTCTTAAAGAGTAAAGAGATGATTACTGTGACTAAGGTAATATCTTCCCTGGAGAATAAGCATATAAATAAAGAAAGTGCAATTGGAGATGACAATGTAATCATTTTTCAAAGGCTTATTCTGTGTTAAATTCACTTTAAAGTATTCTTTCCAAATTGACTTTAAGTACTCTTCTCCCATGAGAAGTCATCTTCATCACCATGTGTAGAACATTTTTCTTGCAATAGACATATGGTTCAACAGAAAAAAATATGTAGCACCTTCAATATACTAGTCATTACATTTGCAGCCCAGTTTAGCAAGATTAAAAACACCAATTTAAGCATGAAATAAGTAAAGTAATACCATGGTAAAAGAGGATTTAAGTCATCTTAATATCTCAAAGCATAATGTTAGAATAGCAATAGCTGCATTACCATATTAATCAGGGTCTTCCAGAGATACAGAACCAACAGGATGTGTGTATAATATGATAGAGAGAGAGAGTTAGGGAGCAAGTAAGAGATTTAAAGGAACTTGAAATTGACTCATGGAATTATAGAGGATGGAAGATAAATATCTGCAGGTGGGTAGGCAGGTTGGAAACCCAGGGAAGAGTTAATGTTTAGTTTGAGTTGAAAGTAGTCAGTTGGCAGAATTTCCTCTTCCTTGGGGAAGTCAATTTCCTTTTCCTTTCTTCAGTCTTTTTTCTATTAGGGCCTCAGCTTATTGGATGAGGATCAACCCATTTTAGAGGGTGCTCTGCTTCATTCAAAGTTTACTGATTTAAATGCTGACCTCATTTTAAAAATTTTTTCACAGAAACATCTAAAGAGAGTTTGATCAGCTGGGTACTGTGGGGAAGTTATAAGAAGTCTGATTTTCGTTTATGCTATGAAATGATCACTACTAATTAAACATAATAGTTTGAGGTTAAAAAAAAAAACCTTAGCATATGTTTAAGGACCTTTTTTTCTCCAGTTTTTAAGCAGTACAACATAAACAATTAAAAGGTTCTGCCACTAAAATATGAAGGAGAGTCCTTCTAAAAAAGGTTCTTTTGCCAGATAAAATGTGTCTATCGAGTCTAATTGACTAGAGCTACTTATTATGATAACTTGAGAAGAAACAGTAAGAAAACTTCTTGTAAAACTGTGGGAAGACCTATATTTTCTCCAACCTACTCTCTTTTTTATTTTTGTTGCATGGGAGTTGTTAACAATCATTCTGCATAAAAAAAAAAAAAAACAACCTACAGAGACAAGAGGATACTAACCATATGAGTACCACTTACTCTGTCAACTTGAGCGAGTTATTGATACACTTGGCTTTCAATGTCTCCTAAACAAAATGGAGATGATGGTATCTACCATCTAGTGTCGTCAGGATGAAATAAGAGAGGGGAACTTTTATTTCTGGTCATTTAACATCTTATCTTTTGAGGCCCTGCTACTCAGTAACTCAAGATTCTAGAAGTCTGTCAGTCAAAAGACCCAAGCCTGTGATGACAGATGGACCAATGACCAATGCTAGGAGTCTCTTTCCAAAAATTTGTATCTTAAATGGAGGCACACTGAGATGGTGACATCTATGTGCTATTGCTATGAAGCCTTGGGAAGCGTTCTAGTTCCTGTCCTTTCTAGGACTTGATTGTCCAGTTTCCCTTGTTTCTGTTGGGAGCATATTATTCTTGCTTAAGTTGGCCATAGGTTCTTTGTAAGCTAAAGAACCCATAATAACATAGACTATAAACTGGTTGGTACATTAGCAAATACTTAAAAATCATTATTATTGCAGCAAAAGTTTTGGAGTTAAGGTTGAGAAAAAAGTTAGCTAAGCATCTCTAATTGTAGAAAGTAGTCAGTAAGGTTTTTCTTTTGTGAGATGTCACAGTCTTTGTCTTAGAAAAGTAGCATGGATAGCAGGAAGAATGTTGGACTTGAAATTGGGTGACTGGATTCTGGTCTTAGGTTTTCTACTAGCTCATTTCATGACTTTGGAGAGTCATCCAGACTCTCTAGGTCTCTTCATCTATTTAGTAAGTGTGTTGGGTTATATGATCTCTAACATACACTGCAACTCTAAATTGGGTAGTTTATACATTTTACTTTAACATTAAACACATTCTTTTGAAGTTATTGACCATTTGATAAAAAAAAAAATTCATATGGAATTGCAAAAGACCTAGGGCAGCCAAAATCATTTTGAAAAAGAATAAAGTTGGAGGAATAATATTTTCTTATTTCAAATGTATTATAAAGCTAGAGTAATCAAAATAGTATGGTATTGGCATAAAGACAGAGAGACCAAAGGAACAGAACAGAGTCTGAAAAGAAAACCATTCAACTTGGAAAGAAATATTTTTTGTTGTTGTTATTTTATTTTTATCTGGGATTGTCTATCTATATGCAAGGGAATTAAGGTGGACCTTTATCTAATATCTAATATTAAAAAATTAACTCTAAAGAGCTCAAAGACCAATATATGAGACCTAAAAATATTAATGCAAAAAGTTTTACGGCATATGATTTTATGGATGTGGCACCAAAGTCAAAGGAAGGAACAGAAAAGAGAGACAAATAGACTTCACAGAATTTTTAAAATTTTGTGCATCAAAAGGCATTACCAACAGAAAAAAAACCCAAATTGAAAAAATATTTGCAGATAATTTATTTGGTAAAGAATTAATATTCAGAATATTTAGAGAGCTCCTGAATTCAATAACAAAAATCAATCTGATTAAAAAATCATAAAAGAAAATCAATAGACGTTTTACCATGGAAGACATACAAAAGACTGATGATCTCATGAAGAGATGCTCGCATTTCATGTCATTAAGGAAATGCAATGCAAAACTACAATAATATTCATGTCCATTAGGATGGCTTGCTACTTTCTAAACCAGAAAATATTAAGTATCGATGAGAAATTGAAACCCTTATGTGTGGTGGTTGGGAATGCAAAATGGTGCAGCCGCTGTGGAAAACAATGTGACAGTTCTCAAAAAACTAAAAACAGTTTTTCCATGATCCAGCTATTTTTCTTCTGGCTATACACCCCAAACAAATGAAAACAGAACCTCAAAGAGGTTCTTGCACATTCATGTTTATAGCAGTGTTATTCATAAAAGCTAACATGTATCAATATAAGTTCCATGGACAGATGAATAAACAAAATGTGGCACTTGTATATAAGGAATATTATTCAGTCTTAGAAAGGGAGGAAATTCTGATATATGCTACAATATAGATGAAACTTAGGAACATTATGCTAAGTGAAATATCAATAATATAAAGACAAATTTGTTGACTCTGCTTATATGAGATATTTAACATTGTCCAAACCTAGAGACAGAAAGAAGAATGCAGTTGCCAGGGGTAAATGGGAAAGGAGAATAAGTCATTAGTATGTATTTAGTATGTATAATTCAGTTCTGCAAGAGGAAAAGAATTCTGAAAATGGATGGAAATGATGCTTTTCCAGCAATATGAATGTACTGAATATCACTGAAATGTCCACTTCAAATGGCTAAGGTAGTAAATTCTATGTTATATGTCTTTCATCACAAAAACATTGACAAAAAAGGGAGAATGGGCAAATGCAGTTTTATTATGTTACCTGAGAGCAGAAAGTTAGAAATATGTGACTCATACTAACAATTGTCACATAGGAATCAAAATCCCCAAACTGAGGTACTGAATCTTGATAATGGCAGTAGGACAAATGGCTCCCCCCACCATAAGAATATATATCTACTTACTAAATTTCCATGACTTAGAATCTTGCTCAGATCTTTTTCCTAGCTCCACAGAAGTATAATTGTGGAAAAAAAGATCATACACTATTTAAAGTACATCACATAATTATATATATAATCTGTAGATAAGATATTGTGAAACATACACACACACAAAATGATTCCCTTCATCAATTTAGTAAAACATCCATCAGCTTATATGTTTACCTCTTTTTAAACTCTTTCTGGTGAGAACACTTAAGTCCTATTTAGAGCCTATTTTCAGCAGATTTTAATCATACAGTGTGGTGTTCTCAGACATTATTCATCTTATAAGTGAAAGTTTATACCCTTTTAACAACCTCTCCCTTTCCCCACCACCCCACGGCAACTGCATTTTTACTTATTGTTTCTATGAATTCAATTTTTTTTTCTTTAAAAAATACCCACATATAAGTAATTCCATGTGATATTTGTTCTTCTCTGTGGCTTATTAGACTTATCATCATGGCCTCCAGATTCATCCTTTTTGTTTCAGATGATGGGATTTCCTTCCTTTTTAAGTCTGAAAAATATTTTATTGTGTGTCCATATATATTATATTTCACAGTATATACAGAGATACATATCTATATAGCACTCACATTTTCTTTATCCATTCATCTGTTGACAGACACTTAAGTTGCTTACATTTTTTACTATAGTGAATAATGCCATGCACATGAAAATAAAGATATTTCTTTGAGATAGTGATTTTGTATTCTTTGGATATATTCCAGAAGCGGAATTGCTGGACTGTATTGTGCATTTATTTTTAATTTTTTGAAAATATTAGAAAAACAAGAAAATCAAAAAAATAAGAAGGCTTGCATTTGTTCAGGTGAAAAGGTGGTTTAACTTTTAGACACAAAGCAGCAACTTTATAGAAGTTTCTAAAATGCCTAGAAGTGACTGAAAGGCCTGTAGAGAGTGATATGTTGGGGTAAACTGAAAACTATGGTCCAGATATTTCTTGTAACACAGGAGGCAAATTTATCTATTAAATGATCAGGGGAATCAGACTTTAGCAATATGAAAAAAACAAGGAAGCAGGCTGTAATTAATACATCAGTTAGGAGTTAGGAAATCTGAATTAACAGTTTCTGCTGGCTAAGAATGACTATATGACCTCAGTCAAATCCTGGGTTTCAGACTTTTTACCTAAAATATAAAGGAATTGTACTAAGTCTCTAAAGTTCCTAACATTCTATTTTGATTCTGTGATGGGGTAGGGAGGATTGGAATACCTTCTGTAAGGAGAGGGTTTGATAAGTCAGTGAAAAATACAGTGGACCAAGCAGCCGCAGAATGATGCAGTTGCAACTGATAAATGCTGAGTCAGGTCTGAATGGCCCCATGTCATCTAATAATCCTCAGAGGCCAGGAGACAGCAATGGAGAAAGCAAGCAAGGTGGTGGCCCTGTGTCGAAGCCATGAGGGTAGAACTCTAGTGGAAAGAGGAATAGTGTGAACCATGCTTGCCTGACTGAGGAGAAAATTCAGGGCCATGTTGGGATGAATGAATTAAGGGACACTGAAAGCGTGGAGATCTCTCTGAAGTTGGAATGCTAGCTGTAGGGTTAGAGAAGGAGGCAGGACTGGAGGGAGAAATTTGATAAAGAACAGGTAAGAAGTTCATGTCTGAATCTTAGAGAAGGAACAATGCCTACTAAAGGTAACATTTGTTACATTGCTCTTCTGACATGTAAATATTGTTAAATAAAAATGCAAAAAAGTTAGGACAACACAGTAAATAAAACAAAGAAGCAAGAAATACAATATCTATTCATCACTTTTCAAAGTAAGGAGAATGGGAGAAGCTATAGCCACTGTAATAGAACTGAGCAACAGTATGAGCTGGATGTCTGTTATTTAAAATCCTCCCCTCTTTTAAAGTCATACCAGCTAAAGATCTTTGCACAAACTAAAAGTATGCTCTCTTTGCCTGTGCGTGCAAAGGTAACTGGACCTTTACAACAGGCAAAATGTTTTTTTTTTTAACCCTTAATAACTTGGGGTCCCAGGGTACCTCTCAGTTTCACCATTTCAATTTGGTTCCTTGACCAGAAATGAACCTCTGGGTGACATGTATGGTTTGGCCAGATAAAGAGAGCTTCTAAACATCTCCCAATCACAGATGTCATTTAAAGTCTTATAAACCTCACCAGAAGGGTATTCATTTGCTTATTTTCCCTTAGCCGCTCTGCTTTCCTGTTTAAATATCTCTTCTATACTTGTCTTGCAGTCCCAGAACTTCCAATCCTTTCCACCCCCTTGATTTCCAAGAAAAAATTTTTCAATCCTTAATTATGCAGAGTTTTATCTCTTCACCATCTCCAGCAATCCAATTTCTACTAAGCTCTAGGCCCTACCTTTAGATAACTAGATGATCTTGAACAAAAAAGCCCAAATTTTTGCAGCTGCCTTGTGTTATAGAAGCAAGTTTGAGTTGTCTATTTTATTATCAATTTTTCTTTCCTGTTACAAATGCATTGCTGCCAAAGGGAATAACAGAGGGAAGGTTTTGGCAGGAGAGATAGATTTGGGATATATGGATATAAAATTTCAGAAGATTTTGAGGGTGTTGGGGTTTTGCCTAGAGGAGTGGGAAAGGAGAGTAAGAGATTAAGGAAGTTTTTCAGCTAGAGGTGGATAAGACTGCTATTTGTGGTTTGGAGGAAGGAGGAGATGGGAAAAGGAGAGGACAATTTACATATGTAGAGTTCTAGAAATGCTTAAATACAGACACAGAAAAGAGAACCTATCTGATTTGAAGAGAGAACCTACTTGATTTTAGCATTTTAAATGTGTGGAGCCAATGCTAATGTACATACATTAACCAATTATCCCTGCATAAATTTTGGAAGAGCCATGTTGTTTGATGTTACATGTGGAAAAGAGGCCAGAGGTTTCATTCATATGTCTAATAAAAGCAAATTCTACCATTTGTCTTCCAACACCGTTGATTAGTATTTTAAGTCATATTAATACAATTATACTGTCTTCAATAATACAGCCTTCTATAAAATTTATCATAGAAGCATTTCTATCATTGTGGTGAAGAATTTCAACCAGTGTGATGAAATCTATCGGTAAGACAAAAATTAATGTTCTTCTTTGTTAGGATAAATTTTAATTGGTCATATTAAGACACATTCAGGTTTTACTTCTATTAAATGAATAATCTTCACACCTTTTCTGGTAATTTAAGGAGAAACTATTTTTTTTTTTTATGTTCCTTTCCCCTTTCCTTTATGTAGATTTTCTTAAGAGAACATATGTAGTTTAATAAACAAAAGTTAGTGATTAAGTTAGGAAGCCCTATGAATAGAGGTAATGATATGCTACAATTTATCTGTGGATCACAGGTAGGAAGCCTCAGAAATTCCCTCTTTCCTACCCTGCTCGCCTCATCTAATTTTCCCTGAGGGATAGAGAATAAACAATGGTCCAGGAATGGCAATAGTTCTGAGGCCACAAATCATCTAGCTGTCTAAATGGCCCAGACCTATCAGAGATAGGCCAAGACAGAGTCCACCCACCTAATGCCTCACCATCAAGAAGGTGTTCACAAAGCACAGGTTTCATCTCCCCTGAAAGTCCTAGGCAAGCAAGCTTGCCACACTGCTGTAGAAAAGTCAAGTATTTGTATAAAAGCCAAGTATTTGCCCCACAACCAATTCCAAGAGAAAGTTCTGGTAGACAACCTTTGGAAAGTTTTTTTAGTATTCCGATTATGCCAGACAAAATTCATCACTTACCCAGAGGGGGCAAAACATGGTGGGTGTCAGAATTGCTGGCCTCTCCCTAGAGAAACTGCCACAGCCAAATCTCCAGACACTCCCTTCTTGGCACCGTGACAACCCTAGGTTATTTCCCGAGACAGTCCTCTGTGGAGGTTCTGCAGGCCTGACTGCTTTGTTGGGAAAATAAGGCAACAATCTGAGGCCTCATTTCCATCAGCTGGAAAACAAGGGCCTTGGTGGGGATTTCTGGAAGATCCTTTTCAATGCTTACCTTCTCCTGAAGCCAGCAAAAGGGAAAGTTTTTAAAGTGAGTGTTTTCATTTATAATATTCTGGAATACAAAGAACAAGTGATGAGGCAATTTGGTGACTAATTTGTTCATGGTAGACAGCCAAATGGGATAATTAGGTCCCAAAGTGGATTTTTTTTTTTTGGACTAATTTTCCTGTTTGGCTGTCTAACAATATCACAGTAACCGTTAATTGCCAAATTTTTCTCTCACTGTTCTTTAAGTTTAACTAAAATTGCTCCAATGCATAAAACATTAGCCATTATTGTGCACCTCACCTGTGGCAATAGGCTGCTGTTTAGATCATGCCCATGTAGTAGCTCTTAGGGATACATGGGGTTAGAAGGGAAGAGAATTTCCACAAAGTCAGAGCCTGTAAATGACCAGCTCCAGACCCTTCAGTGCAATAGTTTTGAGACAGGGCAGGATGAGGGGCACCCCCAAACTTCCAAACCTGTCCAAGCCTGCAAATTTTGCCATCCACTCCATTAAAACAAAACATATTCTAATGCATATGACCTTTAATGGAAATGAATGCTAATACAATGAATGTGCAAAAAAGAGAAGGGAAAGAATATAGTTTCCAAATAAAGCACCAAAATTACCCATCCCCTTGTGGGTAAATGCCCAGTCAAACAGGGTTGGCTCAATGCAGGGCCACTGAAACCCAAAAGCCTGCCACAAGTCTAAGACATCTCCTGGTGGGGACCCATAGGAATGGGGTAGAAATGGCCAGACAAGTCTGTAAGGAAGAGAACAAAATCAAAAGCAAGATAAACACTGCCATTGTTAACATCCCCACAGTCTCTCACCAGTCCAAGTCCAAAAAGCAAATGCAACTTCTTCACATGTCTCTCTGCTCTATGTGCCTCTTCCGGGTTTCTTTCTTGCTCTCCATCCTTCTTCCTCCTTTCTAAGTCTCCTCTCTAGCTTCTTCCTCCTTCCTCCTCAGTTCCACCCTTCCTTGCCTGGGACAGGGAAACTGGAACCTCCCCTTTCCTTGGGGGCTACCCAGTTACAGTTTCTCCTGAGTGACTTTTAGGACTATATCAGTTTAGACTAGAGAGGCCCCTTTTCCCCACCACCTGGCACAGGTCAACAACTGTTCTCATTCTTTTCATTT
The DNA here is from genome assembly GCA_019455555.1 of Galemys pyrenaicus. Classification (NCBI taxonomy): domain Eukaryota; kingdom Metazoa; phylum Chordata; class Mammalia; order Eulipotyphla; family Talpidae; genus Galemys; species Galemys pyrenaicus. The sequence goes on from JAGFMF010011386.1 coordinate 1,813,855, forward strand.
GAAGTCACTTGGTGAGCTTTATAAATACTGATACTTTGCTCCTCCCATCTCCTCTAAACATTGTGATTTAATTAACCTATTATGAGGCTGAATGTTAGGATTTGTGAAAGTTTTCCAGGTGATTCCAACATGGAGCAAAGCATAAGCACCCTGGATTTGGTCACTGTCATACTACAGTAATAAAATGTGCTAGTTACACATCTGTACAGTTTATTTCTGGCAACGTAACCCATTTCTTTTATGCATACATAAATCAATCTTTTTAAAAAATGTATTATCTGAAGATTACATAATGATATATATATTCCTTTTTTAGTTACAAAAGTAGCTTCAAAAAAATATACCTTTCTCCTACTGCTGACGAAACAGGGGTGGAGAGGGCTTTCAAGGCAAAGGTAGAGAGATAGGTGTGCCAATTTGGGAAAAGGGTGAAAGGAGTTTCAGCAAATCCTGTACTAAAGTCTAGGCTCCACCTTAGTGCCTCCTTCCTGGGGGACATGAGTGTTGAACCAGTGCTGAAATGCGCTCCCTGTTCCTTTTGGGTGGGGCTCTCCCACTAGCCACTGATCTGGTTTTAGGAAGCTTGATAGGAGCTGGAACAAATCCTTGGGTAAATCAACATGGAAAAGATTTGCACTTGGTTCAAAACATGAGGACATTTACATAACGAACTATATTCGATTGCTTTTGTCAAAAGGAGTCAGTGATGGTAAAACATTTTACACTGAGTCCCTTCTGCTTTCAAATTCTTCCAGAGAAGTTTTCTTAAACTTCCTCAGCAGCCTGTTTAGCACAGCCACTATTGTCAGGAAAAGGCCTTTGTGCAGTTAAATTGATCTAATTCTCCTATTCTGTAGCCAAGTATCTTTCTATGCAGCTGAACACAGTTGTCTGTATATTATGCATACTTATGCTTGAAGACAATTGTAGAATTTTCCTCCAGGATAAATGACTTCTTTCTTCTCCAATCCTTTCATCATCTTTTGGGTCTCCCTTGAATTGTCCTCAAATTTTGTGTGTTTGTCTCAAGCTGTAAGTCCGATATTGAATAAAAATAATCTGGGGAGATAGCTTATCACCACAAAGAAAAGGCAGTTGTTTAGGGAAACAGAAAGAGTATTGATTTTTGCATAGCACTTCATAGTTTTACAAAGACTTCCCTGGTTTTATTCTGGCATTGAGTTTGTACTGCTGTGTCAGCCTCCTAGACTCTGATGGTTCCTGTGGTTCTATACTGAGTCAGGTTCAGACCCGGAAGCTCAGAGCTCTCTCTAGTTTGTGGTCAGCTTGAAGTCCAAGGTGGTTCTGAGCTTGCACCAGAAGTTCGTATTTCCCTATGCTTCCCTTGAACCAGAAATGATCTTGAGGATGGAATAAATCACAGATGCTTTCTTGGTCTGGATCATCACAGTCCAACAGAATTTTCCATGACAATGAGATGGCCCATAGCTCCACAGTGATAACTGCACAAGTATGGCTATTAATTACTGGAAATGTACATATAGCTGGTGCAACTGAGGCACAGAAAAGATTTATTTTTATTTAGCCATTTGAATTAAAATATAAATAGTGGGCCTCCCTGATGGTTCAAGGAGTTAAGCACTGCACTATGAAGCATCCATAGCCACTGCAGCATGAGTTCAATCCCCAGCCAGGGAGGTGACCCACATGGTGCAGCAAACCTCTCCTGCTTCACCCGCTGCTCCCCTCAGCAGTGTATTTCAGTCTATCCAACTGTTCTGTTCTCCACTCTGTCTCTGGTGAATCCTCTCACCTCCAACACCTCTGGCCTGTACCCCAGTTCTTGTATGCATACATAAATAAAATCTTTTTTTAAAAAAGAATAAACCACAATTTACTTATTATATATACATATATACATACATACATACATACGTACATACATATATATATATATATAGGTACTGTGTCCAGTGGCACAAGCTCTGAACCATCCATCCCTAAGTCTATGTCCAAGTTGGACTGCCTAATGAGATAGGAGACCTACTTTGGGAGACCTTCGTGTTTTAGGAAGCATTTCATGGCTGCAAAGCATCTTAGTGAAATCCCAGTGCATTTGTCCATCATAGCCTTTTTTATGCATCTTAGTGTTATTTGATTCAGTACAGTTTTCCTCAATTATTTTAGAACTGTGTGACTAATTTATGGTTTTTCTGCAGAAATAAATTAATAGATACTTAGCTCTTTGTCTGGGACATCTAATGTGCCCTCAAATAAATTTATGTGGGGGCAACAATAAAAACATAGGCACCTAGATGATGAATAAGCTTATATTGGCAAAGAAGTAAGTCTTAAGAAAGACTGATTTCTAACTACTGTGATGAACACCAATACTACAAAGCTATAAAGAGGGTAGGGTTTCATGTATGCATGATGCACTTATTGGCATAAAAAGGGTGTATAAAGGATATACATATTATGAAACTTGACTAGTTAAATTCCACTTCTGCCGTATATTTGGGTTGCATTTCTTGCTGAGTTTGGATTTTAAAGCATCATAAAAAGCCAGAAGCAGTTAAGAGATCAGCAAAGAAGTGAGTGGGGAGTTACATCTTCTGTTCTTACAGATAAAGACTCCCCATAATGTAAATTTGGAGAGAGCTTTGGCCTTAGGCGCCTTTCCCCACCCACTTAGGGGCCTTTGATCATCACAAATAAATACTGTTTTATTTCTTTCTAAAACCTATTTTATTTATAAGTATGTCTGTTGGCTTTATAATTGCTTCCTTCCTCTCATCTTTTCTTTTTTACAGTTCTGTTTTTTTCCCTCGAAGCAAACCTAAGTTTCCAACTCCTGTTCTTTTCTTCAATTTTAGCTGACAACTTTGCTTTTGATTTTGCTGAGGAAACAGAAGTGGTTAAGAAAAGCTCATCTCTTCTCTTTATCATCAAGTTTAGTAAGCTACTTGGATTCCCACCCAGTACATGCTACTTGCTCTCCCGACATTATGGAAACCTGTTCATGCCGGGCTAAGTCCTTGTGCACACACCAGAATCATCTCTACTTGACTGTTGACGGATGTTAAATCTAAACTTATTTCTTTCCCATCACTCAATCAGTTTGCCTTTTCAATCAGATTTTTCACATTCCCATTATACACTTGCTTTAATATCATTTCTTCAATCACAACAAATCTCCTTAATTCTACTATCTCCAACTACTAACTGAATCTTCTCTTCATTTTACAAAAGAATTTCACAAAAGAATTCTCCATACTCAAATGACTCAGCCTCCTCACCCTGTTCTCATATTTAAGAGAATGGAATTTTTATTTGAAAATATTTGCATTCCTTTTCTTTTTGATACTTTTTCCTTCCAAAACAAATAGTACAGAACACTTGAAGTTTCTTAATCTCTGATAGATATCTATACTTTTTAAATTTCTTTGTCTCTGTGTTCTTGTTAGGAGCGAAATTCTCAATGCCATCTATTAATTTGCTAATATCGCTCCATTCTAACAAATGCTAACAAAACTCCATTCTAGAGTTTTCTTCAGGTCTCAAGGTTTTTGTTTCCATCATTATGTTTTTATTTCTGAGATTTTTAACTTCTTTTATAGTTACTCCCATTTATTTTATTTGGATCTATTTTTGTTTTAAGATTTTTATATTATATATATTACTTATGTAAAAAAACAACAACAAATGTTTTAAATTAGTATATGATACATAAAGGGTAAGTTTCACCTCTGATATATGGCTACAACACTGCATCAGAGAGAGAACATCTACTATTTATCTAGAATCTTTCAGCTAATCTGTTCTGTTTGAAACAGAAATCTTGAAATCCTCAGAAATCTAGATCTTCTTAGTAATATGGCACTTTCTATTTCAGGTCTTTCTACTACAGTTATTGTACAGTTTATCTTACAAACTAAAATTTTCATAAGAGTTAGAACATTTTCCAATTCATTTTATAAATTACAATATTTCTTAGAATGTTTTATGCTCACATCTTGCAAGTTTTTGCTGATGTCAAATTTATCAACTTATATTGTTTTTATTTCTGAGATTTTTAAATTTATTCTTTTATAGTTACTCCATTTATTTTATTTGACTCTATTTTTATTATAAGGTTTTTATATTATATATTACCTACATAAAAAAATAAAAGTAAAATTTTTGATTAGTATATGATAATTCTCTGATTTTCAGTTCTGTTCACTTACAACATAATGATGTATTTTTTAGCCATTATTTAAAAATGGCAAATGACCATTTTACTTATTACACACATATCTCTCCATTTTTTAATAACCAGATTAAAACTACATTCAAGTAGTAGAATTATGCTGTCTGCCTTGAAGATAACAGCTTTTGGATCTAATCTTGACAGTGTTCAGCATTGTTAAGACATAATTCATTCAACTTTCTTTGCTCTTTGAAATTTACTCAAAATCATCCCAGCAAAGTAAAAGTATGTTTCAATTATCAAGCAATAAAAAGTGTATAAATTTTCTTTCTCAAAGTTGAACGGTAGTAGCTTGAAAAACTCCTGTTAACCTAGCAGTTCCTGGATAGTATATCACTACTCAAATAAAAAGAATTCAGAACATTGTTTGTTCCCTCTTTGGTTTTACTGCCAAGTGTCTGATCTATCCTTTCTTAAGAGAATGGTGAGAAACCTAATATAGTCTGGGGAATCTAGTTATTTTTGCCTCAAAAGCTGTTCAACTCTCTAGGGTCTTTGAAGATATTACATGGATTCTGAAATGCAAAGAAACTAGAGTGAGATATTTCAATGGTCATTGCTCAGGTTATTGAACCCTGAAAACCCCAATTTCCTGCTGTTTGCAATAGTTATCAACAACTGATAACTTCCTACAATTATTCCCATGATTCAAAGGTTATACATAATAGCATTTGTAATACGTAAGGTTTTATATATATATGATTTAAAAAAAGAGAAGTTTATTTCTACCTTTTGAATTTCATATGAGAACCACACTGAAAGCCTAAAACACAAACAAACATGTTAGTAAATGATAATCAGCAAAATGGAAGATTCTAAATATCGGTGCCCCTATGTATTACTCAATGATCCTTTTATTAATTATTCAACTTTCTTTGCTCTTTAAGATTTACTCAAAACCATCCCAGCAAAGTGAAACTATGTTACATAAATCACTATGCCATACAGAGATTTGGTAATAATTTAATCAGTTGATTATGTCAGAAGTCAACATTTTCTAGAAATTTTGTATTGAGGATGGGAGAAAAAAATTGCACTCTGTCACGATAAATTGTTAGCTTAGTCTTCTACGTTTCAGAGCATATTTTATAACTCACCAACTTCACTATCAGTTGTCACAATGTCATTAATGAATATCAATAGAAAATCTATATCAACAATAATGAAATAACACATTTATATAAGTTCTGGTGTATGAGGATAAATAAAGGAGATCAATTTTAAGCTGCTTTTACTATTGTTTCTAAAATTTGTACACTCCACAGCCTCCCTGGTGATGGCACAAGGGTTTAAGTCACAGCACTATGAAGCATCCACAGCCACTGCAGCACGAGTTTGATCCCCGGCCATGGAGGTGAGCCACATGGCTCAGCAGATCTCTCCTGCATCACCCACTGCCCCCTCAGCAGTGTATTTCAGTAGATTTGCCTGTTCTGGTCCCCACTCTGTCTCTGGTGAATTCTCTCACTGTCTCCCACCATCGCACCTCTGGCTTATACCCTGGTTCTTGTATGCATAAGTAAACCTTTAAAAATAAACAAACAAATAAATAAAATGAAAAATAAAATGAAATCTCTACACTCCATAGTCTCCCTGGATGAAGGTCTGCCAACATGCCACTTGATTACATGGCTGTGGAGTATTAGCCAGACCTTGGATCAGTAAGAAAGCTATCTCTAGGTCTGGAGACATTTGGCTTCATGTCCAGGAAGTCAATTAGAAAGCAAAGATCTCTTTGGAGATGAAGCCAGAGTAACTTGTACACCCACTCAATCCTCTTGAACGCTCTGGTAGAAGGACTGGAGGGATTACCAGGAAGTTAGATGAGGAGTAGGAGGAGAAGACCGGAGGGAGACTCAGAGAAGGTGTTTCTTTCAAGTTCATGATTCTGGAGTGATAATTCCTGCAAAACTGGGAAGTTTCATTCAAGACTCAGGCCAAGTGCGTATAACCACATTATGAATTTACTGGGGACAATCTGAATTGCAATAATACTAGCATACAATTATATATGCTAACCTTTGGGGAAAATTCTGGAGACAGGTGATACAGAGTGGGCAGATCAGGCCTTGAGAGCTCCAAGGACTGTTCCTTCTGCAAGGAGGAAGGGGCAGCGCTTCTCTGGGCCAGGATCCTCTTTGGGTCTTGCCAAACTCTAGAGAGGATTTTCTGACCATGGATGTGGAGTCTGTAGGCCTCTCCAAATTAACTCCAATTTGGTGACTAGTTTATGCCAATTTTCAAAGGTATCTTAGCAAGGACTGCTTGTCTTTTGACTGATAATGACTTAGGCAGGGCCCCTTCCCACATTGAGGTTTTTATCTGTCCTTGCCTTTTGCATTCTGCGTATCCATGTCTTCCTAAACAAGTAGTTGAATTTAAGTAGCTTTAACACCCTGGCACCCACCTTCGTCAGGCAGGGTCCTGACAATGTCAATTCGTGAAGCATCTGAATCAGTCATGATCATTACAATATTAGTAACAGGGCATCAGGCACATGAAAATATATCTGGCCAAAGCAAGGAAGCTAGAGATGGAAAGGACAGAGTATTGCTAAGCCTCTTCTTGCTCCCTGGAGTTAGAGTTGATGTACATTGTTGAACTCTTGGTTTTGGAACCCAGCAGAGGTTGCAGCAAGCATTCTACTTCATACCCCAAGAGTCAGGGGCCTTGATGGGCTGCTCTACTCCAGCTCCTTCTCTACCTCTAGTTCAAGTGGTTAAGTGATGCTGACAAAACGTAGCACTTTCTTTAAAACTGAGAAACCCCGGGCTGTCATAGTGGCTCAAGGGGTTAAGTCGAAGCACTATGAAGCTATCCGCAGCCACTGCAGCACAAGTTCGATTGCTGTCCAGGGAAGTAACCCACATATGGTGCAACAGACCTCTCCTATCTGGCCTACTGCTCCCCTCAGCAGGGTAGATCTGCCTGTTGAGCTCTGCACTCTGTCTCTGGTGAATCCTCTCATGCACACACCCCCACCTCTGGCCTACACCTCAGTTCTTGTATGCATAAATAAATAGAAATAAATCTTAAAAAAATAAACTGAGCAACCTGAATTTTATATTCTGCTTTAGGCCCATTTTGTTGATCAAAAATGATACTGAAGGAATTTTGTGCAAAAAACCCAGAGTGAGTTTATTTATTTATTTTAAGAGAAAAGAAAACAAAAAGAAGTCAAATAATGAAGTGGATGCAAAGTGAGTGTAGATGCACAAGACTCCTTGACCATAGGAGCATCTTAGTCTACCTACCCCTGGGGATCCCACTTCCGGTAAAACAGCTCTGCCTCCCCACAAAAACCCAGGGTCTTTGGTCTTTCTGTGCTGCCTGAAACCTGGATCAGGCAAAGTGCCAAATTTTCAATTATGTAAAAGTGTATTAGGTCAAAACTTTTAAAAGCAAACCAACAGCTATTTTATTCTCTATTCCTTATTTTGTATAGGATAATGCGTTGTCATTAGTTTTTGCTTCCCAAGTTCCTTGAATTGTCTTACAAATATATCATCTGGGTTGTGGGGGAGGGGTGAGGGACTGGGGTAAGATGGGGGAAGTCAGCGTGAAAACAATAACCACAGCCGCCCTAGCCTTTACAGTGGCTCCTCCTCCTCTATTCTGTTGATTCACATTCTAAGTGGTTATCCGAGCAGCCAAAATCTGTTTCTACCTTTGTTAACACTCACTTCTTGTAGAGATAACATTCATTTTCCTCTGTTGGCAGCTGTCTAAAGTATTCTCTTACCTTCCTGGTCCTGGTTTTCAGTTTTCCCTGAAGCTCTGCAAAGTGAAAAAGTGAAATGATCGTCAAATTACAACTTACATCAACTTCATGGGCCTTTGAGAGTGAAAAACACACACAAATCTTTTGTTGCAGTTTCTTGAAGGATGGTAATCTTACTCCTGAGTGATGTTTTCCCTTCTCGTTTTATAACCAGGGAATGCTTAATCACTTTACAGGCAGTGTGGAATATTAGCTTCTTTGACTTTTAATTCCTTTAATCTGTTGTTAGTGCTTCTTGATACCGATACTTATTCCTGTCTTCTGCCCAGCTGAGTGCCAGAGCAAGCAGGAAAATGACGCCAACAAATCCTTCCTCTCATGTATGTTGGCCTGTATAGGCTGAGGAAGTCCCCTAATATCCCCCTTTGTGAAAGGGTATGATTTCCAATGTAAACCATTCACCCCTCCACCCACCAATCCATCCATCCATCCATCCATCCATCCATCCATCCATCCATCCATTCATCCATCCATCCATCCATCCATCCATCCATCCATCCATCCATCCACTTACCCACCCATCACCCATCCACTCACCAACCCCTCCATTCATACACCCACTCACCCATTCATCCATCTATCTGACTAATGTTATATTGAAATAGGACCATGTCTCTTGTCAACCCAAGAAAAGTATTCCTTGAGCTCCATATGCTTGGAAACTGTATTTTTTCAAATCAGAATGAAGAATAGAAATATCTTCATGTAAATTGTCATTAAACGCTGCCAAAAATATAGATCTTAAACATATCATGGTTTTCCATTGGAGAATAATAAGCAAAGACCAAGGAAGTAAGCTGAAAATCCTCCCAAGAGAGTCAATCACATTGTGCTTTACTATTATGAAAAATGGGAGGGGGCTTCCCTGGTGGCACAGTGGGTTAAGCAATGCACTATGAAGCAAACTGCAGCCACTGCAGCACAAATTCTATCCCTGCTGCCGGCCAGGGAGGGGACCCACATGGTGCAGCAGACCTCTCCTGCTGTGCCCGCTGCTCCCCTCAACAGTGTACTTCTGTTGATCTGCCTGTTCTGCTCCCTGCTGTCTGTGGTGAATCCTCTCACCCCCTCATACCTCTGGCCTGTACCCCAGTGCTTGTATGCATAAATAAATAAACCTTAAAAAAAAAAAAAGAAAAATGGGAGGTACTAAGTCTCCCATACCAAGGGTTATTCAGCCCTATCTGGAATGCTTAGGACTTTAAGTAAGGCCTCCATTATTATATTAGTCTCCTAGGATGGCTGTAACTAAGCTCCCCAGACTTGATGGCTTAAGGAAACAGAAATTAATCTTTCACAGTTCTGAAGGTTGAAGTCCACAGTCAAGGGGCCATCAGGACCACAGTCCTTCTGAGACTCTGGATTTCTTTATCCTGGCTTCTGCTGGTGGCTATCAATCCTTGGCAGTCCTTGCTCCTCTCTACACATGTCATTCTTGCTGTGTCTGTGTTTCTGTCTTATCTCTTCTCACAAGGACACCAGGCATATTTGATCAAGACCCACACTAATTCTCTATGACTTCATCTTAAGTTCATTAAATCTGCAGACTTTATTTCCAAAAAGACCTCACTCATAGGTACTGGGATGTTAAGACTTCAGCATGTCTTTTGAGGGGAAACAATTCAATCCACATTATGTTACTGTTAAACATCCCTATGGATGATAAGATATCATAATTCTCACAGTGGGATATAGTTTATTTTTTTAAAAGATTTGTTTATGCATCTAAGAACTGGGGTGCAGTTCAGAGGTGTAGGGGGTAAAAGGATTAAGACACAGAGTGGGGAGCAGGACAGGCAGATCTACTGAAATCCACTGCTGAGGGGAGCAGCGGGAGAGAAAGAGAGGTCTGCTGCACCATGTGGGTCACCTCCTTGGCTGGGGATCAAACTCATGCTGCAGTGGTTGTGGATGCTTCATAGTGCTGTGACTTAACCCTTTCCACCACCAGGGAGGCCCCATAGGATACAACTTAAATGAATGTTTGAGTATGATACCATTAATTATTTCCACCAAAGAATGGATCTCAGGCTACAGACAAATTTCCTAAAATCATTGTTTGGTTGGCTGTAGTGAAACTTCTGCAGAGATATTTCCAATGTTATAGAAAATAATTAAGTTTTTCCCAAAAATGCCTACGGTAGAAAATTGTCAGGAACTCCACTAGATGCTGATTATGCAAGGATAAATAAAGTAACTTTTTCCCTTGGCCTAGTAGGAGAAAAAGTTCTGCAAGAAAAGATTATAATGAGATGGGCTAAAATAGACTGCACAGAGCACTATAGGACACCGGAACTATAGGGTCACAGGAACTGTAAGGGAAGGTTTTGTGGAAAGATAGTATTTGAACTGGTACGTACATGATTTCACGTGACAGAAAAAGTTGGAACCTGTGGTGGAGAAAGAGAGAGAACAGCAGATGCTACACATGGACATATCAAAGGGAAGGCAATGTGCCTCACTCAGCTTGGAACAGACAACATTATGTAAAGTTGGGAAAGAATAGTTAAGTTATTATAAAGAAATTAGGAATTTATAAAAAAACTAAGAGTTCCTATCTAACAATTTTGGAATTGTTTTCCTAGGCCACGGAATACTTAAAAATATTGGAAGTCAAGGAAATCCAAGATCATGTCTTGTGTCTGGAAGAAAACTGTGAAAGTGTGGAGGATGAAGCAGGGTATAGGATGATAGAGACTTTTTAGGAGGTTCCAGTGTTGTCTACAAAGACATGAAGAATGTCTGGTTTCAAACAGTGGTGGCAGTTGTGCCACAGCATGTGGCTTCAATATACTGTCGGAGGGTAGAAATAAAAGGATTTGGCATGACTTGGAAATGGAAACGCGAGGAGATAAACAATTCCCAGTAATTTAGATTTGTACCTTTAATCACTATAAAGGAGATAATAATAAAGGTCTTGCATTTTTATTAGGGCAAGAAAATGAGTTCATTTAAAGAGAATAGATGAAAAATGAGAATAAGAGGTCAAGAGGAGATAAAATCTAAATTGTATTTCAAATGAAAGGCAATAAAGAAAAGACTTAGAAATATGTATCAGATTAGAATCAAGTTATTTTGATTCTATCGAAGCAATATTTAGTTAGTGACTATCAAAACAATTCGAGTTATTTATTACTTAACAAAGTTCAGATCCTCTTCCCACCCTCCTCCTCTCTCTGTTTCACTGGAGGAAAAGCAGAGCAAATGTGTTCGCCATCCCACTTCAAAGCACTTGCAGGTCAACTAGATATTCAGTCAGTTGCTTTTGTTGTACAAATTCCTTGTTTGGCTAGGTGGCATGTACATGTATTTAAATTAGAGTTCCTTCTGCATCTAAAGGTTTAGAGATGGCGATTTAGACACTTGTGAAAGTAGTTGTCAGCAACCAGACATAAATAATACATTAAATGATCTATAAGTGATCTGAGATGTGTCTTCCAAAGCATTCGAGTACCACTCTTGATTTAAGCAAAAGGAAAAAGGCTTCAGGTGGCTATATTATTCTATTGCTTCAGATCAACATAATTTGTTTTATGTAGGATGCCAGTGCTTTAAAGGGAGAAACATGTCTTCTCTTTTCTAAGATCCCTGTAGCAGGTTGTTAGACAAGATACTGCTGGTTTTATTCCAGCTAAAGGTCCGAAGACTGAGAAACAAAATACTCAGTATTTCTACATTCTAAAAGTAAGTGAAATACTGAACCTTTTTTTTTTTTAAAGTAAAGTACTTTATTATTATTTTTAAGACTTTACTTATGCATACAACAGCTGGGGTACAAGCCAGAGGCACAAGGGGGTGAGAAGATTCACCAGAGACAGAGTGGGAACCAGAGCAGGCAGATCTATGGAAATACACTGCTGAGGGGAGCAGGTGAGAGACAGGAGAGGTCTGCTGTGCCATGGGGGTCCCCTCCTTGGCTAGGGATCTAACTCCTTGCTGCAGTGGCTGTGGAAACATCCATAGCACAACGCTCAAGCCCTTGTACCACCAGGGAGGCTCAAAGTACTAGACCACTTTTCTAGGATAGAGAGGTTGGGAGACTTCTTGTAGCCTCTATGAGGAGGGGTTACAAAGGTTTCTGAGGAGCAAAGTAGTCAGCTTTGAATAAGGAGCCACTCACACTAACATTGCAATGTAATGAGGCATCTTTTCCTTAAATTTCCTCTCACTCAGCATGAGACTACCTTTGGGGAAAGGTGCAATTCAGAAGGGAATTAGATAAGAGACAGAGCCAGGAAAAGCAAAGCTGCCCATGTCTCCTTCATCACTAACTCAATCACTTCTCCAGTCCTCCCAGTAAAGCTGACACAAGGGTTGTAAGTTTTCAGTGGAACAAATGCAAACTAAATAGATAATGTGGTCGATTTAATTCACACAAAGATTTTTTATCTCGCTGTTGAAAAACAAGGAGGGCAACTCATGATAGGTACAGAGAATACTGTATCTCAGTGGTCAAATGAATTAGCCAGAGGAAGTCAAAGATCATTCCAATGCATTTCAGTCAGTGAAAAGAAATTCGTGAGAGAAATCCTGCTACATGAAATTCAACCTCAACTGGTGCAAGGCTACTTTGCAAGTCAAAAGAAAGCTCTTTACTGTCCTAAAAAAATTGGAATACGAATTATTGGTTTGAATTGGACTTTAGAGATATGCTGGCATTTTTTCCATACCTTAAATTTATTGAGGCTTAGTCAATAAGTGACTAGTTAATGACAGTTAGAACTTGAGTAAACTTGAGTGTCAAATACAGTCACCTTTATAATCATTCTCAGTACCCTTTTGTTAATTGTTCCAAACAGTTCCTTGTGAGGTATCCTATAAAGGAATCAGATGGAATTCTTTAAAGATGAGCTCTGATTTTTGTAGTTGTTTAAATGAACCACAATGCCTAGCAGAATATGTGCTGAGCTCATAATGAGTATCAGCAAATTGATTTCCAATCCCGTGAGCTGCCTGCACTAATTCTGACTCTAGGGCTTATTTGGTAACATCACTCCTTTCCTAAGAAGGAAGAAAAATAAAACAAGTTTAAAGGATAAATTATACATTTGCATAATATTTTTATTTATGTATTTATTTAAAATATTTATTTATTTTTGTGTAGAAGAACTAGGGTGTAGGCCAGAGATGCGGGAGGTGAGAGGATTCACCAGAGACAGAGTGGAGAGCAGAACAGGCAGATGTACTGAAATACACTGCTGAGGGGAGGAGCAGGAGACAGGAGGCAGGAGAAGTCTGCTGTGCCATGTGGGTCAGCTCCCTGGCTGGGGAGCAAACTCATGCTGCAGTGGCTGCCGATAGCTTCATAGTGCTAAGACTTTAAGCCCTGTGCCACCAGGAAGACCCTGCATAATATTTGTGTCATTAAGAGTATGTAAAATCTGGGGGCCTCCTGGTGGCAATCTCCAGTCAGGGAGGGGACCCACACGGCGCAGCAGACCTCTCCTGCCTCACCCACTGCTCCCCTCAGCAGTGTATTTCAGTCAGCCTGCCTGTCCTGCTACCACTCTGTCTCTGGTGAACCCTCTACCCCCGCCCCTTCATCCTGTGCCCTTGGCTTGCACCACAGCTCTTGTATGAATAAATAAATCTTTTTTTTTTTTAAAGAGTATAGAAAATCTAAGGGAAAAAGAAACTGAAACTGCAGACTGCTATTCTAGAGTTAAGTGGCGGGACCATCTACCTTCTTCCTTTTCCTAGTTCCCACTGACCCAAAATGAAGGTAAGCATATCATTGTCTGGGCAGGGACCTATATGGAACTGTAATTGAGGTCAATAACTGAAAAATAAACTAGGTCAATCAGATAATTATCCTTGAAAATCTGAAACGAAAGAGGAAATAATCTGCCAATGTTAGATACACAAGCAAAAGTGTTCATTGAAAGACAGCATAAGAGTCAGGAGTATGCGCACAGCAGTTCTAAGGTGAGGAAGCAGAATAAGTGGAGGAAGCAGGTTGTAGAAAAGACAATGAAGCAGGTGTCCAGAGAGAAGCAGACAAGGTGGGGAAGCCCAAGTGCTGGACAAGGGGAAGCAGGCGAGCCTGTTTTGCAAGCGGTTTTCATTCCTGATGACTCTTCAGTGAACTTCTCTTTCTCATACCTTAACAATAACTCCTTTCACATGAACTAGCTTGAGTGTGGCTGTTCTTGCTTGCAACAAATTTGGCTGAGACAAGTATTAAGGATGTATCCCACAAGGGCTTCCAAGACATTGTCCCTTTCAACCCTCAACATAATGCAAGTCAGTTATAATGACCCCCAATTTAATATATGGAAAGAAAGTAATTTTAAAAAATTTGTCCAAATTCACAGAAAACCAAAACTCAAGATCAAACCCAGACGGTCTGGTTCCAAAATACCAAAACCTGTTTTATCATTTTTATTTTAATAAACAATATACAAAACCAACAGAAAAATAAAATTTTAAAACTTATTGGTGCAAAATTGGTAAAAACCACTATATTCCATATATGCACGTAGGTTGAGTTTTTTTAAGTCATTGTGTACGTGTGTGTGTAGAACTGGGGTGCAGGCCAGAAGTGCAGCAGATGAGAAGATTCACCAGACACAGACGGGGAGCAGAACAGATGGACTGACTGAAATATACTGCTGAGGGGAGCAGCAGGCAAGACAGGAGAGGTCTGCTGTGTCATCTGAGTCATATGCAGGTTAGCTCCCTGGCTGGGGCTCAAATTCTGTCTGTGAGTCCACAGCAGTGGTAGTGCTAAGACTTACCTTGTAGGCCACAAGGGAGGCTCAGCTGAGTTTTAATATGTCAAAACCATGTGTAAGCAGCAGTTCTAAGATGCAGGAGCAGAAATAAGCAGAGGAAGCAGGTTAGTAGAAAAGAGCAGGAAGCAGTTATCCAGAGAAGACCTAAGTTAAAAGAAAAAAAAGAAAAGCAGAAGTAAAATAATTCAAAAAGAAAAGTACATTTAACTCACACATTTTTTGAAATGTGTTTTTGACTTTCTAATATAAATGCATAATTTTCAAGATACATAGGGTGTAGTGATTCAGCCCATGTAAGCTGTGATTTACCAGACAATGTTAGATGTGACCAGAACTGATCATAGTCTATCAACTGAATGCTGATGAAACTCAAGATTGTGCAGAACTTTGTGCCCTGTGAATCACATGAGTTAAAGCTGTAGGAAAATGTGGAATTTGGTGTCAGTCTGGTGTAGATATTTTCCCCTCAGTTTTTTTCTAGCTATGCATGATGCTAAGAAAGTCCCTTTAGCCCAGATTTTGGGTTTCTTGTCTATAAAACAGACAGCAAAAGCTATCTCAAAATACTTTTAAAAGAGCTAAATTAGAAACAACTGTTTAGTGATGAGCATATAGTAAACAGTAAGTACTTTTTCCTTTATTTTTTTCTTTTAGAGATACAAACACCTTTCCTTAGGAAATTTAGGCACATGAAACTTTTCAATACATTTTTTATTGCTTTATTGTTTCTGCTTTAAGTGTTTCTGCTTGAAACATGAAGGAAACTCTTTTAGTGGTTTTCTTATGCAATGGAGAATGATTTCATGCTCACAACATTAACTGAAGCCTGCTATTTCTAAATAACGTAGAATTCAGACCAGTAAAGGTCATTGTCAAATCAATGGATCTTCATCAATTTCTAGTGTGTTAATATTTCTTATTACTAAGTCTCTTCTAAAATGACAGGAAATGTAAAAGGAAGGTTAAATCCACAAAAGGAAAAAAGAGACAAAAGGAGCAATCTATGAACAAGGATGCTACCAACTTTTTGGAAGATAGAAAGAAGAGAGAGGAGTGGCTGCCGACCTGGATGATAACAGAGAGCTGGCTCTTTCAGGAAGGTTGCCAATGGGAGGAGCCCGGATAACGCAGGACCTGGAACACCAGCAGCAGTGTGGGGTTGGGGAGAGAAGTTCTTGAAAGCAGAGGGACAAGGTTCAAGTCCACATAGAGAGCAGGGAGACCCTTAGGGCCCTTTGCTTACCAGGGCCAGACAACTGCTCTTTCCTCTGTCTGGTGAAACTGAAACCGAAAGACGACTTATTGAGGGAAAGAGAACCCCTTAAGTGGGAATAAAGAAAGAATTAGCAAATAGAAGGCCTCTCAGGTGGAGCAAGAGGTTACAATATAGCATTATCAAGTATCCGCAGCCACTGCAAGACAAGTTTGATCCCCAGCCAGGGAGGTGACCCACATGGTGCAGCAGACCTCTCCTGTCTCACCCGCTGCTCCCCTAAGTAGTGTATTTCAATCAATCTGCCTGTTCTCTTCCCCGCTGTCTTTGGTGAATCCTCTCACCCACTGCACCTCTGGCCTGTACCATAGTTTTTGTATGAATGAATAAATGAATCTTTAAAAAAAAAAAAAAGGATTAGCAAATGGAATTGAAAGTCCCTGGCTCCTATTCTCTCCAAAAATTTCATGAGTTAGCCATCACCCGCCCAGGGCAAAGGAGGGAACAGATAATCTGAGGGAGAGAATGCCTCAGGGTCTGGCATTATAGTCACCTAATGAAAAATACCACTTATTGTTGGGTGATTACAGTTCAAGGCCATCCATTTAATTAGTGCACTTTGCCCAGGCACAACAAATTTTCAGATATCAGAGGCCTACAATATAAAAGAGACTAAAACCAGAAAATAGGGAGGACAAATGGAGGAAAGTAGAGAAAACAGAGAAAGAGAAAACATCCACTTAAAATACATAGGACAACTTAAAAAAAAAAAAAACCACTTTAATTTATGACTTCAGCAATATTAAGATGTGATAATGTCTCATGGAATAAGAATCAGATGGCTAAAAAGAACTATCAGAAACCTGAAAGAGTAGTCAGAAATAAAAATTAAGAACCAGAATACAAATTTCAATTCAAGTTTAAAGATACATGGTAAATTTTTTAAATGACATTAAGAATTAGGAAAAAAATGACAACTGAAAGAAAATGAGGAAAACAGTACAAAAGTTTCAATGTCTGACCAATTAAAGTCAAGGATATGGGAGAGAGAAAATGGAGAAAAACCAACGATCAATAAAATATACAAGAGAATTTCCCAGAATTTAATAATATACAACATTTTCACACTGAAAGTATTCATTGAAAGTCTTAGCTAATAAACTTGAAAAGAACCATAGTAAGGAAAATGATTGTAAAATTTTAGCGCACTTGGGCAAGAATGTATGTTGAAAGCTTCCAAAGAGGCAAAAGAAGCTGATTTATGTAAAAGACTGGGAAATAGAATGACATTAGATCCTCTGAAAGTTAAATGACAGTGATGTAATGCCTCTCAAATTTGGAGGAAAATAATATTCAATTATTAGTCAAACTAGCAATCATATTTGAAGGTAAAATAAAGGTATTTTTATGCAATTAAAGGTCACATTGAATTCATTTCACCTGCCCCTTTTCTTCACTGAAATTTGTGTTCTTTTAAAACAGTAAAAAGTAAAGGGAAGGGGGTGGGTGGGAAATAGGATTTTCTTTTTTTTTTTTAAGATTTATTTATGCATACAAGAACTGGGGTGAAGGCCAGAAGTGTGTGTGTGTGTGTTTGGGGGGGGATGGGGTGAGAGGATTCACCAGAGACAGAGTGGGGAGCAGAACAGGTGGAGCTACTGAAATACACTGCTGAGGGGAGCAGCAGTGAGACAGAAGATATCTGCTATACGATATGGGTTAGCTCCCTGGCTGGAGATCAAACTCATGTCATAGTGGCTGATGATAGCTTGATAGTGCTGTTGTTTAACCCATTTGCCACCAGGGAGAGCCTGAAACAGGATTTTCAACACAGGAAAGATTAGAAGTGGATGAGTCGGGTGACAGCTTTGTTAGAAATGGAGCTAGACAATTACAGTTCTGAAAAGTGAGAGAGAGATTTTAGGGAGAAAACAGCCACTGACATGTGGTCTGATGGATCATTGTTCTTCTGTAGCATATCTTGAGAATATTCAGCTGTATGTGACTAGAAAAATGAAATAAAAGAGAACAACTTAACGTGAGAAAATGTTTTCCACAGAAGGAAACTTATTTATGTATATCACTTGAGTCATATTTGCAGGGTCATAGTTATTTATATAATGCCATTATCTATTTGGTTCCATGTTTCCTATAACTTATAATGCCATTCATTCAGTCACTCTAGCCATAGAATATTTACTCTATAAACTCTCTAAGCTAGAAGAGAAAGAGGTCCCTAACTCTCTGCAACTAGGGACCTCAAATTCTGCAAGGAGAGAAGACGTGTGAGTGATTTTATCTATTTATTTTTTAGTTTTTATTAATTTTTTTTTCTTACAATGTTTGCTTTCTTTTCTAGTTGTAGTCCCCATAGAATTTCCCTCACCAATTCACCCGTGCGCCATCACCATAGTCCCTGTGCTCTTCCCATTCCTGCCTTGATCCCAATCCCTCTCTCTTCCCTGCAGAATGTCTGTTTAGTAGTTGTCTTGTAACAGGTGATCCCCAGAAAAAGGGAAGTTCCAGGTTCCCTGTCCCATCCAAAGGAGGGTGGAGCTGAGCAGGGAAAGAAGATTCTGCAGAGAGGAGGACAGAAGCAGGATGGAGAGCAAGGAGATGGAGAAGAGTATGGAGGAGGCACATGTAGCAGAGAGACATGTAAAGAAATTGCACTTGTCTTGGTCTTGGACTGGTTGGAACAGATGTGGGTGAGAGACCCGTGGGGAGCTTAATAATGGCAGCTTTCATCTTGATTTTGATTTTGCTCTTTTCCTTCCAGTCTTGTCTGTTCCTTTCTAACCCTTTTCTATGTGTCTCCACCAAAAGGTAATTTAGACTTGTGGCAGGCTTTCAGGCTTGCTTTGTGCCGATCCTGATTGGCTGGACTTTTGCCCATGAGGGGATGGGTAACTCTGGATGTTTGATTTAGTAACTATAGTCTTTGTCTTTTCTGTATTGTTTACTAATTGTATTAAAGTTTGTTTCCATTGAAGATCTTAGATGTTTTGTCTTGATGTGGTGGATAGCAAAACCTATTTAGAGTGGGCAGGCTTGGGGTTCTGGGGTACCCCTCTCCCTGCCCTGTAACAACAGGAGAGGTGTGCTGCATCACGTGGGTCCTCTCC
This sequence comes from Galemys pyrenaicus, assembly GCA_019455555.1. Lineage (NCBI taxonomy): Eukaryota > Metazoa > Chordata > Mammalia > Eulipotyphla > Talpidae > Galemys > Galemys pyrenaicus. The sequence continues at coordinate 1,832,921 of JAGFMF010011386.1, forward strand.
TGGTCAGGGATCAAACTCGTGCAGCTGTGCTACTGGTGCCTCACAGTGTGGTGCTCAACCCGCTGCGCCACCAAGGAGGCCCCAGAGATGGTTATATTCTGGACCCTGGCTCTGGTTACTCCCTTTCGAAAGTCAAAACTCAAGAAACCAGCTTCCCCTGAGACCAACATCTTCTGTGATCACGATACAGTGATTGAAATGAGGGAATTACTCTCGATACACTCTCCTAAATTAGATGGATCTAATTTAGATTTTACTAATTGTCCCATCACTATCTACACATGCCTCCCAAGCAAGGTTACTTTTTAGAGACTCTTTCCTTTCCAGATGTGCTTGCTTATATGGCCCTCCACAGCTGTCCTGAATGGGAAGCATTATTCTTTCTATGATCAGGTAGTTAATCAACAGTTATATTTTCTTTTTAATTTTTCAAATAGTGGCCAAAAACACATGGAAATTTGTCTTGCATTTAATATATATTTAATAAATATTGATTTAATATATATTTGGGGAAGCCTAACTAGACCACAAGACTAGAATAAAGATACCAATGTCACTAGTTTTGAGAATTTAATTAATATAAATCTGTATTAAAAAAATCATAAATACCAGGCTTGTAAAAGAGGTAACTCAATTTGCTACTTCTATAGTATGAGAATTTTTCTGATTCTGACCAAGTTTTAAAGGGCGCTCAGATATTGGGTAGTGAAAACAATACAAATCCAGAAAAGATTTCCCTGATCTCCTTGAAAAATTCAATTCCCTCCTTGATCTTCATTGCAATATGTACATCTTAACAGCACTAGTAATGACTGGAATTTTACATTTCAATGTGACCTCATACTCACTAGCTATTTCCTTTACTCTTTGACAACTCCTAAGAAGGACTATGCTGATTTTTGCTCCTGTGCATTCCCAACATTTAATACAGTTCAACACTAAACAAAATTTTCTGAAAGAAGTATTTAACTTACTAAATTTTACATGGACCCAAATAGGCTAAATAAGTGTAGAAATTACTCTTATTTGGTGGATAATTTTTGTGAGCTCCCCTAACCCTTCCCTGCCTTAAGCCCAGATGGGAGAAAGCACCCTACTGCTTTCCAATTGTGAAAGGCACGAAGGTTATATAGTTAAAGACTCTCATCACCCGGAATAGTCATTTGGATGAATTTTAAAATGCTTTCACACTGAGCCAGGACATACAATGGTTTCTCCATCCCTAAAGTAAATATGGTGGTAACCCGAGCATTACAAGAGGAGCACAAGTAACTACATTGTGCCGCTGGCACCTTCCTCTTGGATTGTGGCTGCTGAACATTTTTGGCTCCATTCAATCTGTGCTGAGGGGGTAACTGATCTCCTCCCTCTCCATTCTGTCAGAGTGGCAGCACACAGAGGAGGAACCCGCTGCCAAATTGGCCTGGTGAAGTTAAGGTGGTTCCAGAAAAGAAATGCTTACATCGAGAGAGAATTTTCGATTGTTATTTTTTTAATGGCCATATACCATTTAGATTCTGGGAGATGTTTCTGAATTTTGCATTTAGGTTTAAATGTAAATCAACCTAGAGAAATAAAAGTACAATAGGAAAAACATCCAGGAGATATTAGTTTGGCATGGAGCTTTCTATGAAAAGTTAACTCTTATTAGTTTGCTAGTGTTAGAAAGGTACGCGTTCAGAAATGACCAAGACTCAGATTCGATGCAAAAGCAAGGCTGGATTTATTGCTAGCTCGAGCTAGGGTCCGAACCCCCGGAGTGGAACCATCACAGAGGCCTAACCCAGGCAGGGTTGGGACCCGTAGGTTAGTACAGCTACTTTTTATGATCATACATGGCGGGGGCTGGGGGCAACTGGTGCCTGAGTCCCATGAGGCAGCTCAGCCTGTTATTATCAAATAAGGGCTGGAGTTCTGGTTTTCCAGACCCAGCTGGTGGGCCTGGACTTTGAGATGGCAACTCCTGGGCCCAGCCAGACATTCCATGGGACTTAACAATGGGACTTAACAATGGAACTTAACACTAGCACTCCTGAACCTGTAACAGGGTGGTCCCCAGAAAAAGGGGAAGTTCCAGGATCCCTGCTCTACCCAAAGGAGTGCAGTGCTAAGCAGAAGTGAGAGAAGAAGTGAGAGAGGAAGGAAAAAGAGAAGGAGAAAGCAGGATGGAGAGCAGCAAGGAGACCTGGAGGAGGCACATGGAGCAGAGAGACATGTGAGGAAGCTGCACTTGCTTCTTGGTCCTGGACTGGTTGGAACAGATGTGGGTGAGAGACCTGTGGGGAGCTTAACAATGGCAGCTTTTATCTTGATTTTGATTTTGCTCTTTTTCTCCCAGACTTGTCTGTCTCTTTCTAACCCTTTTCTATGTGTTTCCTCCAAAAGGTACTTTAGACTTGTGACAGGCTTTCAGGTTTGCTTTGGGCCAATACTGTTTGGCTGGACTTTTACCCTCGAAGAGATGGGGAATTTTATTTTATTTATTTATTTATTTTTTTAAAAGATTTATTTATTTATGCATATAAGCACTGGGGTACAGGCCAGAGGTGTGTGGGGGGGTGAGAGGATTCACCACAGAGAGCGGGGAGCAGAACAGGCAGATCAACGGAAGTACACTGCTGAGGGGAGCAGCGGGCACAGCAGGGGAGGTCTGCCACGTAGGTCCCCTCCCCGGTGGCAGCAGGGATTGAACTCGTGCTGCAGTGGCTGAGGTTTGCCTCATAGTGCGTTGCTTAACCCACTGCGCCACCAGGGAGGCCCCGAGATGGGGAATTTTAGATGCTTGATTTAGTTTACTATGTTCTTTGTCTTTTCTGTATTGTTCCCTAATTGTATTAAAGTTCCTTTCCATTAAAGGCCTTATATGTTTGCCTTGATGTGGCAGATGGCAGAACCTATTTAGAGTGGGCAGGCTTGGGGGTTCTGGGGTGCCCTTCTCTGTGCCCTGTAACAAACCTAACAAAGCAACTTAACAACAGGAGTTGAGTGTCTTATGGTCCTGAGGCCAGAGGTTCAGGTAAGGTTGTCCATAGGGTGGGGTCCTTCTGAGGACTGGCTGTGCTTTCCTCCTAGCTTCTGGTAGCCTCAGGTGCTCCTTGTGTAGAAATAGCACTCTCCTTATGTCTTCACATCAGCTCTTCTCTGTACTTGGCTTTGTGTCCAAATTTCTCTTTTTGTTAGGGCACCAGTAGTACTGGATTAGAACCTATCCTCATGTCAAAGAAAAACAACGTTGGTGCACAGAGAGAGAGCTTGCAGAGATTTTAAGTCAGCCATGATGAATCCATGGAAGAGAACAGCTACAAAGACACCCTGTGATTTTTTTTCTTACCATCTTTCTAAGCCCTGTAAGCTGTTGCCCCTGGCTGCTGAGAGAAATCTGACCCTCATGACCACAAAAAAAGGTATTCTTTCCCATAAAATGTTACCTTCTAGTCTAGTATTTTTCATCTATAGATTGTACCTGTCTGCAGAGCTAAAGATCCCCTGGATGCTAGGAGATTACTATATACCCGCTTCTGAAATAAATTCTTGATCACATGTAAATGATATTTCTTCACCTGTCACAAAAGTGTACATAAAGTAAAAACCTGCCTTGGGTGTGGGAAAGAGAGGCGTGACCGGCAGTCTCTGCGTGTTGGCTCATTTTCCAGGCTAGTCTTCAGCCTGACTCTAAATGTAAAGCTTCCTTATTCAACTCTTTTCATCATAGTGTGACCATCAACACCAAAGACTCCATTTTAACTTGCTTACCCTATAATATCTAAATAAAGGTACATTCCGAGGTATTGGGGGTTAAGACCCTAACATATCTTTCTTGGGAAAGAGGAGGACAGGATTTAACCCATATCATACTTTAACCTTCAAGACCCCAGCTGCAGACAGGTTGTTGCAGTGCTCGTTGTAGCCCAGGCAAGGCACTGGCTAGCGGCTGACAGACCATGAAAGAGGACTACAGGCAGGATAAGCTCAGCTACCAACAGCCACAGTCCTAGATAAAGGGAGCACTGTAAGAGGAAAGAGAACTGTGCCTCCCTAGGGCCTTATCAGTTGCACTCTTGGCCTCAGATGGCGGCAGCACCGAGAAAGAGCTGAGCTCCTGAAACAAGGAAGAAACCATTGCTCTAATCTGACATAATGTTCAAGGTCGAATTCACTGTTTATTAAGGAATTAAATATCATGGAAGTGATGAAATGAAAGCCCATGTCATTTACATAATTCCTTACAGAAAAGGGTAGTAAAAGGGAACTACATCTTTTGGCTCATCATGGTTTTAAATGCATACGATATTGTTCTGACCTTACACACTGAACCTCATCACAGCCCAGGAACCTTTTCTTCCTGAGTCTCACTGAGGAGGAGATTTTATATTAATTTCTGGAATTCTTGGCTTCATGTTTGTCTGCTCCATGGAATATTTTCTCCCTGTGAGCAAAAGTTGCATTTTTGTTGTTTGCTGTGATTCCACACTCCCAGAATTGGCCACAGATGTGAATTGACCACGACTGTCGACATATACTATGAAATCAGTAAGTTTTTGTTATGAATAAATGAATGAATGAGCCAATACCTGAGTAGATTCATTTATTATTGATCAACTTCTGTATTATTTATTCATCCTAGTCTTCATAACTCTTAATACTTGTAGTTCTGGAAGTATCATTTTAGAGATGCTAGGCAGGTTACAAGAATGAAAAAGAAGTAACTTTTTTTTCCTCAAAGGGTTTAGGATATAAAAAATATCAAGTGAGGGGCCTTCTGGTGGTGCAAAGGGTTAAGGCGCGCACTATGAAGCTATCTGCAGCTACACAGCACTAAATCGATCCCCAAGCCCTGCCAGGGAGGTGACCCATATGGCACAGCAGACCTCTCCTGTCTTGCCCACTGCTCCCCTCAGCAATCTGCCTGTTCTGCTGCCTACTATGTCTCTGGTGAATCCTCTCACCCCTGATCTCTGGCCTGTACCCCGGTTCTTGTACGTATAAATAAATAAATCTTTAAAAATATATATCAAGTGGGCCCGCCCTGGTGGCACAGTGGGTTGAGCCGCGTACTGTGGGGCAAATCGCAGCCACTGCAGCACGAGCTCTATCCCTGCTGCCGGCCAGGGAGGGGACCCACGTGACGTAGCAGACCTCTCCAGCCCCGCCCGCTGCTCCCCTCAGCAGTGTGCTTCTGTCAATCTGCCTGTTCTGCTCCCTGCTCTGTCTGGTGGATTCTCTCACCCCCCCAACACCTCTGGCCGGTACCCCAGTGCCTGTATGCATAGATGGATAAATCTTAAAAAAAAAGAAATCAAGTGATAACGAATGAAGATGCAACGGCAATGGTAATTTACAATATGAGTGGAGTGAAAGTGTTGTAGCCATACAGAAGATGGAGAGACAATTATAGTCTGAGGGAGCAGAGAGAGAAACATTTGAGATAGAGTTTAATGGAGGAAAAGGATTTTGAGAAATAAAAATCAAAGTATAGCACAAACAGGAAGAGAAGGAACCAGATGTGAGACTTTCACAATAACAAACATCTATTGGCAGAAAAAGTCCAAACAAAAACAAAAACAGAGTTGTTGACAGTAAAATTAGACTGGCATTCTCATTCCTTTGGATGAAGAGTTTGGATGACTTTTATCCAAGAAAGCAGTAAGGATTTTTCAATAGGCAATGATGTAATCAGCGTGTTTTCTTAGGAAGAATGTTGAATTGCAGAGGGTAGAAGGGGTTGGGATGGAGGAGGGAAGTAGGAAGATTGTTGAAGAAGCTGCTACACTAGTTCAGGCCAACTGTGCCTATGAAGGGGTGAACCCAATTTTCATGGAGCCTGAAACTGACTCAACTTGGACACTTTAAGAAATTAATACAAAATCAAGTATAAGTGATTTACTTAAAGGGAAAAAAATCAAATAATTGCATATTTAAAAAGCTAATAGATACCATGAACATGAAAAAAACTTGAAAAAGATCTTTTTAAAATTAGCAACACATAACATTTTATCATTTTACATTGGGGCTATGTACTGATTGCTTCTTTCCATAGCAACAGTATTCCAATATGACTTTTTATACAGAAAACAGAAAGATGATTTCTTTTTTTCTGTGGTATCATTTATCACAGTTTTAAACAGTTTTTATTCTTCAGTTTTACAACTTGCAACTGGTACTAAAACACTGCGATGGTCTCTGATGCGATTGAATACACAAAACATACAATTTTGTTGAGAGACATAGGTGGACTTCTTTTTTACACACAAAAATCTATTAATGCTTTTTAAAAAAGAACACTCATAGTTAGAGATGTTGTATTATTGAATATATTCTTTACAAGACAATATTTAATTTCATTAGGCAAACCAAATGTGTAACCAAATGATCCACTTTTAACTGTACACATCTAATGATTGAAAGAAATTCCCCCACACTAGCTACTGGCTCTAGTACCTTTTAAATCTTGTGTTTCATTCCTTAATATTTTTTTCTTTTGCTGGAAACTTGAAAACATGTTCCTATCAAGATGTGAAGTCTCTATTAGGAGGAATGTGAAAGAGCAACAACTACAACAACAAGGAAGAAGAAGGAGAAGGAGAAGGAGAAGGAGAAGGAGAAGAAGCAGCAGAGGAGAAGAAGAAGAAGAAGAAGAGGAGGAGGAGGAGGAGGAGGAGGAGGAAGAGGAG
>JAGFMF010011386.1:1840031-1865183 GCA_019455555.1 Galemys pyrenaicus
AAGAAGAAGAAGAAGAAGAAGAAGAAGAAGAAGAAGAAGAAGAAGAAGAAGAAGAAGAAGAAGAAGAAGAAGAAGAAGAAGAGGAAGAGGAAGAAGAAGCTCAAGGAAATGGGCAATTACAAACAAAAGCAAACAAAAAAAACTCAACAAGACCAAAGGTCAAAGATAAACCAAAGGGACCATGCATGGGCTGGGGGAGGGGGAGGAGTCGATAAGGGCAGAAAGCACACAAGGGATTGAAGTGATGGTGCACGGGTGAAAAGGTGATGAGAACTCCCTGGGGAACACAAATGTCAAATATAATTAAATAAATAAATTTTTAAAAAAAGCGAAGTCTTCCTTATGTCATAGGCCAGCCGAGTCAATTTTCATAGGAAATTGGTATATTCCTGAAAACCATTCTCACACATGAATAACTAGTAATAAATTAACCACATGAGGGAGTGAGTATGAAGCACTCACTAGACTATAGTAAGCCTTACAGAAGAAAAAAAAAATTAAGGAATGAAACAGATGTGGCTGTGGATAGCTTCTCTTACTCAATTTCTTTTTATCTGTATTACAAAATTCTCATGATTATTCCAGTGTACTAGCAAAGGGAAATGGGTCATGCTGCTAGACATGAGATAGAAGGGATGTGTAAATGGGGAGAGATGGTGTCCTTAAACCAATTTTCCAAGTAGAGAGAGATTGTGGTCTTAACCACGCCAGTTAGAAATTGCAGTTAAAGGGGCCTTCCTGGTGGCACAAGGAGTTAAGTCACAGCACTGTGAAGCTATCCGCAGCCACTGCAACATGAGTTCCATCCCTGGACAAGGAGCTGACCCACATGGTACAGCAGACCTCTCCTGTCTCACCTACTGCTCCCCTCCACAGTGTATTTTAGTAGATCTGCCTGTTCTGCTCCCCAATTTGTCTCTGGTGAATCCTCTCACCCCCCCTCCATGCCTCTGGCCTGTGCCCCAGTTCTGGTATGTATAAATAATTTTTTTTTTAAATTGCAGTTAAAGTTCTTATTTTTGCAAATATTATGAAAAATATGACCCACAGAACTTGTTGCTAGGGCCTGTGGCAGGCAACACTAAGATGGCCCCCTTGAGCCAATCTCTGATATTCAGACCCTTGTGGAATACCCTCCCTTTGAATATGACGAAGGTAATGGGTTAAGTGACATTGGATAGTCATACCATCTTGCTAGCTGACTTTCTCCCTTACAGGATTTTACAAAGCAGGTTGCCCTCTTGGGGTGGTCCATGTGTCAAGGAACTGAAGTGACTTCTAATCAACTGCCACTTAGAAACTGAAGCCGAAAGTCGTCAATCCAACAGCCTTTAAGAAACTGAAAAATCTGTGAACAATGAGTTTGGATATTAATTCTCCATTTGAGCCTTTGAGTGAGCTACCAACTTGCTCATTGAAGCCTCATATGAAACTTTGAATAAGGGGACGCGGTTAAGCCAGGACTTGACTTCTGAACTGAAGACACTGAGAAATAAAATGTGTGTTGTTTTAAGCTGCTAAATTGTGAAGTGGCTTATTGCTTCACAAAGAAAACAAATATAGGTTCCTACCAGAGTCTTGGGATTGGTAAAAATGAAGAACCTCCAAGCTTAATTTATTTGTTTCACAGCAAGTCTGCCTTTGCACATGGGCCTAAACTAAGCTTGTGACCGTGGGAACAGTTCATATTATCATACTTGATTATCATTTGCAGCATTTTGTTTCTAAGTGAGCAGCATGGTTTTGGTACCAGTGATTGTGTAAAAGATAAGATCATCTCCCAAAGGTAAGTGGTGGAGAGGGGTTCAAGGAGAAAAGATCTTTCTTTGAACCAGTTTTGAAAATTAGAATATTAATAAAAATTCAGGGTGAGCACTTAAGGAGAGCAAGACACAAATATAACAATCTTACCAGCATGAATTTTTCTTATTTTCTTCAGCAAAGGTTGGCAACTTTGGTGTAAAAGCTCAAAAAGATACAAGTGAGTGTTGCCTACTGGTGGAGATCTATGATGTGATGATAAGAGTCTGATTCAGTTGGGTGGTAACTAAGGCTAGAAAAAGGTGATGTAACAAGATAATAGGAAAATTCTATAAGGCCTGGAAGTCCTAGTGAGAGGAAAACTACTTCATTGGCTATCACAGAGAAAGCAGAAGGGGAAAGAATGACCCGGTCAGGGAAGGGATTCTTGTTTGAGGACCTGGAAAGAGAATACTTTTGAGGAATGAGTTGGGTGTGACGATGTAAATGTGTGGTTGAAATGAGCAAAAGAAAATTTATAAAGTTTAAAACAAAAGGTCTGGAGTCTCAAAATCATCACCATAAAGTTGTAAAGATGATTATAGGGGACAATGATGATCTTGCGTTAAACATTTTCGATCAGTATGCTCTTGTCTACTTTTCACCTCAGCAAAGATGTTTTTTTAGTGTGACCCATTTAAATTAATATTAGTCTTATTGTTGAAACACGTTCTAGTGTTCTATTAATAACAAACAAATATAACAAAGGGAATTACAGTTTGTCTGCTGAATCATTTTCAATTTCAGAAATATAATCTGACAGGTTAGATTTCCTGTCATTTTTTTTCTTCTAGATTTTATGTCTTAATTCATTTTCTTAATTCTACACGGAGAAAGGTCAGATGGGCTATTTAAGCCAATGAGCACCCTTTTGGTGGAGTGAGGATTTCACCTAATGTTAAGAAAACTAAGATTTCAAAGTAGAGTGTGGAACTGAAAATGGAGATTAAGTCATAGTAAGCAAGTCTGACTTGGTCTCTAATAATGTAGCTTAGATTTAAAACTTAACTACCATGTCTGAAAGATTGTTCAGTATTTGCATAAATTCCCACACAATAGGTCCCGTTTCTTCATTGTGTCACCGCTCAAATTCTCAGACCTACTAGCAGACAAAATGCAGGCTCTCGGCCTAAGCCATGTCTATCGTAAGCAACGGGAGGGTGTTGGCCGTGAAAGGAGCTTCCATTTTGGCTCAGACAAGTGGCAACAGATGCATTAAACCTTTAGCTTTGGCAACGGCAGGGGCAGTTTCCCAGAGGGTCCAAGAGGGAGTTCCTGGCACAGAAGTAGCATCGAGGGGATGGCAGATGCCAAGTTTCCTCTAGTTCTCAGTGGGAAGGAAAGAGGCAGCAACAGCAGGTTTTTTCATCAGGCCAATTCTGTTGTGAGGTTTTGGACTTTATTCTTGAGAATTAGCCTGCAGTCTGGTTCCCCAAATTACCCAGCAATTTTGAGATTTTTGAATATGTTTTGAATACTCTTCCTTTTTGCTTCTTCAGTTGGAGTTATCTGTTGATGGCAACTAAAAACCCTGACAAACATTTCATATTAGGGAGGGGTATCAAGAAGATGACTTCCAGATGACATTTCTAAGCAAATGCTATTGCTTAAGGATTGGTTCAGTGTTCATTACTCACCAGGGGCTGGGGAGAATAGTACATGTAAAAGACTGGGGATGAACAACTTCCTTGACATAGACTACTACCCCTAGAATAAGAAGGGGTTATGGGTATTAGATATGTTGGCTGGTTATTTTTAAATAACAGAAAGTTATTTTTTTCACAATTCTGCAAACTAGGAAAAAAAAAAAAAGACCATAATTAAAGTGTTGGCGTTTTTAGTTTCTTCACAGGCTAATCTCCTTGGCTTGCAGATGGACGCCCTTAAGCTGCCTCTTCTTCACATGGCCTCTCCCCGGGCGCCCCCTAGTGTCTCTTCTTCGTGTGTCCAAATCTCCTCATAAGCTATTAGATTGGATCAGGTCCCACCCTCTCTACCTCACTTTAATCATTTTTTTTTTTTTTAGTAAACAACTTTATTAGGATTATCCAAGGCACTCAACAACTTTAATCATTTTAAATCACCTTATCTCTCAATATAGTCACACGGATAGATCCTAGAGGCTAGAAGTTCAACATGAACTTTGGGGAACACAATTCAGTGTATCACAAAACCGTTGGCATTTTCCGTGCTGAACAATTTACTAAGTTACGTGGACATACCAAAGTGATGTGATTCATCCGTTCTGTGGCACTTTTTTAAACCACCTAATTATTTTTCACTTCTTGCTGCACTGCATCTCTCAGCCCATATGACCTGAGGACGAGGCGCCCAAGTATGTCATCCATGAGTTCTGTACACAAAAGCCAGTTCTAATCCTTTACTGTGAAGAGTCCTGGCTTCAAAAGTGTTCCTGAGGGCAGCCACTTCTTTCCTGAACGTTTCATAATGTTGAGGACTTCCATTAGACAAAACAAGGTAATCTTTTAGCAATCCTAATAAGGCTAGTCCTTCAGAACTGCTCATGTTATCACATTTACTTCGGGTTCTTCTCTCTTAATTAGTAACAGGTAGCAAACAATCAATACATTAGGAAAGTCTCATATGAGATGACTGATGAAAGGATTTCCTCTGGAGGGTTTGCTTAAGCTCAAGGTCAGCATGACTGGTCGCTACTGCGCATGCCTGCTGCCTGCCTTGCTGCTGTGGCTGACGTTTGATTCAGTGTTTGGTGTAACTGGGACTTTGAAAATGAAAATAACTTGTATCCTATTATTTGTTTCCACATAAGTTATTCATCGTGATTAATTATGTCAAGGTCTGAAAAGATGAAATGTCTACATTATCAAAATGAAAACCTGTAAGTTAGTTAAAAGTTATTTTCTTATGTCAATCAAAAGTTCAAAGTAAATTTTACTAGAAGTGATTTTTATAAGATTAATTTTTCATTGTTATGTTCTTGGTGAAAACAGCAGTTTTTATTTTTTTCCGGAAGTCTGATCGCACCGATAAAATGTATGCAAATTGCTAATTTTCACAAGAATTATATAATTATAATTTATATAAACAAATGACGTCCATTAGAAGTTAGAAAATACAGTTTAAGGGCCTCCCTGGTGGCGCAGTGGGTTAAACAATGCACTGTGAAGCAGACCGCAGCCATTGCAGCACGAGTTCGATCCCTGCTGCCGGCCAGGGAGGGGACCCACCAAGGAGGGGACCCACCAAAGAGGGGACCCACCAAGGAGGGGACCCACGTGGTGCGGCAGACCTCTCCTGCTGTGCCCGCTGCTCCCCTCAGCAGTGTACTTCGGTTAATCTGCCTGTTCTGCTCCCCACTCTGTCTTTGGTGAATCCTCTCACCTCCTGTGCCTCTGGCCTGTACCCCAGCTCTTGTATGCATAAATAAATAAATCTTTAAAAAAAAAAGAAAATACAGTTTAAAATTTTAGTAGTAGATTAATTTTTATTTAATCTTTAACTTAAAAGCTGCACTCATTATTAATCATGAATTTAAAAAAGTAAGCCTCATATTTCATGTTTACATATAAAGAACAAATAGTAAGTACATAAATATATATACAGTATATCTGTGGTATTAAAATTTCAAAATTATAGAAAAATCTAAAAGGGCTCTTTAAAAAGGAAATGATAAAATCATCGAGAGAAACTGATCTAGGTAAAAGTCTATATAGTTCATGGTTTACTACTGGTTCAAGTTCAGATCGATTCAGATTCAGTAACAATCCTTGCTAATAATTATTAGACTTTTGACTGAGAGACAACAACTTCTGCCTCACCCCCAAATTATGGTTTATAACTTTAAAGGGCATTCACCAGGTTTGTCTATAACTCAACAATCTTTTTCTCCTGTTAATATCTGTCTTCTCAAATGACTAAGGTATAACTCAGATTTCTATTAGCACCACGCTCTAACCAACTGAGCTAACCGGCCAGCCATAACTCAGATTTCTAGATTCGACATACGATCCAGAAATATGTTACCAAAATATGAAATGTTTACATTCCCAAGTTGCAAAAAAGATGCCACCTCTGGATTTTGTATTAGAGTTATGATCTTACCTTTGTGGAAATCATACGTTAACACTTGTTACTCTCGGGGAGGTTGTGGAGTATAGGGAAATCAGGGGATACACCAAGCATAAAAGAGATCTGGGCATCTGGAGAAAAAAAGGAATCTTATCTAAGGGGGTGGGAGTTTGTGGGTACATGGACCCTCCAGGATTACAAACCTGCAGCAGACTCAGAGAGAAGTTCCTTCAGATAGGAATAGAGTATCTAATTGACAAGTCACGTACTGTGTTTGAAAATGTTTACAGGACTTTTGGAGTTTTGTACAAAAGCTGAGGGCCAGAATTAGCCATAGGTATTAAGAAAGCTAAATCAAAAAATGAGGTTTAATTTCAGGAAACCAACCAAGTTGTCTAAGAAAGTTAATCCATTAATTTAGCATTTGCCTTGCTATGAATAATAATTAAATTGACATAACAATGTAAATATGAATTTAATTTACAAATAATGTGATGCAAGTACTTGGAGATTTTGGGTGTATGTATGGGAAGGTGAGAGAATGGAAGATAAATATAGTCTAAACCCTTTGTTAACACTAATAACAAGGGAAGAGCTATATGGTGATTTGATAAATCAAAAAAAATAATATGTACATGTGGCATGATCTTTGGATGTGTTGATTTGGTTAGTCTACATTCTTCATCACTCAATCAAGCATTGATAAGAGGTTACTATGAAGGTATTTGTTGATATAATTACAGTCCATATCATTTGGCTTTAAGTAAAGGAGATAACCATTAATCATCTTTTTCCTTTTCATTGTATATTTTTTTATTGAGGTAGCATTGGTTTATGACACTGCCTATGACTCAGACGTACAGATTCACACTTCTTCAGATGTATATTACCACACCACATGTCCAACTGCATTTCATTTTTCCTGATACATGAAAAAAAAATTCTTATGTATAATTAGAGCTGTCTGAAATACATAATCTCTATATAATATGATCTAATAAAAAACAGGATTTCCCATGGATACTTTTTAGAGAGAGCATAAATTTACAGCAAAATCCAGAGATGGCATTTTCAACTTTCTTGGAATGTAAACATTTTCATCTTTTGGCTGAAATTTATACTGATATATCTAGAAATCTGAGTTACATATGTGACATAGGAAGTCATTTTAGAGCACATTTATTCAACATGCTGCTTATTGAATTATTACTACGTGCTAGGATATTTGTAACACTCTGGAAATAAACATGGAGGGAAAAGTGACTTTGAAAGAAGAGTCGTATAAGTAGATAAATCACAACATACCATGGTTAAGAGCGGTTTTTCTTTTGCTAGTAGAACTGGGGTATAAGCCAGAGGTGCAGGGGGTGAGAGGATTCACCAGAGACAGAGTGGGAAGCAAAACAGACAGAGCTACTGAAATTCAATGCTAAGGGCAAGACAGGAGAGGTCTGCTGCGCCATGTGGGTCAACTCCCTTGCTGGGGATTGAACTCAGGCTGTAGAGGTGATAATGCTGAGACCTAACCCTGAGGCAACCGGGGAGGCCCACACAGTAAGAGTGATTAAAACAACCTGGATATGTATTATGTGTGGATATAAAGATAGTTAAGTCCACACTATGCTTCAATATAATACTAAAAATATAAATGCAGTGCACGTCATTTATTCAGCAACTTCAAGAAGGGTTGGTGGGTAGTTTCAAATATTCAGAACACTGTATGTCCTATAGGGAGTTAGCAGGTTGCTTAAGCTAAACAATGGTTAAAAATGTGAATAGGAAAATCCTGGAAAGCATTGAAATAATATTTCATCTGGGTAGTTTAGGTGCAAAGTTCATCAGCAGCAGGGTCGGGCTAGCACTGAAGATGAAGTAAAGAGGTAGCATATTCCAAATGAGAGAGTAGTAAATTTTTGCTTAGGGCTAGAAAGAAGGGTTCTTCTTTGGGGGAGGAGTACTCTGTATGACTTTGGGGGATGGAGCTACTTTTATATAGAGGCAAATTTGGCCATAGAGAATTGAAAGTGGTTCTGACCAGTTGGAAGAGGGTTTAAGGCTCAGGGGAGAAAAGAAGCAGGACACTAGGCCTCTTTTTTCACTTCCTTTTTAATTTCTAGGTCAATTCACCAAGTAGGGAAAGAGACTGGAATTTGGAATTTGGAATTTGGTCAACCATGATTTTGCGGTTGGGGAAAACACTCTGCAGTCATAAAGATTGTATCAGTGGTAAAAGATCCCCACTAAGTAAATAATACCACATATAACTGGAAGAGTAATTTGATACTTAAAATTGTCTAATTTACATCTAAGAAGTCATTTAAATAATGAGAGTCACTAGCTTAAAAAAATCTATGAAAACATTCAAATGTGTGTGACTATATTTGGCATGATGTTTTGTAGTTGAGAAAATCATGCCCCATATACTTCACAGATACAAAAATACAAAGTAGCATAAAGCATGTAATTAGATTTTAAAACAACAAATGAGGAAATGGTGCTGAAGATACTTATTTGAGCTAAAGAAAAGTTTATTTGTAATAGGAAAGATGAAAAGAAAAACTTTTCTAAACTGTGTCAGCTGATTATGAAACTTTCAGTAATATAAATAACACAGAATATATATTTTGACAAAGGGAATGCTTCAAAATCAGTTATAAAACAGTAAAAATAACTTGGACCTTAGAAACAGTGAAATGTATTTGAAGCTTAACTTTGACCTCTTACTAACTATATGAAACTCAAATATGAAAATGTGTGAAAATGTGCTACAAAAGTGAAAGAAAAATACCAGAAAAGGCATTGGTATTAACGGTATTGTTTCCAGAGGAGAGGGTGAGTGCATTTAAACAGTCAACGGTATAGTCGTGTACTCTCACACACGGCGTTTTTTGTGTATATAAAAGTGCTACTTGTGCTTTATTCACTATGAGAAAGCTGTCATTGTGGGTAGTATTACTTATTTATTTATATTTTTATTTTTAAAGATTTGTTTATTTATGCATACAAGAACTAGGGTACAGGCCAGAGATGCGGAGGAGGGGTGAGATGATTCACCAGAGACAGAGTGGGGAACAGAAGAGGCAGATGGACTGAAATACATTGCTGAGGGGAGCAGTGGGTGAGGTGGGAGAGGTCTGCTGAACCATGTGGGTATCCTCCCTGGCTCTGCAGTGGCTGTGGATGCTTCATAGCATGGTACTTAACCCCTTGCATCACCAGGGAAGCCCCCCCTTTTTTTTATAACTAATGTACTAGTTAATTTTTAGAGGAAAGAATTGATTTGGGGGTCTCCCTGGTGGTGCAGCGGGTTAAGCAATGCACTATGAAGCAGACCACAGCCACTGCAGCACGAGTTCGATCCCTGCCTCCGGCCAGGGAGGAGACCCACATGGCCGGCAGACCTCTCCTGCCTCACCCACTGCTGCCCTCGGCAGTGTATTTCAGTTCAGCTGCCTGTTCTGCTCCCCACTCTGTCTGGTGAATCCTCTCACTTCCCACATCTCTGGCCTGTACCCCAGCTCTTGTATGTATAAATAAATAAATCTGTAAAAAAAAAAGAATTGATTTGATTTTTTATCTCCACTATATGCGTGGGGTTTTGCTATGTACTTATACTATTTCATTGAATCTACAGAGCCAGTTATGAGGTTAGTACTCCCACCAGTATTTTATAGGTAATCAGAAAGGATTGAAGAATTTATAGGACTTGCCTGTAGGTATAGAGCTGGGCCAGTGCGAAGGCTTTAAAGTAAATGCTCTTTCTATGAATCTGCTCTGCTCTCTTTAAAGAAACCTCAATTTAGAAAAGAATAATTATAATAATGACCTCATTTCCTCATTGGTCTAGAGAGAATGTGGATTTGCCGGAATTCTTTTGAAGTTCTTATTTGCAGTTGAACTATATGCTTCAAGTATATGTGTGTGTATATTTGTTTATATATGCGCGCGCACACACAGACACACACATACACATATAACAGGTAGATGTACATAATGAGCCCTGCCTTTTCAAAATTAATTCTTTTAGAAAGCAGCATAAAGTTGAGTTTAAGGAAATTAATTCTGAATTCAAACGGTATGTATTCACTGAAATAATTCCACCAATTACTCTAATTTTGAGCAAATTACTGAACCCCTCTGTATCAGTTTTCTCATTTTTAAAACGGATTTAATAATAGAATCCAATTATGTTGCTAGGATTTATACTTTTTAAAAAAGAATCACAAATCTAACACAAAGGCCAACACAAAGGTTGGGTATTATTTCAGTGCCTTGTGTTTGATAGCTCATATTTCTGTGAGGTAGGCCTTGTTCTAATTTCCGATTTGCACTTGACGAAACTGAGCTTCAATTACAGTGAAGTAATTTACTGTCAGTTATCTATTTTTTTTTTTTTTACTATTTATTTATTTATTTATGCATACAAAAACTTGGGTATAGGTTAGAGGTGTGGGGCAGGGGTGGGGTGAGAAGATTCACCAGAGACAGAGAGTGTAGCAGAGCAGGCAGATCTACTGAAATACACTGCTGAAGGAGGCAGAGGGCGAGACAGGAAGAGTCTGCTGTGCCATGTGGGTCATTTGCTGCAGTGGCTATGGACAGCCTCATTGTGCTGTGGCTTAACCCCTTGTGCCACCAGGGAATCCCTACGGTCATCTATTTATTAAAACAGTGTAGCTGAATTTTGGAGGTTATGACCTTAAGTCCTAAGCTACATTATCTCTCATACACTTAGCATTGTACTTGGTACAAAGTTCTTGTTCCATCAATGTTAACCCAAATACATACTTCCAATTTCTTCCATGACCTGATATCTGGATCTTTCTTCAGCTTGCTTTTCCTGTGTATGTTTAGTTCTATGAAGAGTCTTACTTTTTTAGGGCCGCCACATCACCAAGATCAAAGGTAGTCTGACCTGATTTAGATGTCCATCCACTCTCATGGATTCTAGCTGAACTCCATCAACATGAGAGTATCTTAAACTTTCTCCTGAGTGCCAGGTTCACACGTGTGAAGGGACAATTGATGCTATTCAAGTTGAATGTGCTCCCAGAGTCAAATCAGAGGTTTCCTTAAATGTACGTCAGAGTTTACCCAAGTACACTGGTGAATGCCAGCTACCAGGTAACACTCAATTGCGGATTCATTTTACTATAAGCAACAGCTTCCATGAATGGCTTCTGGAAAGATCCACTGAAATGATTTTGCTTGTCTGACATCACATTACCTCTTTATTTTGGAAATTTCTATCATTTATACTGGTTTGGAAAAGTTGTGGTTTTCTAAGGCACGCATGACTAATCACCATCTATTTTATAACTTTCTTCAAAGTAGAAACATCCTTGGAATGTCACTTTTGTCTTAGGATCCAAGGGCTCACAGTTTTTATGCAGGCAGTACATGGTTCTCAATAGCTAGTACACTACTGGCTATTTATTTATATCAAGCCCACACAGTTCTGTTGAACTGATCCATCATAAGATTCCCAAATGCCCGAAGCAGAACCTACATAGAGGAGATAGCCAATCAGTATGTGCAGGCTTCTTCACTTTTCAACTGACTTATCATGAAGTCAGCAGCTAAATCGATAGTCTTGTAGATGTGTGCTTCTCACATTGTGATGCCCAGACCAGTAATATCAATAAACCTTGGTAACTTGTTAGTGCACATTTCCAGTGTCCATTCCAAACCTATAAAATAAGAAATTCTGGGTAAAAGGGCAGCAATCAGTGTTTTACAAGCTCTCAAGGTAAATCTGATACACAATAAATTTAGCTAACCACTGCTGGGGCTTATACTGAAGCATGTAAAGCACATGTCCTCTTACTGCCTCATGAAATAAAGTTTGCTATTTAGCGCTCTTTCTAATGCACCTTTAAACAGGATTGGTAATGCTCCTCTGTTAGGCATCAGAAATGTTTTCAGTTTGCCATGGGCCAAGGCAGGGTTGTAAGAGTGACTTCCAGACTCACAGCAGTATTCACAAATTAATAGATTCAGTATTTCTGTCACATGAGTGAAGTTGGGGTAGTTGTGTTAGGGGGAAAGGTATAAAAAAAACCCATTTTATATTAAGGTTGCCCTGTAACAGTTGCATATTTAATAAACACATCGAAGTTCCTTATGCAAAATAGATTTAGGAGAACTCAGGCCCAAGATCAACTGTCTGAGGAGCGTGTCTGTGTGGCTAGACTTTTAGAAAGCAAAAGGACTGTGTCTGCGTGGCTAGACTTTTGCACAGCAAAATAGTCTCAAGAGGAAATTCAGCCTGCTGGTCCTAAAGCCTGAGTTTGTAGCTCTTTGAGGTCGACTCTGTTTTTCACACAATAGTATCATCGTTTACTAAATAAGAGTCACATCATTTTTAGAATTCCACAACTTCTCTGACCTGTGCCTTTTAATGGCTTGATTTTGGCCTCCAGTGGACCATGTTTTGCTCTCTGTGGTTAAGTACCTTGCCTGGAGAAATAATGCTCAATCTGGCACCTTCAAAGAAGATCCCCTTCACTGTCTCCTCCACAAAATAGTTTTGCGTTTTTCTCACAATTAAGAAACTGACTCCCAGTCAAGTATGTTATCCAAGTTTCAGTCATTTAGTAGCTTGGAGAAAACTGAAATCTTATTTCAAGGGTATTCCTGTTACAGAGTAACCCTAATATAAAATGGGTTTTGCCTGACTGGGTCCTCACCCGAGTGATTGAAAGGCACTTATAATGCCCCAACTGCAGGCACACACAACAAAGGTTGATAAAGGATTTTATTTATAAGAGAAGGGGAAATAGCACAGTGAATAACAAAAGGGGAAGAGAGGGATACAGATCCATAAATGTCTTACCAGTTCCTCGGAGCTGGAACCCAATGGCAAGCTGAGAGCTGGCTCCCAAGGGAAAGAGAGACCCCTAAGGCCCATATGTCTGCTTTAATACTCAGCCTGGCTGCTTAACTCCACCCTCAGGTACCAGTGATCCACTCTTCCATAATAACCTTATGGGATTTGTAGTTCTTGGATCTTGTAGGTCTGGAATGGGGTCAAAGTCCATAACCTATTTGTGTAATCCATTCAGGAGGGTTTCCCCCTTAACAATCCAAGAAATTATGTGACTAAATTTTTGTGCAAGAAGAAAGTCCTACTGAATTACAGGTACTCAGAAAGGAGTCTTGTAAGAAATAAAATTCTATCCCTGAGGGCTTTTGACCCAGTGGCTTTCCTTACAGGAGCTCCAAATACCTAACTGAAAGTCAAATCAGCCACATCCCACCCAGGGGCCTGGGGGTAGTACTGACAGGATTCTGAATGTATGAAGACAAAGAAAGGTAATGACACTCTTTGCTCTGGAATAAGAACTAAATACATTTTACAGTTTGTGGGGAAAGCCTCCCAGTAAGAAATCAGTGACTATAAACAGGGACAGCAAAGGAAAGATTGTAAATGGTAGATAACGCTCATTGTTTTCTTGAGGGAATGGCAAAGACATGACTGATCAGATCTGTCTGGAAATGGGACTAGGAAGTGACTAAGGTGTACAACTTTCCTTTACCTGCTGGGAAAGCAGAGCTGACAGGGGCCTAAGTCTTGCCTGATATTGTTACAGGGTAGGGAGAAGGGCATTCTAGAATTTTTAAACCTGCCTTATTTGAATGGGTTTTGCATTAAGACAAACATATAAGACCTTTAATGGAAAGGAACTTTAATATAATTAGGGTATAATATAGAAAGGATAAAAAGTATAGTTACTAAGTTAAGCATTTAAAGTTACCCATTTCCTTGAAGGTGAAAGTCTTGCTAAATAAGATTGGCTTAAAGCAAGGCCCAAAAGTCTGCTATAAGTTTAAAGGACTTTTTAGTAGAGATCTATAGAAAAGGGTCAGAAAGAGTTAGACAAATTTGGGAGGAAAAGAGCAAAATTAAAATTAAGATGAAAGATGCTATTGTTAATTTTCCCATGGGTTTTTCACCCACCTCTGTTTTAACCAGTTTAAGACTAAAAAGCAAGTGTAGTTTTTTTACATGTTTCTTTGTTTTACATGCTTCCTTTAGGTTTCCTTGCTGCTTTCCATTGTGCTTTCTTTTTTCTCCCTTCCTTCTGTCCTATTTTTTTCCCCAACATCTTATCCCTGCTCAGCTCCACCCACTTAGGGCGGAACTGGGATTCTGGAACTTCCCCTGGGGACCACCCTGTTACAATCTGAAGGGGGAGAAGAAAAGACTTTGAGAAACTCAGTGCTTGATTTGAGACTGGAAAGCTAAGCACAGAGTCAGTGCTGATGAGGAAGTTCCTGGGGGAGTGGGAATGGAGTTATGAGGAACTCATCAGTCATGTTTGCATATTTGGAGGCAAATATGTAAAGTAGGTCGCTCCTTTCTGATAAAATTTGCTCAAGGCCCACTTTTGCTGTCAGCACCAGTGTGGATTTTTCCATTTCATGGCATCAAGGCATGGTGGGTACACTGATTATGTTACAGGGCATCCCCAGTATGCAATGGGTTGGCCTGAGGGTGAGTCCTCATCTGCACACTTAAAAAAAGAATTAAAATGAGACCCAGCTGCAGCCACACACACAAAAATTAATATAGGGTTTATTTACAAAAAGGGAAAATGAAGAAAGGAATAACGGGGGGGGGGGGGGAGAGAAATTGGTGAATNGGAGGGGGGGGGGGGGGGGGGAGAGAAATTGGTGAATGTGTCCCACCAGTTCTGCTGAGCTGGGACCCCAAGAGCAAAGGCCCACAGAATAAAAAACAAAAACCAAAAACCCGCAAGGCCCTCTTATATATAGCATCTCTGGTTATCTTTCAAGCCTAGCTGGCTAACTCAACCCTCAGTTCCCAGCAATCTTCTTTTAAGTGGTGCAGTCCTTGGTGCCTTGGATCACTTTGGCCTCACGTGGGGGCACAAAACCTAAGTTTGTGGAGTTTGTTCTGGACAGCCTCTCTCCCCAACCATTATTGACCTGGGTAGCAGAAACCGTGGGGTGAAATCTGCCTGGTTTTCCTGCCCCAGGCCAGATGATTGATAATGCAAAAGTTGTCTTTAGAGACAAAGTCCCATCTAATGGAAATTCAGTAGGACCTTGAGATTTAGGCTAAAACTGCTCTTCCAAATGCACTCCTGATGCTGAGAACAGATGACTCACTTTATCCTTCCTGGTTCCTGTGTCCATAAATTCCTTGAATTAGCTGAAGAATGTAGTTTAAGCAAATTCCAGTTCCTTACTGACATACAATGTGCCTTTCTCCTTCATCCTCACTTCTTCTTTCCTCCTTCCTGGCTCTTTTGCCCTGTTTGTTATTTGGCTAAATGTCTATTTTCTGCACCCACATTTTAAGCTGTTTTTTTTCTCTTGTGAGTTTCAGAACAATACAAATTTGAGCTATGGAGACAGATACTTTCATCTATATAATCCTTACTTTGCACAGTTCCCATAGGCATGAGTTTCAATTGCCTGCCTTAAGTGACACCAGTTTCTAATTAATAATAAGAGTCTAAATTCAGTTTCCACAGTATATTTAGTGGAACTAAATAAGCATTGGCATCAAGTACAAACTTTTATGCTGCTAGTTTGTTGGTTCACAGATCACTACAGATGCCAATCGTGATCACTGACCTTCACATGCCCTTCGTCAAGGACTGTCAGGGACTGGTCATGGCACACCTGTTATTCAATTGCCCGACAAGGTACGTGTTGCCTCCTGTTTCAGTGAAGTGGTAGAGAGATAATGTAGACAAAGTTGTTTAAATTTTAAAGCACACCTTTGTCATTCTGTTTCTCAGAGGGACCTGTAAATGTGAAAATTTGCTGTTTACCACCAAACACTACTTCATTAATCCACTTGATGGGCCAAGGGGGTGTTTTAAATTTTAAAGTCTATTTTCTTATATGGACTTCAGGACAAGTTGTTGATACTGCAACTGGAGATCATGTAACTTTAGCTGAGTTTGGGGAGAAATGTGTCATAAAGTGTGCAATTGAAAACATTTAAGCATTATGGCAGGAAGTAAAAGTGGATAATATCTGTGAAATAGGACAGAAACTTTTACTTCATTGTGCAAATAGCTGCAGGATTCAAATCAAATGTAAATGGAGCTAAAATAGCTGCCTGTGGGAATATTGAAATTACTGCTGTTCTAGAGTATAATGTAGCTTTGTATTCATAAGAATTTAGTAAAGGTGACCTGATCAGCATAAATGAGGAAAAGGCTTGAATGAAAAGGATGAAGTCCCAGAAGAAAAGACAATAGCAAAACAAAACAAAACAAAACAAAAACAAAGCAAAATAACCCTTCACATTAAAGGAATTCTCAGAGGTATTTAAATGGTTAAAAGCACACACACACACACACACAAATGTTTCTTAAGTGAATCCAGACTTAGAAAAGAATATTATTAGTGCATGACTAAGGGATGCTCAGGGACCCCCAACTGTTTATGTGCACCCACTCAAGAAGGATCTGGCTAACCATGTGCACAAAGGCAGAGATGCATTCTCTTAGTGTCAAAGATCCTTCATAGAATTAGGGTACATAAAGAAAGAGGAAAGGCTATTTCTAATAAAATGATTTCCTGATAACTAATGCTTCCACTACCAAATTACCTGTCTCCTCAAGAGTAAATGCACAGCCACATAGGTAAAACAAGGTTTTACCTGGAAACCTGCCACAAATCTTAAGTTACTGCCTGATGGGGAACAACAAGAAGGGGTTTGGGCAAATCTGGAATAAAAGGTGAAATGAAGTTCACATATATTCTAGTTTGGGGGGCATATATATTAATGATTAATAGATCTAAATTAGTCTTAACTAGTATTCATTTATTTCTACAAGTAGATCATACACTTTTATTTTTTTCACTGATGGTTGCGAACTTATTTAAAGAGAAAAAGACTAATATTTAGTAAGGTAGGAACTAAAGACATGCTACACATTTGTGGTCAAACTGCAGAATCAAGTAGGGAGGAAAACAATACTAAGTCTTGGCGTGTGCTAGGAATTGTTTAAAGTGTTTTTACTAATTAAATATTTAAATAATGTATGATTGTTTGTGCTACTATACAATAATAAAGGGTATTTTTATCCTTGATTTGCAGATGAAGACCAGACTCAGCTGGTAACTGGTTGATATGGGATTTAAAACTAGGCAGTGGAGCTCATAGCTTTATTCTTTCTTTTTTAAATTTTTAAAAAAATTATTTATTTATGCATACAAGAACTGGGGTGTAGATCAGATGTGGGGGTGGATGAGAGGATTCACCAGAGACAGAATGGGGAACAGAATAGGCAGATTAGCTGAAGTACACTGCTGAGGGGAGCAGCAGGTGAGGCAGAAAGCAAGAGAGGTTTGCTATGTGGGTCTGCTCCTTAGCTGGGGAATGAACTTGTGCTGCAAAGGCTATGGATGCTTCACAATATGGTGCTTAACCCCTTGTGCCACAGGGAGGCCCCCATAGCTTTATTCTTAAATCACTACTTCTCAATCACTACTTAGGCTGAATCAAGGGGGCCAGTTATATGAGAAAACTTTTTACAGAACGGAAGAAACAGTTCAGTGGGTATTTCCCCATATACACTTCATCTTCCCTATAGTTGTTATGTAAGAATAAATAATACGGAAAAGATCAAAGCTCTATATCCAGCTTACTAGTTTTAGATAAAGAGAAAGAAATCAGATAAACTGAGATAATAATTGTACTCATAAATATGTTTGTCCCTGTGAAACAAAATACCAACTATTAGACAGTTTTAGAGAACTAAAGAACTATTCTTGTCACACACACATACACACACAAACAATTAATATAAATGGAAGTTCTTTGAGTACAATGAAAAACCAGGCTGCAGATATTAGCTATTATGAATGTTTCATGGGACTAATGAATAGGGAGCTGTTAGAATCAGGAAGGTTATTACTTGATTCATAAAGGCTTTTAGTAATACACAAATATATGTTTATAAAAAGTGTGACATTTACTCAGGTCATACCCTTTTATCACAGTCACTTAAATTATTAATAAAACCACAGTTTTTAAGGATGGCCACAGTAAAAATGAACTTCACAAGATGATGTAGAGATTATAAAGCTGGATTGTACTTTATAATTTATGCATTTGCAAAGTCTGCCTATCTGCTTCAACTTTCATTTTGCTCAAGAGCACAGCATTTTAGCTCTTCTTTAGAAGCAGAAGGTATAACAATGGAGCAGTTCTCAAGTACTTGCATATAAAATAAAAGACTCTTCTTATCCAAGTTCATGTCCTTTGTCAAGGATATTGAAGGATGCTTTGTGGGAAGAATATATTACCCAAGGCAGGTGAAAGTGATTTCACTTTCAAAATGTTTATATGTAAGTTTAAACTCTAAAAATTCCAAAATAACTGCTTTTACAGAAATATCATTTATATACCCTATGCATGAAGGACCTAAATAGAGTAGTTTTTGCCCTCAAGGATCTGAAAATCACTGGGCACCTTATAGAGAAACAATGGGGCAGTTGTGAACCTTCTCAGATTCTGTAACAGTAGAAAAAACCCAAGAAGGAATTTAGGATCTACTTCTTAGGATGATGAATCCTAATATCTCCCTTATAACCCAGCTTTCTCAGTTGTGAAATAGGATGAAGATAATGTTTATTTTGCATGATTTTTAAAAAAGATTTATGTATTTATGCATACAAGAGCTGGAGTACAAGGCAGAGTTGCAGTAGGTGAGAGGATTCACCAGAGACAGATTGGGGAGCAGAACAGGTAGATCCATTGAAATATACTACTGAGGGGAGCAGTCAGTGAGAAAGGAGAGGTCTGTTGTGCCATGTGAGTCCTCTCCCTGGCCAGGGATCAAACTTGCATTGCTGTGCTGTGGATGCTTCACAGTGTGGTGCTCAAACCGCTGCGCCACTAGGGAGACCCTATTTTGCATGATTTTAAAAAAATGTCTAATATGACCAACATTAAGTATGCCAAACATGGAATTCTTTTTGTTTTCCCTCCATTATTTAATAGCATTATCTTCCCCACTTATTGAATAGCATTATCTTTCACTCAATTTCTCAACACAGGCCCAACACAAGGAACTCATACTTGATTACTTTCTTTTCCACATGTCTACATTCAGTAATTTAGCAAATCCTAAGCATGCTCACTTCAAAATGAGTTCTGTAACTGACCTCTTCTGCCCTTCTCCCATTTTCTTTTTCTAGGGCAATTCAATAGTTTCCTAAGTGTTTTCTGTTTCTGTATCCTTTCCCCACTTTTTCTTTCAACATGACAGATTGATATTTCAAATGCATAGTAGATCATATCATCGTCTTGCTCAAAACCAATGGAGATGTTTAGCAAATCAACAGAGATTTTAAGTTTGACACTCAAAAGGGAGAGAGTTCTGAAATTGTAGAGAGTTACAATGGTTGGAAATGAATGATAAAACTGAATAATGAGTTCAATTGGCGAACTTGTCTTTTTATGATGTTTTTCAAGACCCTATATGACCCAGCTTCCCATTTTCTCTCCTTCTTAAGTCCTATCATTTCATCTCCTGATTAAATTTATTATACCTTTTAGTCTAATTGGTGGTTCTTTGCTCTGGAATGTGTCTAGTCCGTCTGATCTTAGAGTGTCTCCATGTGGAATCACATCTGACTGGCTCTGTCAGTCACGTCACTTGCCTCTTCACACAAACTTTTTCTAAACATCTGATCGAAAATAGCTTCCCATTCAATACCATATTATTCTGTTGAATTCTCCTCATAGCACTTACATCTCTGAACAATCATCATTTCTTTAAGAGCCCACAGAATAGGCATCTTGTACATCTTGTTAAATGTCATGCCCCTTAGATACTTTAGGTTAAGCACTTAATTAATTACTGGATAAATATTGACTAGATGAATGACTAGATAAACATTAACATATGTGAAATTCTATCCACCTAATAGGTACATGGCAAAAGCAACATGTAATTAGTGAATTATTAAAACATACATAAAACTCTAAAATATGGGGCAGTATATGTTAGCAGCCATAAAAAAAAGCCTGTAAGAACATAAACCCTTCATTTATATGAGAACTTAATTTATACCAGAAAGTTGGAAGAAAGTCATGGAGAAAGTGATAGGAGTCATTTTTTTTTAACAAAAGAAAAATGGGGAGAAATAAATGCTAGAGGGTTGTAACAGTGGCTGCAAGTCCATAGAGATAGAAATAAGGCATGGTTCTATGCCAGAACATGAATAATACATCATGGAAATCATTATTTTAAGGCCAGATAACTAGGAATTTTGAAGGATATTAGTTTTGGAGAGAAGATTATAAGTCTGATTTTGTCCTGCAAATGGATGGGCAAGCAAAGCAGTTAAATGAATATTTAAGTTTGAGGCGTATAAAAGGGAGGAGGATTTTATAGATATTGAGTTAAGCATGTGGAGGTGTGTGGTAAAACTGAGAGACTAGATGAAGTAGCTTGGAGAGAAGAAGCTAGTCAAAAACTAGAACAAGATTACACTTAGTGGGTGTGTAAAGTAGGTGGCATTAATACAATTGTGAGAAATATTATTTAGAAAGATAGGACAGAGCAGTAGAGCGAAATCACAGCTGAAGAAGGTGAGAATTTTAAAAAACATGTGGCATTCGGTAGAGTTGTTCTTGTAAAGAGGAAGCATGAAATGAGAAGGGAGAAGAGAGGACTGACTTTTCAATGGATGATGAAGCTGTTCTCTTTAATAAGATGGAAGCGGGATCACTGTGACTGATGTGACAAATTGAAGGTGAGGAGTTTAGAGGTGAAAAGGAAAGGGGGTATAAACTTTGAAGAGAAAATACGATTTAAATTTTTTTTTTCTTTTTAGAATGGAAGAGGGTTGCGTGTATTTATAGGGCCAGGGAAAGCCAGGAAGGGTGATGTGAGATTGCAACACTCTGGAGATGATGATAAGAGAATGGAATGACAGGGTTAGGTAAGTGGTGGAGGGGTCATTTTCGTTTTGAAATGGGACAAAGTCTTTTTTTCCCTCCTCACAAAATTGCAGGGGATACAAGGAGAAGTCAAGTTTCAGAGAAGATTAAGGTGGTGGCTAGAAAATTTGTGAGTGTGCTGTTGAGAAATCCACTGAGGCCGTAACAGTGTGATGTGCTGACCTGCAGAGGTTTAAGAGTGCACATCATTTTGAGGAGTATCAGACAGCTGGGCCATGAAATGGACATCTGGCTTGCTGTATGAGATTGAGAGACCCTGTGACCTTAGATGTTTGCTTTTCATATTTCTACTTCCCAACAAATATATTTGCTAGAGTCAGGATTTCTCCTAGAAGAAAGATTCATCTTATGGATGTGATAGCATCTTAGTGAGAAAGATAACACTGGAGAGCACAATTTAATTTTAAGACTTTCCTAATATTTGTAATTGAAAATTATTAAAATATCTGGGATAGTACCTTTGTGTATGGTCACTGCTTGGCAATAGTTTAAACTGATAAGTACTAAAATTCCTAAAACGTTTTTGAATTACATTTTCCTAGACCATGCTGTCTATAAAGATAGATATAGAAGATATAAAAAAGTTCTGCTAATAATTTTCATCTGCTGTAAAATATTTATTTTTCAGCTTTTTAATCTAACTGACATAAAATAAGATGGTTAAAATATATACAACATGGTAGTCTGACATACACATATGTTGTGAAAGGACTCCTTCTTCAGGTTAATGCATCCATTACCCTACATATTTACCTTTGGAGAGTGATGGTAAAACATAAATTTCAACTATACAATCTAATGTGACCAGCTACAGTCGCCATGTTATATATTAGCTCTCAGACCTTACTCATCTTATAATTGAACTCTCCCCATTTTCTCCTGGCCCTACTCTACTCAACCAATAAGTTGGGTTAAATATTTAGTTCCTTCTGATTATGCTGCTCTCATGAGTACGCAGAAGACACTCAAGGCCTACAGACTCATGGCATCATACTTTTATGCTTTTTCCTCTTAATGGATTATATCCTTCCAAGTCAATAAAGCTTAGTGCACTTTTTTCCTAGGGCCTTCTCACATCCATTATTATTATTTTTTCCTTAAAGGTTTATTTATTTATGCATACAAGAACTGGGGTGCATGCCAGAGGTACAGGGGTGATAGGATACATCAGAGACAGAGTGGGGAACAGAACAGTAGGATCTACTGAAATACACTGCTAAGGAGAGACAGGAGAGGTTTGCCACACTATGTGGGTCACCTCCCCGGCCGGGGATCGAACTTAGTGCTGCAGTGCTGTAAACAGCTTCATAGTACTGCACCTTAACCCTTTGTGCCACCAGGGAGGCCCCCTCATGTCCATTATTAACTTAGATTGTATATTGAATAGTTTTTTTCTCTGTCAATAAATTTGAACAAAAGCAGGGCAGGGAAAATTAGGACTAAAGAATAATATGAGCCTCTGTCATCTCAAATGTTACTGCAGGCCACAATTCCATCCTCTGTTCCACTTATCCATAGGGTTATCCCCACTGACACTAGTTCTGTTTTGTTTGACCCAACAGCTTTGGATACATGCAGACTGTGTAGTCACTTCTCAAAGATGGAAGAACAAAATGTCTCCACATCTCAGAAAGCCAAGATGATCATCGGTGCTGAGGAAGCTGCTCTGGGGAATATTTAGCTGAGTCCTGATGACAGTGTTTAGTCAGTGTTCTTTTGGTTTCAAGGAGGAGAAGTCCTTTCAAATTGACTCCCATAATGGGTGGCAGTTTAAAGAACATCTGGAAACTTTCGAGAACCCAGGGCGATGCTCACAGCCAGCCTTCTTGGAGGCTCTGAGAACTGGAAAGTCAAGAATAACTGGACGACTCTCTGGCACTGCTGTGCCTTATTTGGCGTCTCCATTTCATGGTTCCTCTTTGTACAGCTGTTGTGCTTCCTGCCTCAGTCCCCGTCCTCCTCTACTACCCTGGCTGGCTTTTTCTGTTCCTCATCTTGAACATGGCCAAATGTGTGTGCAAAAGTGCCCTGATCCCATGTGACTTTTTAGATCCCTGAACTAGCACTTCAGTCTCCATTGACTTTTGCATAAGTTCTCAAGAATGAAGGTCTAACTGACAGCTAAGCAGTCAGGCTCGGTCAGCTTTACCCAGACAAGTCAGTGTGAGCGTGTATAGAAGTGGGTGCCATCTGTTAAGGACGGAATGACCACACTTTTTAGCACAAAGAAAGAACCAGTATTATACCAGGAACAGATGTGCGTCAGAATCGGAACGGGTCAACTGAACCAAAAAAGCTGTGGTCCATAGCTTATTCCAAGGACTATGAGAGGCATAATTTTCTAGAAGTAGTAGGTGCAATGAACAATGAAACCTCTCTAATAGTTTCTATTTATTTGACTTTCAAACACATCCAAATCCTTCATAAATATATTTCTAATGATGGCCTGATTGTCACTCATGTGCTGCAAAAATGCTTAACCTACACCTGCTGAGAATAGATGCAATTACAGTTAGTTCTATAGATCCCTTGCTCTTTTGCAATGAGTCTTCACTAGTTGGAAGACTGTGGAATGAATGACTGTTTCTCAAAATGGGATGCCCTGACCATCATCATTGGCATCACCTGGAAGCATAAAAATTACAAATTCTTAGGCACCAACCCTAGACTTAGTGAATCAGAAACTCTTGGGGATGAATTTGAGTGCCAAAGTTTGAGGTGTGCTTGAATAAACTAAATTTAACTACCATTACCACCCTGTCATTCTGTCTAACAGAAACAATTTCCCCTTCAGGTTTATTTGGTCTTCCCAAATTTGTAACAGAGGCAACCTAAATTACATAGCTGCCCCAGGTCATAGTTGTTTCAAGAGCTGTGAAGGTTCTGAGATATTTTTACCCTACTTGCAAACCAACTAGTGCACCTGCCACAATTTCACTGATGTTGATAGATAATAAAGATTCCTAGTTAGAAAAGAAGAGTCATAGAATTACTTGCAGTTACAGTAGTAGAGAATTAGAGTAGTAGCAAGATAGTAGCATTTGCGTGGGGTTCTTGAGCCCCACTTCCCAGAGGGTGAGGGAAAGAAGGCTCCATAGCAGCTGCAAGTGCAGTGGGCTGCATTTCAAGAGAGGAATTCGGCATATAGAGACCTGAATCAAGGATGAGAGACAGTGAGCATATTAGCTCTTTGCCCCAGAAAGAAGCCCTGTTCCAACTTTGTAGACCATTCTATGTACAAACATCTTTAAAATGATAGTCCAGAATAAAAGCCGTTAGTGCTATGTTCACAAGATACACAGAACATGAGAGACCCATGGAGAATTGTCTCTGACTGTGTGAATGACTGAGTTTGGGACTGGAGTGAGCTTTAGTCAGATGGGATTCTCTTACTTTCAACTGAGCACTCAGCTGGGGAGGCTCAGTGCCGTGGAAGTCATAAGTGTATGGAAGTAGAAAAAGGCAAAGGAGAGGAAGAGCAGAGGGGTGGCAGGAGGGCACCAATGAAAAGGGGAAGGTTTCTGGAGAGGATATTAGGAACAATACTGTATCCAACCTCAGAACTGTCAGGCTGAGTTCAGAAAGGAGAAAGACACTCACATTTGAATGCTCATCTTCTTAGTAATCTTTGAATATCTGTGATTCTTAAAATGGCTTATTTTGACTCTTCAACATCTCTTCTTTATTGATCAAATATAGCTAATCTAAGTAGATCCTGGAATAAGACAGATTGCTTGGAATTTTCATGGAATTTCCATGTTCATTCATCTCCAGCATTCTGTTGTTCAGTTTTTACACCTGTAAAATGGGATTAAAAATTTTTTTGGGAAGATAGGAGATAGTACTTGAAAAACCCTTAACACAATATCTAGCCTATGACAAATAGATAACTTGGAAAGTTGTCTACTATGTTGTTGTATCTCATATGGTTGCTTCCCGACTTTGTTCTTTAATGTGATTCCTGCGAAGATTTTCTTCTTTTAACGTCCTCTGATACCTCCTGTCACCATGACTCATCATCTACACTTGATTAATATCCAAATTGTCCTTACTTCTTGGCAAATGCTTTTATTTTTTTAATATAAAATTTTTAAAAATTTACATATATTTGACATCAATTGTAATCCCCATGTATTCCCCATCACCGAACACCAGTGCACCATCACCTCAGTCCCCCATGCTCCCGTCTGCCCTCCACCCTTCCCCTCTTCCCTCCCCACCAAGTGTCCCCAGTCTGTCCTTCTTTTCATTTTTGGTTTTTGTTTCTTTCTTGTTGTTGTTATTATTATTATTGTTCTTATTCCTTTCCTTGATCCTCCTTTGGTTCCCTTATATTCCTC
>JAGFMF010011386.1:1866815-1971276 GCA_019455555.1 Galemys pyrenaicus
GAGGTCTGCTACGCCATGTGGGTCCCCTCCCTGGCCGGAGGCAGGGATCGAACTCGTGTTGCAGAGACTGTGGTTTGCTTCATAATGCGTTGCTCAACCCACTGCACCACCAGGGCGGGCCCCTCAGTGGATTTTAAAAGCTGAAAGTTTCTTTCTTTCATTTCTAGGAAATTATTTTGAATTATTTTATTCCTAACTTAATATCTTTGGTTTCCTTTCTTACAGAAATTCTAATAACCCTCCTGAATGCATTCTCTAATTTTCTTATATTAGCCCCTAGTGTCTATGTCTTTTTTTTCTCTACCTCCTGGAAGTGTCCTCCACTTGAGAGATACTAATGATTTTGTGGCCTCTTTACTCAAATTAGTTCTAGTAGCTATTTTTTGGCAACCAGGAAAATTAAGGGAATTATTCTTACAGGACAGTTGTGGTACTGTAGACATTTGTTGGAAGTGCCTGTTAGGTTTGTTGTTGTTTATTTGGTCCTGTTTTTTGCTGAGAAAGAAATGTTTACTTCAACAGTAGAACCCCCACCCCCCACCCCATTCCCATGGCTAAGTCATCAGCTGTTGTTTTATAGCCTCTTGACTTCAGCATGATTTGTATCAGCCTGAATAGGCAAGATGATACTTCCATAATAAACAGCCTGAATAAGAACATACCATAATTGAGCTTTATTTTGGTTCCTACATGTCCATCACAGGATGGTAATGGAGCTTTGTTTATTGTGGTCACTCAAAGACCCAAGCTACAAGAGAAACCACTACTCAATTGTAGCTGGTTTGTGTGACAAAAGGAAAAAGATTTTTTTTTTTTGAGGCCTGGCATTGTCATTTAAATGTACTGGTCCAGAGGTATCACATGGCAGTTCTGTTCACAACTCATTTGCAGAGTCTCACCCAAACACAACGGAGCAGAGAAGTATAAACCTACTAAGTTCACAGAAGGGCAAGAAGAGAAAACAGATATTGAATAGCTCTAGTAACTGCTTAGCTCATTCAAGAAAACACACGTTAAAGTAGAATATATACAATGTCTATCTACCTACTTACCTATCCACATTATCTATCTATCTATCTATCTATCTATCTATCTATCTATCTATCTATCTATCTATCTATCTATCTATCTATCTATCTATCTATCTATCTGTCTGTCTGTCTGTCTGTCTGTCTGTCTGTCTGTCTGTCTGTCTGTCTGTCTGTGTATCTATCTATCTATCTATCTATCTATCTATCTATCTATCTATCTATCTATCTATCTATCTATCTATCTATATATCACCTCTCTTCTATCATCTGACTATCATTTGTCAGGCTACCAGGCTTATCAAAAGACATTTCTAGCTCCCAATTAATTTTGTCTTGAGATTTCTGTATATATTCGCTTGCGCCCAGAAGGTCAAAGATGATTTTAGATTTTTTATTTGTAGAAAGAAGAAACATTGACTATAATCATCAGCTGCCTTTCTAACACCTTCTAAGAAAAACCCTGTGGTATGTTTCAGTTAGAGGTGATAAGATTTCTAAATCATGATCCAAACTGTCTTTAACAAGTTTCAACACAAACTATAAATACTCAAGCAGTACCATCTGTCTCACATATTTTTATGTTAGTGACATATGAAGAAAAAAAGTTAGTTGAAGTTGCCAACTTGAAGCTCTCCATAATTTCTGCTGTCCTCTGACGCTTGTGTTAACATACCTTTCGATTCTGTCACTAGCTCCATAAACTGGTCAGCGTTATCTATGCATAAATGAGATTTAATATAAGATAAAAATATTAAAAAAAATGCAACCTTACTTAGTTGGGTCTGTATATTAGCCTTGACTTTAATTTGTTATTAGAACTTTTAATCTTGTGGTCTCCATATGATAGTATAAACACAGAAGTCCCTTAATTTACAAATGAGCTGTCTGTCTCTCAAAGTCTCCTCCCCACTTAAATTGAACAATGCAGTGATCTGAAATATATGTCATTGTGAAAGGATTCTCACTCAATTTAATTAACATACACTTTACCTCCTTCCTTGTCTAGATTTTAATTATCTTAGAACATCTCAAACTATACTATGTTCACAGTAGAAGACACCTTAAGATTTACTTTCCTAACAAATTGCAGTTATGCAATATGGTATTACCAACTCTACTCACTGTTCTATGTTTGATCCTCAGAATGTATTTATCTTGTAACTGAAAATTTATACCCTTGTACCAATTTCTCCCATTTCCCTACCCTCTATTCTGGCCAGGGCCATTTTTTCCCTTTATCTTTTCAGATTCTACTTCTAAGTGATGGATCACATAGTATTTGTTTCTCCCTGACTGGCTTATTTTACTTAACATCATGCCTCTGGCTTCAACATGCATCTGCCACAAAAGGCAATATTTCCTTCTTTTATAAAGACTGAAAAATATTCTATTTTCTTATCTATTCATCTGTCCACAGACATTTAGTCTGTGTCCCTATATTGGCTCTTGCAAATAATGCTCCAGTGGGCACAGTAGTGCAAATGTCTTTTGGAGATAATGATTTCCTTCCAAGGATATATGTGCCCAGAAGTGGGATTGCTGGGTCATAGGTACAATAGTTTTATTGTTAATTTCTGGAGGAAATGCCATATTGTTTTCTGTAGTGCTACTGAGTTGTATGAATTCCTTATATGTTTTGGATATTAGTTCTTATCGAATATGTAGTTTACAAATATTCTTTCTTATTCAGTGGTTTGCTTTGTTTTGTCGATGGATTTCTTTGCTGTGCAGAAAGTTTTCAGTTTGATACAGTTTCACTTGCTTATTTTGCTTTTCTTGCCTTTGCTTTAGTGTCAATTAGGAAAACATCAATGTCAAGCAAATGTTTTATGTAAATGCTGGTTATGTGGAAAATAGAAGTGAACTTTCTCATGTGAAGCATGTTATAATTTGGTGGTTAGATCCCCAGATTTGATCATAGGGATACTCTTCCTCCTTTCCCTTCTATTATCTGTGTCTCCCAATCCTTTTTTATTTCCTTTGCCAGCTCTAACTGAATGGAGTTGGATTTTAAAGCATCAGATAAAATTAGGTCAGGTTGGGGCAGAACAAGAGACAGCTGTGTTTAGGTGGCAACAGTATTGAGCTAAAGGTTGGTATTGTAGTGGCAATGAGAAAAGGGTGAAGGTGTTGGGCATTCCTACATGCTGATTGGGCAAAGCTTTTTCTGTAAGAGATTTCAAGTTTGGCTAACTAAGAATTGCCTCTCCAGTGTTAAAAGATCTTGCACACAGCATTCACCCTCGCCATATTTCTCTGCACTGTCTTCTTTCCTTGTCTAGATCTTAATTATCTTAGAACATCTCAAACTATAATATGTTCACAGTCGGAGACACCTTATGAGCAATGTATGGAGGAATCTACCTGGGGCACTGTAGGTAGTCATGCTACAGAGGTATTCCAGGGATAAAGAAACCCTACCCACTCCACGAGGAGTATCTCAAGAGTAATGCTGAATATAAGCAGCGAGTGGCCATCCTGTTGTTTCCAATCTTAGGGGGCTGTGTCTCTCTTTCCATAGGTAGGTAGAAAACATTACAGCTTTAGGGGCTGGTTGGTTTGTTTGAAGATGCTTTTGAATAGGTTGAGAAAATTTCTCCTTATAGATTGCTGGGAGTTTAAAATTCATTCGTTGTTATTGAATTTTGTAAAATCCTTTTTTGTATCAATTGAAATGATCATGTGATTGCTCTCCTTTAATTTGTTAATGTATTTATTGTCTTTAAATTGAGTCAATCTTGCTTTACTCTAATAAACCCCAGTTAGTCCCAATGTAGTACACTTTTTCTACATTAATAAATTTGATTGAGGAATAACATTTTAAAACCATTTTTGTCTGTGTTTATAAATGACATTGGTCTCTAATTGTCTTCTTTGTAATGGTTGCATACAATTTTAGTACCAGTTACTATGATTTATATGTCATAATATGAACTGTAGAGTGTTTCTTCAATTCATTTTATTAGAGTCTATGTAAAGTTGATATTATTTCCTTTTATATGTCTGAGATAGTTTACTGAGAAAGCAGCTAGACTCTGAGTTTCTTTGAGGAAAGATTAATAATTATAAATTCTTTCTTTAAAGAAATAGCTTTACAAAGATTATGTTCATTTCCTCCAAGTTGTTAACTTTTAATAACAAAAAAAAAATTTTTAATATCCCACCTAATTATTTCAAATTTTCTGTAGGGTCTGCAATGACCTCTCCTTTACTGATATTAATTCATTCTCTTTCATTTCACTTATCTTGAAATGTTAGTCTGTTAGTGATACATTCTCCCAGTTTTTGTTGTCTGCCTATATAGCTTCATTGTGCCTTCAATTTTGTAGCATATTTTGTCCGTACCTTTTTCTCATATATTTTAAACATGTGATTTCATTATCTTCCAGAATGCATTATTTCTGATAAGAAGTCTGATTATCGTTTTACAAATGTAATATGTATTTTTTTCTCTGTTTACTTTTAAGATTTTCTATTTATCATTGGGCTTCAACAATTTGGCCATGATATGCCTGGGTGTAGTTTTTTTGACTAGGAGATTGACAAGTGTTTGAATTCCTGGTTAGATTTTTAAAAATTGAATTTGGAAAAATATTTGCCTTATTTAATTTTTTTTTCTCTGTTATAGTCCCACTGTTCTTCCTTGGACTCCAGTTAGACATGTGTTTGGTATTAAGACTACTTTATATTTTCTCTGAGGCCAATTAAGTTCTGTTTATAATTTTTTAATCATTTTTCCTCCCTACTTCAGTTTCTATAGTTTCTGTAGGCTTGACTTTAAGCTCATAAACCTATTATATTAAATGCATTACGAGTCATACTGACTTGATATTTTTAATAAAATTCAGAACTATAGACTGTTATTTAACTTCCATAATCTTATACATGTATCTCCTTTCTCTTCTGGTAAAAATCCCTGATAATTAAAGTTATCTATATTGGTACACATTATACACACCAATTTCATGACAATGAAAATACTGCCAGGACATGAGAATGTTCCTTAAGCATAGTTTAATCTTCCTTTGCAGACTTATTCTTATGGTTCATACCATTAGGGATATACTATTAAATTACTGTTTATCTTTCATTTTTATTGCAGTGACACTGCATTATAACATTGTATAAGTTTCAGGTAAACATCATTATAAATCAGCTCCTGCATATACAACATTATGAAATTACTGCTTTTTAAAGTCTTTGGTATGAGAATGCCACCAATAGATTCATAGTTTCATTTTGTTTAAATATCTAGAGATTAAAAATATTTGTTTTATAGCTAAATAAAACATTTCCATCATTTCAAGTCTCCAAAAAATATTGTAGGTATTGAGAAATATAGTTTCTATCTTTCTTTCACCCTATCTCCTTTCTTTCCTAATAGGTAATTAAATAAGTATAATCTTTCCATTATCTAAAATATAAGTAGAAATATCATCTCCCTCTTTAAGCTAAAGTTGTGAATCGTAGGCATCATTTCCCTTAAATTTGCTATTTTAATTCAATATGTCCTAGAGGTAGGTCTATTTTACTATTTTACTTTAAAAATAATGCTCATCTTGTAAGAGCAGGTTAGCATGAGAACAGCCATCTTAAACTCTGAGAAGCCATTTCACTGAGTATGTGACTTCAGGATGGGGAAACAAGTAATCTTGAGGCACCAGAATGTTGGGGAGGGGGAACCCCAACATTGTTGGGAAGAAGGAACCAAGTAATCAGGTAACAGGCAGTCATATCTTAGGGACCAGATCTTAGGGACCAGATGTTTTGGCTGAAAAACTTATCTTGTCAGATCACCAGGATGTGGCACAAAGCAGAAAAATGTATAGCTATGGAAAATTACTGTGAGTTGGATGTTTTGGAAAATGCTATATAAACCCTGATCTTTGAGTGCTTGGGGTCCTTGTTGAAACCCACTGTGTGGGGCAGATACTTGGACCCCAGCTAGCTGGAAATAAAAGCTCATTGTGTGACTTGCATTATTGTGAGTGTTCTCTGTCCATTTGAGGGGAGGTCAATACCGTACTCTAACAATCTTAACATTTTATTATCTTGTGTATACATAATATTTTATTGTGTGGATGCATTATAGTTTATTCAACCAGTCTTGTAATCATGCATCTGGGTTATTCCCATTTTTTAAAAAGATTTATTTATTTATGCATACAAGAACTGGAGTACAGGCCAGAGGCATGGAGAGAGAGAGGATTCACCAGAAACAGAGTGGGGAACAGAACAGGCAGATTAACTGAAATACACTGCTGAGAGGAGCAGCAGGTGAGGCAGGAGTGGTCTGCTCTGCTATGTGGGTCAGCTCCCTGTCTGGGATCAAATTTGTGCAGCAGTGGCTGCAGATAGCTTCCTAGTACTGTGACTTAACCACTTGGCCACCAGGGAGACCCCTATTCCCGCCCTTAGCTACTATTGTAAAATGACAGAGAATTATTTTCATATTTAAGTGATTATTTGGGCTAGTTTCCTAGAAGTGGAATTGTTTGGTCAAAAGATAAATGCACATGCACTTTTAGTAAACATTTAATTTTCTCTCCATAAGGATTGCAACATTTTACAGTCCCATCAGCTCTAAATTGTGTGTGTGTGTGTGTGTGTTGTTCTGTGGCTTCACCAACTGGGTGCTTTTTGAAACATTTGAATTTCTGCTCACACGATGGACAAGAGTAGTATCTTAGTGTAGTTTTAATTTGCATTCCTCTTAAATAATACATTTTTATATTGAAAAATGACTACTTTCTCAAGGGTCATTTTTTCAAATTTTTATAAAATGGGATAATTTCTATTTGCAGTCTTTTTCTTACATATACTAAAACATAATTTAAAAAGAAAAAATATTTCTTTTCAGTCAATATCTTGGGTTTTTCATTTACATCGCAAAGAACAAATTGTAAACCACTTTGCATAGTGTCCCAGCCCCAAAATGAGGGTTTGATTTACCATGTAATTTTTTTTCTGGTTCATATTTCTGTTCTGAACAAGTTTTTGGGTTTGAGGTTATAAACAAAATAATTTGACTGTTTACTTGTGGTTAAACAAATGTCATAAATATATGTTAGGAAAAAAGTCTTTTTTGAAGGAGAAAAAGTAGGGCAATAGTTTGCAGAAATTGTCAGCATCTATCTGTCTGACAAACATTTGTTTCAGTAATATTGTAGAATATTACTTATAAAACTCTTGGTTTATATAATAATAAAAGGCATACTTTTTTCTAGTTCAGGGCTTTAGGTTCTTGAGACCATAACCAAAAATGTTTGATAAGTATTTCTTTTTGTATTCATTCCCAGAGTTTGAATTGGAATGAATATTCAAACCTTGTTTCCTGTTGCTTTGTATTGTATTCTTAGTTACCAAAACACTTTCATTTCTTTCTCCATTTCCAAAGTGTTCAGTGCCTCTCTTAGAAGCTCTCAAGTCACACTGAAATTTCCCCATTTTATCACATTTCATCACAGTAGTTTTTTAATTGAGCTCTTTTCCAGAATCAAAGTGTCATGAAGGCGGGAATTGACCGCTAGCATTAATCTTAGTGTCCAGCTTGCAACACAATAGCATAGGAGACTTTCTTGAGTCTCTCCATTCAAAATTTCTGGGTGAATGGTTACTACACCTCTATGCATGTATTATGTATAAGTAAATGAGAGTTAGAAAGAAAATACGCCACCCAGTGAAAATGGAGTAAGCAAGGATGCCACAGTAGAATAATCTCCTTGAAGTAGCTTCCAATAATTTTTTCACAGAAATGTTGCCAGTTCTAATCTCAGTATGTTTTTAAACAACTATCCACCAAATTTGTTGAATTTTCATTAATTGTATTGACCGTACTTATGAAATACTAATGAATAATTTATTCTGACATTTACAGACAAGCACAATCCTGAGGAGAGTGTTAATCAGTAATGAACATTAGCTGAGTCACAACTGGACTTCATCAATGACTTATTCATTTGGAGGAGAGGGATTTCTAGCATTTTATTTTAAAACTTTTTCTCTAGCTTTGAGATATATCATTGTATAACTTTAAAGTATAAATTAAAAATGACCAATGACTTTTTTTCCTTTCTTTATATATATTTGACATCAGTTGTGGTCTCCATGAATTTCCCACCACCATTTCACCAGTGCACCATCACCTTAGTCCCTTGTTCTCTTTCTGCCCTCATCCCATTCTTTTCCCCCCACAACACACAAAGTGTTTGTGATTTGTTCATGTCTTTTTGTTTTTGCTGTGTCGTATTTTTTTTTAATTGTTATTATTCTTTTCCTTGGTAAAAATGACTAATGTCTTTAAGTCAGTGGTAATTCTTTAGTCACAACTACAAAAATGGAAGCCTCAGGTCAGGGAGGGGAATTATATTTTGTAACACACTCCAGAAAACAGGTCTTCATTTCTGGGTGGTTTTCCTGGTTGAATTTTCCTGTTACCCTCCCCAGTTGTTGTTGTACCTCTATTTTTAATTGTTTTTACTTTTTACAACATTAACAAATCATTGGGAACAAAACAGACAACTAAATAATTAAGCATTTTGATTTATTCCAAGGAAGGACCGATTTTAATTCTCATTTATAATACTTTTGGACAATATCTTTTCTTCCTCTGTGTCACATTCATTTTCTACATAAGTGAATTTTAACTAAAACTATTAACTTATAAAAGAGTTAATAGTTAAGAGTTAATAGCTCATTGCCAATCTCAGCCAGGATTGGCAATGAGCTAGTGGAAATAACCAACTATAATTCAGAGATAGTAATCATTTTGCTACAGGCCAACCCCAGTGTGAAGTGGGTTGGCCTGAGTGTGAGTCCTCACATAAGCATTAAAGGGCCTTTTAATGAGACCCAGCTGCAGGCGCACACAATAAAGGTTATAAAGGGTTTATTTACAAAAAGGAGAAATGAAGAGAGGAATAACCCAGGAAGAAAGAGCGAGAGATACTGGTGAATGCGACCTACCAGTTCCGCTGAGCTGAGACCTGAAGAGCATGCTGAAGGCCACACTGAAGACCAGCAAAAAACCAAGCACCCCCAAGGCCCATACGTCTCTGGTTATATACCAAGCCTGGCTGCTTAACTCCACCCTCAGTTCCCAGCATTCTCCCTTCGTAGTGATGACATTATGGGATTTGTAGTCCTTGTTGCCTTGGATCTCTTTGGTTTGGGGTGGGGGTGGAATCCATGAAACCTGAGCTTGTGGAGTTCCTTGAGTACATCCTCTTCTTCCAACAAATTTTTACACATAATATGAGAGATACAAAATACATTGCAACCAGAAATCTAATGACCACACACTAAAATTTCATCTGTTATCTATTTAATATATATTTCTATTTAATATATTCTACTATCTATTTAATATATTCCTTACAGATCTACTCATGTGAATTATAAATATCCCTCTTTAATATGAAACTCCTTTAAAAACATGTTTGCAGGGCCTCGCTGGTGGCGCAGTGGGTTAGGCAACACACTGTGAAGCAAACTGCAGTCACTGCAAGTAAGAGTTTTATCCCTGCTGCCGGCCAGGGAGGA
Organism: Galemys pyrenaicus; assembly: GCA_019455555.1. NCBI lineage: Eukaryota > Metazoa > Chordata > Mammalia > Eulipotyphla > Talpidae > Galemys > Galemys pyrenaicus. The sequence goes on from JAGFMF010011386.1 coordinate 1,876,388, forward strand.
GACCCACATGGCACAGCAGACCTCTCCTGCCTTGCCCCCTGCTCCCCTCAGCAGTGTGTTTCAGTCAGTCTGCCTGTTCTGCTCCCCACTCTGTCTGGTGAATCCTCTCACTCCTGCGACTCTGACCTGTACCCCAGCTCTTGTATGCATAAATAAATAAATCTTAAAAAAAAAGAGAAAAGCATGTTTGCAATAAAATCTTTAATTGAAGGAACTTCCATATACAGAAATCAGGGAGGATTTATATTTACACATTTTAAATTCTAGAGTTTTCTATAACCTCAAATGATCAGAGAATATTAAAAAGTATTTTTTAATCTGATTTTTTGTGTAAATGGTGATAGGTAACATTAGTGAGAAATTGTTAATTTTAAATATTAACAAATAAATTTATTTTAAATTTAAAATTTAAAAACTAATTTAAAAATTATTTTATTTGAATTTTATTTGTTTGGAAATTGTGATTAGTTCCAGATCAAAGATCTTTTCATATTAAACATGTTAAATAAAGTATATTTAATAGAGGATGACATTCCACAAGGCAAATTCAACTTTAAAACCTTCAGTATATTTTGCTGCATACAGAAATATCAACGCTTACCTTTCTCTCAGTCAGGAATTAACCTCAAATTTGTTAACTCTAAGACTAAGACACAAAACTTAGAAGTTACAGTTGAACCTTAACCTGTCCCGTATTCTGGCTGTTTTCATTGTCAGTATCTAAAAGCCCAAGGCCCAACTTCACTGAGTTTGGCGTTGGAATGTTAAATTTTCTCACGAAAGCCAAGACAAAACTGAGTTTATTGCTTATTGTGGCATGGAGGAGAGAACAGCCCTTTGGCAAAGTTTTGGTTGTGTCTCCAAAAGCAAAGTCAAGGTCACATATTGAGAATTTAAAGTTTGGGTTTTGGTGGCTCTTTCCTTGTAGGGGCTTGATTAGGATTGAACAAGCGTCACAACACAGGAATATGTTGCTACAAAATTAGGGTGTATAGAAATTCTAAGGAGTGATTTTTGAGAGAGGAACAACTTCTGCTATGTTTCCTATTGAAGTCTTTTATGAGGAAAGGGGGAGTTCTTTTAGCAAACATCAAATTATTTTCCCATATTTCTTCCAGAAAAATAAAGTTATAATAGTAAGGACAGTGGAATAAAGTTATGTTAGTGTAACTCTATAGAGAGTAAATTGTGCATAGGTAGGCAGTTGGATTGTTCTTTTTTGGTTTTGTGTGTGTGTGTGTGTGTGTAGGTTAGATGGCTTCATCAGAATCTTAATGGACCCACACCAATAATCTTACCCATTTTAGTAGAATTTTTTCCACAAAAAGTCTGGCACATATCTGAGACCATTAGTTTGGGCTTAGACAAAAATTAAGATTTATACAAAAGTTAACTGGCACTAGATATAACATTTTTCTTGTCTTGAGAATCTTAAATATGTACTGATTCAAAACAATGCAATTTTAACAATTTGTGAATTTTGCCTGGCTAATTTCATTTTTAGTTCACTTAGTTTCAATAATACGATCACAAAAATTATGGTATCATAAAAATGATAATCTGTCTTAAATGAGGGATAATAGTTAAATGATAGTTTGTTTTTAATGAAGGTTCTGTACTCATCTTTGGAACTTTGCCTGGTTATCAGTTCTAAAAGCAAAACTCAAATATATGTTATTTTTCCAAATGCACAAATGCATCCATATAAATGAATGACAGTAAAATTTCATGAACAAAAATAATAACCTACTAAGTCATACAAAATAGGGACGTTCTAGTTTCTGACAGTGGGGGAGAACTCTAGCCTGAATAAAATCATCTCCTTCATTGTCCAGTGCTTACTATTTTGATGGTTTGGTGCCATAGCTAGGTCCACATTGGGCATTACTCTTGCGATCCTACTTTATTCTTCATGAGGCAACAAAATTTCTGAGTCCTGTGTTCCATTCCTAACTTGTGATCTGGAAATACAATGATGGGACCAACTCCTGACTCTCAACCACTAGAAGTATGACTTGATTTGTTTCAAATCCATTGAAAGGATTTGACCTTGGAGGAGGGGAGAAAATGATATTGGTTTAGCATCCACTAACTGCCAGCATGGGTCAGACATCTAAATTCATTTAATCCTCCTCATGACCAGTGTAAGGTAGGAATTACCACCATTTTAGGGACAAATTGAGATGCTGATAGGTTCATGGTCTATTCAAGATTGCACACGTGGTAACAGAGTTTCATGTTAACTCAGTATCTGATAGCTCTTCAGAGTTAATTCTTCAGAAGTCAGTAAACAGTCCATACATTTAGAACTCACTCCTCAAGACATCATCTTCGTCTTCTTCAGGTAGTAGTCAATATTTCTAAGATCTAAAAATATAAGCATTCATTTGCATTTTATTCAAAATAACAGATGTTACCCAGAAATCAAACTAATGAATAAAACCAATTCTTTGTACAAACCAATGTTCAGACTATGAAATAAATATAGAGATATAGAAATCAAAACAAAGATCTTTGATTATCAAAGTAAGATTTCAGTGATTTGATCCAAAATTATTTTCTTCTAAGAAAGGGTCACAACCTTAAGAGTTTCCCAGGTATAATCTGAAAGTGCCCCCTTCGATGGAGGATAAGGAGAGACTGAAAAATGAGGCAGACTACTGCAGACGAAGTGGCAGTTTTAATAAACAAAGGAACTTTGCTTTGTCTTGGGTGGCCAAAAACAGAGTTTTCCATACCACCCTGCCAAATCTCAAAAGTTTAAATAGAGACTTTACTTGTGTTTAGTCATGTATGCAGTGCAGATAGTCTCAGCAACACAGCACATCTTACAACACATTTTCTAAAGATTGTATGCTTGGAGCAGCTTCTGGACATGTATCTTCCAAAGGGCAAGGCAATAATGCATATTTCCAAAGCGGAAGGTGAGAAGCCTCTGATTCCCGTGTTCAACTCTAAAGTCAACAGCCTTGACTGCCTTCTCCCACACTGGACACTGACACACGTCAGCTATTTCATGCAGTCACCAACCTGGACATTAGAAACCATTTTCCAACATAAGCAAAAGGAAGGACCCCACTCTGTATGAAGTCATAATTTTCCAGTCTAGTTCATTGTTTACTTCATATGATATGTCTTAGAATCAGAAAAATTATGATGGAAAGATTCTTAGTTATGTAATCTGAAAAGTTGGGCTCAGTATGACCATTTGCTTGTTTATCTGAATTAGTCTAGGTACTTTTTTTTTTTTTACCATTTATCAGTTATTATTTTTCTTTTCTTTTTCTTAAAAAAAATTTATTTGATTTATTTATAAATAAAGAACTGGGTGTAGGCCAGAGGAGTAGGGGAAGGGAGTGAAAGGATTCACCAGAGACAGAGTAGGGGGCAGAACAGGTAGCTTTACTGAAATACACTGCTAAGGGGAGCAGCTGACAAGACAGGAGAGGCCTGCTGCACCATGTGGATCAGCTCCCTGGCTGGGATCAAACTCATGCTGCAGTGACAGGCAATAGCTTGATAGTGCTGAGACTTTAACCCCGTTAGCTACCAGGGAGGTCCCACTATTTCTATTTTCCTTGCAGATATTTATGCATTTTGGAAAAAATAAGCTGTTTTTAAGTATTACAGATGCAATGTAACCAGCTTGGAAGAATGTTACTAAGTAGAATAATCATCATGATTGGTTCATGGCCAAAGAAAAAATAAACCAGTTCTGTAAAAAAATGACAATGCTTAAATAGGCTAAAAAAAAATGTATGGAATCCAATAGAATTTGTGATATTTTTCAAACATGGAAAGAAAAGCATCTGCTTAGGTATAAATAGATATATAAAAATTTCAAAGGTAATTATAAAATGGCTTTGTTTTTAGAAATGGAATATTCTACAATTTAAAGAAAGCTAAAATAGAAGCTTATTTCAGGATGCTAGTGGAGCATCTCAAACTATTTTAGATGCTTCTGGCGCCATCTAGTGACAGATATAAGAAACAGCACAAATAAGTGATTCCTATGCTTTCTTCCTTGACCTTCCTTTACAGAATAGGGTGACCTTTATTTACACTATCAAGTTTGTTCTGAGACACAAATAAAAATCATTGTATAATATTGATGTACCCTTAAAAATGTATTAATAATAAATATGAGGATCTCATTAAACATTTTACTCGTTCCTTTTTCCTTAAAATGTTTATCAACCCGTGGTATAATTCTCTTCACATGCATTTTGCATATATTCCACCTACAGTTGATAGAAAACTAGAATACACAGCTGAGATTATAAATTGAGCCAGAATGCATGCTTTAACATAGAGACTAAAAAGAAATTATATTATTTTACCCTTTAGGTCCATCTAATACAAAGACAGGATGCTTTCTTTAGAAAACAGATCTTTCATATGTGTAAATATTATTTTTAGAAGAGCACAGACACATTAAAAGGAAAGAAATAGCTGACTCTGGAAATGTTGAAAATGTAAGGGTCAGAGATCTGGTGTTGAATATAAAAACATTTAGTGCATTAACTTCTAATACCACGAATACAATTTTTCAAAGTTATTGAAATACAATATATACATTTATCTAAGACAATAATATGTGGGAGTATAAAATGCCTTCAGTTAATTCTTAGATAAGTTCTCCTTATAATGAACTAGGGCCAACATGTGGGGGACCCTAAGGAGTTGGAGTGTTAATGAATCACCTTATCAGCATATATCTTCTATTTGTTCCATCTCCTGGGGTAGGCTGCTGAGTGAAGTGCTATCTCATGTGTTTATAGGAAACAGGTTTTGGGTCTCCATGGTGGTGCAGGTGTTAAGTCTCAGAGCTATGAAGTATCCATAGCTACTATAGCATGAGTTCAATATCCAGCCAGGCAGCTAACCCACATTGCTTAGCAGACCTCTCCCGTCTCACCCAATGCTCCCCTCAACAGTTTATTGCAGTAGATCTGCTTGTTCTGCTCCCCACTCTGTCTCTGCTGAATCCACTCACACCTCCCCACCTCTGGCCTACACCCCAGTTCTTGTATGCATAAATAAATAAAAATAAATCTTAAAAAAATAGAAGAAAAAGGCTTTTATTAGGGCATTTATTTGTTCTTGGTGGGGGGAGGCTGCCCCTACTCGCATTTTTGGGTAATGAGCCTCATCAGCTCCACCTCTGAGGATATATGAGGCAAAAAAACCCCCAAAAACCAAAAAACAAAACAACCAATAAATGAAGTCACAGAGCAGAAAGCCTCCAAGGAACTTATGATCATATTGCTCCTGGAGTCCTGAGGTCCGTATCTGTTCTACTTCTCTTAACCTTTCAGAGCTTTCTTATACTTGTTTTATATGTCATGTCTAGGGGTTGCACTAACAGGAGGAATAGAAAATTCCTTGTCCTATCAAATTCAATGTCCTATCAGGGAGGTACTTCTTTGTAAGTGAAACTGCTTTTTTTTGAAACAAAAAAAATCAGTAAATATTCCTCATTTCCTTTTATAAAACATATGAAAACTTCTGTATTATATTCAGGTGTAAATTGTAAAGATGTTAGATAGGGAGTTAATCTGCCATAGAAGGAAGTGCGCTTTCACTTTAGTCTACTTAAATTATAGTTTTAGGTTTAAATCAATGGCATGTACCCACTGCGTGGATCAATGTGTTGGTTCCTGTCGCTATCAGCGAGTGAGAAATGTGCTGTGAAGCCAGGGATGCCCAAGGAATCACATTTCTATGAAATGAAGCATAAAGCTTTTATTTCCTTGCAGCAGTGGAATGACACATAACTCACGGGGAGCTTTCCATTATCATTCTCAAAACAGTGCCCAACATCTGGTAGGACAGAGAAACTTGCCAGAGACAGTTACATATGCCAAGTAATCGAGAATCAATTATCACCTTGTCAACTAAGTAAAAATACTCAAATGCCCTAAACTCACTCACTCCTGTGGGTTCTCTGGAACAGTTAACCAAAACCTCAATTTCATAAAACATAACTACCCCCTTATTAAACATAATGGTCACACACAGTCATATGATCATTTTGACTGAACACATTGAAAATAACAAGGTTTTATATTATGCAAGGGCTTTCAGGTTTTTATCTTTTGAACTAAGACACATTATATGGGTTTAGATGAACCCTTGAAAATGTTGAACATGAGCTTAACTTTCCATCTGAATTCCTTAGAATTCAAATATGTCAGAAATTAATTGTGCTAGGATAAAATGTTAGGTAAACATATTCTAATGACAAGGATTTCTATATGGGAAAGCAAAGAGTAAACAGAAACAGGATGTTAGACTAATCCAGTATTTATTGGTAGAGAATTATTTAAAAGTATCCCATAGTCTACTAAATTCACTCTAGTAAAGGCAAAAGGAAGAAAGCGAGAAGAGACATAATATAATTATCTAAAAACAAATACCCAAAACAGTGGATCTCTAAATATGGCCCCTGAATCAGCAGCATCAGTATTACCCCAGAACTATTTAGAAAAGCACATTCTGGCTTTTCCCCACTATCTACCCTATCTCTCAGACTTACTGATCTAGAAGATCTGCAAGTAGAAAGCCCAAAAATCTGTTTTAACAAGCCCTGCAGGTAATTTTATGTATATATTTAGTCATGATCATTGATGTCAATATTCTGTGTCAAGTGAGAAGAGTTTTATATTTTTCCAGTGTGTTCATATAATTTCGTCCTCTTCATTGTTTGGAATGCTTTCCCCATTGGGGAAAAAAAAGTAGGGACATTAAATTTTCGTGGGAGAGTGACTGATAACTAAAATATTTTACTTTTACAAATTGACATGCAACCATGGAAACACATTGCTAGACCCATTTCTCTTTTGGCTCATAGAACCTTCTTGGAAAGTAGAAAAAGCAGGTGAGGAAAACCATCAAAGGGGTCTGGAGGAACCGTTCATTTATCTTTGCTCTGGCAATAGAGATATTGCAAAATAATCTATTTTATATTTTAAAAAGAATTACAACACACACAATCAAACAATAAATTAAATTTAGACTGAGGACATTCAACTTGTTGAGTGGTTGAATGATAACAAATAAGTGTACAATTTTAACTGAGGAAAACATCCAATTATACTTCCAACACTGCTTTTTGCATAAAAGAAAGAAAATCTGAAAACCAAAGCATTGTAAAAAATTCACTACATAAACCAGAAAAAAAGGAGTAAGGTGGAAAATATGGAGCAGACTCATTTCACTAACATAAGTACTGTGTTTTTCTTCATAGATGAGTTACAAAATCAGCTGTTAAAATTCAGTTACATATCAGTGAATTCTGTGTAAAGATTGGATCTGAGTGGGGTTCAAAGCTAAGGTAGTAGAGGGTAATAGGCCAGGGGTTTTACTGAGTATCTTCCCAGGTAGGAGCATTAGGATCCAAGTGTGGTCAAGCAAAGTTGCGCTTTCCAGGGTCCAACACCTTGGTGACTTAGGTCACCGAGACATGAAGGGGGTCATGTTAGGGCTTTGCCATGCTTTTCAGTGAACCTAATCTAAGGGTATTTTTTTTGAAGCCTATTTTTTTTTAAAGTCTCCTTCTCCTTCTTCTTTTTTAGTTTACTTATGATACAAAAGCTGGGATCTAGGTCAGAGGTGTGGGAGGTGAGAGGAGTCATCAGAGACAGAGTGGGGAGCAGAACAGGCAGACTGACTGAAATACACTGCTGAGGGGAGCAGTGGGTGAGGCAGGAGAGGTCTGCTGCTCCATGTGGGTCAGATCCTTGACCAGGGATTGAACTGGTGCTACAGTGGCTGCTGCTAGCTTCACTGTGCTGAGACTTAACCCCTTGCCACAAGGGAGGCCCCACAAACCTAAGGGTATTTGGAGAGTAAGAAGAGCCTCCATTGTTTCTTTCTTGGGAGGCCTTTACTTCCTTTGTAAACTCTGTCTCTAACTTCTCACATGATTTCCACCCTCAGAGAAGAAATTTTCTGACATAAAGGTAGACTTTTTATTCATATGCTCTTCCCTAAAAGAGGTTTTATGGCATCTGTTTGGAATGGAGGAAGGATGGGCATAATTGATATTTTAATGCCCAACACATAACTCCTTTGGGAACCAGAGGGAGTGTTTTGTTTGTTTAACCAATCCATCCATTGGAAAAGCTATTATGTACCATGTATAGTAAGTACTAAGTTCTGAGGGTGAAAGAGTCCTACATGGAAGAAGTTTATAGTGAAATAGAAAGTTTAAACTTCCAGAGGGAAGCAGATAGTTGTCCGTACAAAGTACCATAGCAGCACAAGGGAGAAGTCAAATCTACCAGTGCGTGCACATGGCAGGGTCAGAAGGGGTGGAATCATTTAAAACATGGTCTTAGATTTTTTGATATTCCTTTCTTTGAGAGGCGAGGTCAAGGTCCTCTCTCCATGGATTCAGGCAGGCTTGTGCCTGCTTTTAACTGACAGAATCTGGTGGAAATGAAGCTCTGTGGCCTGTGAAGCAGGTCTTACAGCGCCAGTAATATTCTTGTCAGAACCCAGTGCCACGCTGTGAGCTTCCTAAGCCGCTTCCTAAGCCATGTGCCGGCTTTTTGGTTCCTACTGAACACAGTCTCGGGCTCCTTCAGCCCCATCTCCAGACGTGTGAATGACACATCCTCAGGTGACCAGCCGGAGCCCTTGAATATCTCTTAGTTGAGACTTCAGTCTTCATGGAACAGGACACACTTCTGCTGTGTGCTGTCAACACAGTCACCGGCACAACACGGATGAACCTTGAAACCATTATGCCAAGTGAAGGAAGCTCTCCATGATTCCACGATATGAGGCTTCACTATCGTTGGATTCCCAGAATCAAAGAGTGGAACGGTGGCTGCCAAGGGCTGGGGGGTCAGGGGTTGGTGAGGAGCAAAGAGAGAGTTATTAATCAAGAAGCATAAAATTTCAGTTCAGCAAGATGAATAAGCTTTAGAGATCCACAGTGCCACATTGGATCTACAGTCAAGGATCATGTATTTACTACACACTTAAAATGTTGTTCAGAGGTTAGAGCTCATGTTCAATGTTATTACAACAATGAAAGAAAATGTATCTAAAAAACAAAATAGGAAATATTAAAAAAGAAATTTTTGATCTCAGAATCCATGAGCATAATAGCACCGTGGCTGTTCTATGCTACTAAGCTTGTGGTGGTTTGTTAGGCAGCAATGGATAATCACAACAGGGCAATTTTCAGGCGAGACTTTCTAGAACATATAACACAAACTAAACACAATCATCAAGACATCAGGCTTTGGCATTAGTGCTGGGTAAACATTTCAATTCTACCATGAACTAGCTGTGCCACTGAGATTACCTCTAATAGGTGTGTTTGGTATTATGAGATATAATGACTGAAATCACTTCTTACACTGTAGGCACAAAATAAGCAATCAGTGCTTAATTTAAAAATACACGAAAAGAAATGAGCAAAAAGCAACAAGCAGTTGCCGTAGGTAGAGTGTGTACCATTCTAGTTAATTATATGATCTTGTTTGCACTGAATAATGCCCATTTACTCCTGTTGTCCTGGTTGCCTTTGTATTTAGAACGTCTTGGATTTTTAAAAATTTGTTTTTATTATCAACCTTAATAGTTGCTTTCAAATCGCGTGGTAGACCTGGCTTTGTGCATCCAGCTTCTGGTGTGCAGTGAGCAGAGTTCTCATTTCAGCTTGTGCTTTCATCTAAAAGATGCTCAGCTTCCCATCTTTCTTTCCCATCTCTTTCCAGACAAAACCCAATTATCCTCTTCCTTTCAAGGACAACATGAAAGACACTCCTTGATAAACTGTGCTAAGGCATGAGCATCAAAGGACAGGCAATTCTACCCCTGGTGCAGAATGGTATAGAAAAAATATTTGAAACTTCTACCTTTGCTGTCTCATTGGTGATGAACTCACCACGGCATGTGCATTAGTCTTTGAATCTTTGTGGATCTGCGGAGCCACCAATCTGCAGGATCACTGGGTACTGTGCTATCACTAGGAACCATAAATCACATGTATGTGAAGCACGTGGAAAGAATGGAGCCTGACTCATTCTGCAGTGTACAAATGTGATAGCATGAATGCCTTTGCAATCATGGTTTTACCATTTTTCATATAGGATATATTGGTATTAATTTAAATAATATGTTTTGGGGTTAGTATTTTCATTTTGCAGTAAGCTCTTTGGGCAGTTTTCACAGATCTCAAAAACAAGTAAACAAAACCATTCAACTGTAGACTTTCTTCATTTGCTCAGAAGTGCCTATTTAATGAAAAACGAAATAGGTAACTTTTGTTACTTGCTAAAGTTGCTGATGAACCTAATAAAAATGCAAGTTGTGCACATGTTCACCATCCAGACATAACAGGAGTTAATGATACCACCAATTACAATAACACCAGAAAATAAAATTGTACTTAAGGTGCCCTCTCATCTACTTCTTTGAATCAATTTCACTCATTTCTGATTTCCATAATTTAACCTGTGTAAAAGTGAAGCTATAGCTCTAAATGTGTTCACCCCATCAGAATTTGCAGTTAACTAAAGTCTGCTTTGTATTTGTGACATCATAGGCTTCAAATAAAAAAGCCTATGGCATCAATGGGGGTTCTTTTGTGTCTTTGTTGTTTTTTAGTTCAACTCATGGAACCAGTGAAAAGCTTTTGGAATTTAGCTGAAATGGGATATCTGACATTGTCATGATGGATGCTATAAGTCAAATCAGCTATTTCAGCATTGAAGAATACATCGTCTGTTTTGGCATGATAATATGAACAGAATATTGTTGGAGGACAGAGGTATAGGGAAAACAATGCTATAGTGAATTAATAATTTTATTGAGAAATGTTTAGAATTTATTATCATGCACACTCAACTCATAATTTTATCTAAATGTATACCTGCATTGCATCAATACAAATATAATTACTGACATTTACTGATTTTTTATATGCATACAATTGAGTGACTAAAGTATAAACTTTTAGTGATAAGGTTAATATTGAATTTAAAATTACCATAACAATATATGCTTCCTTTTTTGTTGCCCACATCAACTAAATTTTTAAATTTTTCCTTTGATGATTTAGCTTAGAAATCTCCTTTAATATATATCTTGCATTTTTTCAAAATCAATTGGAAATATTTAGTATAATTATTTAATAGTTAGAATTCCATTCTCTTGACCAAACTATCAGCTCTCTGGTTTTAGCTAAGTGAATCTGCCAGCCCCTGGTGTGGTATTCCCTTCCTTGGAAACTGTGAGTGATAAGTTGGCATAGTTGCATATTTTCTTTTGTTCCACTTTTCTCAGGGATTCCTCTCTTCAGTCCTTGTTGTAAAGTTCCTGCAATCTTTTGCTTCATATATTTTGTTCATTTCAATATTGCTTAAAGTAAGAGCCTATATCTGGTTGCTTTAATCAAGGCTGGAAGCAGAAGTCACTGAAAATGGGCTGTGAATAGAATTATTATTTTTATTCACAATCTAATAGCATTGAGCAGTCATTTAGCAAATAAAATTTGCAAATTTTATACACTTCAAATTATTTTATGTCTCATTTTAGTCACAAAAATTTTCCAGTTTGGATGATAAATTATCTGGCAACTAATTCTAGCATTACAATATTTGTTAATATTCAGTAATAAAACAATAAAATATTGCATTATGTGTTTTCATCTAAATACAATTACAAAGTGTCAATAGCTTAATTTCTTTCAAATGCATTAATTAATTACTTAATGACTAAACTTTGAGATAGAATAATGTAAGTCATCTCTACTTAAAGCTTTCAAATACATTAGTGGATTCTTAATGCCTTGCACTAAGACAGAATTCAGAATTACATGTGTTTTTAAAATTTTCAGGGGCAAAGAAGTCAATTAAATAGATACTTCTTGATTTATTTCACAGTTCCAGTGCATGTCCTTGTTAGGTTCCTCTGATTTTACTGTTTTTTTCTTCGTCCTAATGTTTCCATTTACCTTCTCTGTTTTACTGATATGTATTCTCGAATATGTGTGATTCCTGATAAATATATAATATTTAAGTATATTTTGGGGGTATAAAAATTTACTTTAATTTCATTGCACTATAGAATAAATTCTATTGTTTACATTTCATTCCACCTGTTTAAAGATCTGTGTTGAGATATACACACATACCTGATAAAACCTAAACCAGTAAAATAATTTTATATAGGAAACTTGTGACCAATAAGATAAATAAAGTAAACCAGATAAAGAGTTAAACCCACTAGCAGTCATATTAATGAAAATTGAAATAGCAATGACATACTATTTTATACCTAACAGATTGATAAAATGCGGAGTACAAAAATATCAAATATTGGGAATGATATAGAGAAATGGGAATCCATTTCCCATTTCTGCTAGTGGGAGTGTACATGAGCATCAGTTTCATGAGTAAATGATTCAATGGGCCCATTCCTGCAGTTATGTCACAGAGAAATTCCTCTGTGAAATATTGGCACATCACAGAGAAATTCTTCATACGTCTATGAGGGTAGTGAGCAAGGATAATCATCAAATTTCAAAGCTTTTGTACCTCAAAAGAAACCATCATAAAAACCTACAGAACAGGAAACAGTATTTTTATACCATACATCTGATAAGGAGTTAATCTCCAAAATTTTAAAATACTTACCCAATCCAATAAGAAGAAACTAATAACCCAATTAAAAAATGGACAAAGGACCGCCAAAGACATTCTCTAAAGAAGCCATTCAGATGGCCTATAGACATATGAAAAAATGTTCATCATTTTTTATAAAAGAAATGAAATATAAAACCACACTGAGATATCATCTTACCCTGTGAGAATGGCCCACATCAAAAAAAAAAAAATAGAACAGAATTAACAAATGTTGGTGAAGTTGCAATGAAAAAGGAACTCTCATCCACTGTTGGTGGGAATGGAAGCTGCTAGAACTCCTGTGAAAGTGGTATGGAAACTGAGATCTTTGACCATCCTTTGGCCTCTGTTAGCCAACATTAAGGTATAGTTGTTTCTTTGGTCAATTATTCTGTAATCTCTTCATCCACTAATTAGACACCTTTGAGTCTGTGCTGCTTTTTCTATCTTTTGTGCCTTTTCAGGAGATAAGAAATTTTTGACTGTTCTCCCTGCTAAATCCAGATTTTGTGAGCCTTCTCTTGGGCGCTGCATTCATCATTCCTGTGAACTATCATTTTTACCCTAGGGTTTCATTTCCCCTCAGTTATATCCTGGGAAACAAAACATACTTCTCTCTCCTTGGGATTGCTTTTACTTATCTGTTCTTCACTCACACATACTCCTCAGTCCAAGGATGCTTCTCTCTCTGCTTATTCATTTAAAAATTTCTATAAATTTCATCTTTTTTAGATAAACATATCCCAGAAGAAAGATGGATGTGATGGATGTGAAGGGATATCTTCTTCTGGACTTAAATTTTATTGGCATTATTTGGCATTTTTTACATAAACTTGTGAAATATTGGCACATCAATAGTATATATGTATCTGCATATATGAAGTATATATATATATATTTAAAGAAATTTCTGGCTATCTTATGTATTTGTTTTGCCTTTTCAACTATAGCCTAAGCTTTCCATCCCTGTTTTGGAAAGTTTCTTTGAAGCAAGTAAAAAATGTTCAACAAACGCTATTAGTCCTTTAAAAATTACATATACTCTGATTATGGTATATTGCTTTTGTGTCCTTCCATTAACCTACCATTGTAAATTTAATAGAGTAGCTATTTAATGAATGGTTTCCTGGCTAATGAAAAACAGCAAACTTTACACTAAATCGTATTTCTATTGCAAATCAAATTCCACTTCAGCAATGAAAATTTCCAAATGCCAAAAACTATTCTCCAGCCTTAGCTATGGCCCACTTACTTCAAACAATGCTTAATATAATAGTATTCGAGTATGACAATAGAATTGAACAATCCCTTAGAGTTCATACTAATTAGGTTTGCAGATGGCTTTAAATCTTTTCAATTTTTTTCTTTTTAAAAATTTAAACACAATGGGAAATGGATTAGATATTGCATGTCAGTTAGCTCAACTACATTGTAAAACAAGTGTAATATCAAATTATACATGCCATGGATCCATGGGCTTACTCAACACTAATAAATGGTTCCATGTTTTGTAAAACAAGGTCAAACTTAAAGATTTAATCTAACAATTCAATATTTGATGAACAATAAAAAGTGACATGTGTTTGTCTGAAGAAAGACCTCAATGCCTGGAGAAACAGATACTATTCCAGAAATACAAAGGTTTTTCTTTTTCTTTTGTTCAGATTGTGCCAAGTAGGGACATTGTCTCCTTACTGTGAACATTTTTATTATCATGTCTCAACAGGAGTGCTCTGGCTGGGAAAGCATTGCCACTCTGAGTTTCTTGTTCCCCATGAGCTTTCAGTTTCTCATTTTGACTTTCAATCCAGAACTGATTTTTCCCCCTCTTTTGGAATGTCTGATAAAATTTCAGCATGGCCAATTTTGAGTTACTGGAGCATAAAAATGAAAATGTTTTTTCATCAGATAGGTAATTTTTCTGGTGCTCTGGGGATAGTTCACATAAGAATTGATTTTGAAAAGTCAAAAATTCCTCAGAATATGATTAGTCAAGAGAAACATTTTCATCAGAAGTAATAGCAATGAAATAAATGAGGAGTGGATTGAGAATTGGAAGGTGTATAGAATCTGAAACCTGGAAAATTGGCCCTTTTTGGTATTATTGAGGTAAGTGGTTTATAGTACTATTATACATCATTTCATCAGTTATCTTGTGTGTAGGCAAGAATTAGCAATAGGCAATTGGCTGCAATGTTTTCCCCCTTCTAGTAAGTGATTTTCTACATCTTCAATATCTTGAGCAACAAGTGCTTCCTTTGTGTAAATTCTCAAGTCGTAAGGGACAATGAAATAGAGAAATGGCAAGAATCTCTATAAAGAGAGATGGTAAGGCACCTCAAGCCTTGGTGCCCCATCCTCTACTTCCCTTCTGTGTCTCTCAGAAGGGTCAAGTTCATGGCACGATCATTGGAGGAAATTCATAACTGCTTTGTGTCAGTGCTGTATTTCAGTTGCCCTCCAATTACTTTGCTAATTCTTTTTTGTCCTGAGATTCCCACAACTAAGATTATCCAAAGGAACAACTGTTACATATATATTTTAAACACTTTTGGTGAGATGATTGGCATACAAAAAGCTGAACATAAATGAACATCTTTGAAATTGTCAGCATACTCAATGCCATAAACATATTCATCTCCTCCAAAAGTTTCCCCCTGCTTCTTATTATTATCATTTTTTGATTGTGATAAGGATATTTAATATAAGATCTACCCTCTTAGCAAATTCTGAATATAAAATGTAGACTCCCCTGATTTTTTAATGTTTTTGCTGTGGTACTTAGCCTTTAGGGAAGACATTAGTACCTCCCTTTGTTAACCCAAAAAAATGCAAAGAGGATTTTCACTTTTATTTTTTATTAAAGATTTATTTATTTATGCATACAAGCTGGGTACAGTTCAGAGAATGTGAGAGGTGAGATGATTCACCAGTGACAGAGTGGGGAGCAGAACAGGCAGAGCAACTGAAGTACACTGCTGAGGGGAGCAGGGGGCAAAGCAGGAGAGGTCTGCTATGCCATGTGGATCCCCTCCCCTGCCAGGGATCGAGCTTGCACTGCTGTGCAGCGGCTGCTTCACAGTGCGGCGCTCAACCCGCTGCACCACCAGGGAGGTCCCGATTTTCACTTTTATAACAAAAGGCAAAAAGCAAAACCAGTGCAGCATTTGTATTGTAGCAGTCATTATAGAGATAGTACCCAACCTTGAAATTATATATATGTATATATATGCCAGATTTCTTTATCTATTCCATTCCATTCTATCCATTTTTTTTTTTTAACCATTTGTTCATTGAAGGGCATTTGCTCATTTCCATTATCTTGGCTATTGTGAATAATGCTGTGCTCAACGTGGGAGTACAGAGTTCTCCTCCAGATCCTGATTTTAACTTCTTTGGATATAAACTCAGCAGTGGGGTTACTGGGTCATGTGGTAGTTCTATTTATAATTTCTTGAGGAAATTAATTTCTTGTTTCCCACAGTGGCTGCACCAATTTCCATTCCGATCCATGGTACGCAAGAGCTACCTTTTCTCCATATAACCGTCCTAAAAGTGTAAAGTGATAGCTCATTGTGGTTTTGACTTGTATTTCCTTGATAATTAATGATGCATATGTCCATGTCCTGTTGGCCATTTGTCTGTCTTTGGAGAAATGTCTATTTAGTTCCTGTGACCATTTTTAGTTGGGTTATTTGTTTCTTTTGTTATCGAGTGGTAGAAAACAATCAAATTAGTTTCCCAGAGCTAGGGAAGCAAGTGTTGCCTGAACGAGCTCTTTAATTGCATGAAATGAATCAAATTGTAAAGGTAGTTTGCTGAGTGCTGGTGAGACGTTCTAATACCCTGGGGGTGCCAGTGTCAGCCCTGTTAGTGCTTGGATCCCTTGGAATTCCCTTCACCGATTCTGTGAGTCCATTCTGGGTTGTTTAATACACACAAAACTTTAGGGTTCTTGCCTTGGGGAAAGCTGGGGGGAGGGGTTTTTCACATACCATCTACTCAAAATCACATGCAGATGAGCGAGAGGAATCAAGTCTGTGATCGCTAATAAGTTAATGGTCACCAAGATGTTGTCCAGACCCTCTACAGGAATAAATAGAATAGTTTTAGGTGGGAGGTGACAAGATTAGATATTTAGTAGATAGTGATAGTAAATGCCCATTTTATAGATGACATAAATGTGGAGATATCAAGGACTGTAAAGTTAGCCTTGCCCCATGCTTTTTGCTACTTGTAGTTAAAGAAAATCATAGACTGATGACGTGTTAACCACTAATTCATAAAGTCTTGCAGGATTAGGGAATCTATTCCCTTGAAATTCCATGATCTTTCCCCTCATTAGCTAAATCAAATTTAAATATTTCATTTCCAGCAGACAGTTGAATGCATTTAGCCAACACCACAAAGCTTTGTCATAATTCTTTTTGTCTCATTTTATTTGGAAATGCAGAATAGTCTGTCATCATTGTCAGGATTAGCAATTTTTCACACACTAAAACACTATTATCATGTTACTTTCCTTGAGTTGGCAAAATAATTTTCCTTTTTGTATAGCTCTTTGCTTTCCAACTATTTAATGATTTTGTTGCCCTTGGATTCCTTCCTAGTTTCTGTTGTTTTCTTAAGTGTACAGTCCAGAGCAGTATTAATAGTAAGTAAGCACGCTTCACACATTTAGCAAGTGATTAAAATCTGTGACTACCCTGCTAAGTTTATTTTAGTCTTGTGTTGTGTTAATGTCCATGTTTCCAATGCCTATTGACTGGGTAAATGATTGAATGAATGAAGACAAGAGCAATCTACTGTAGATATGTTTTACTGAAAACTCTACATACATTTTTTTCTGCATTTTAAAAATCAGCAAAGATAAATTATTTTATCTCTAGTTAGGTCCAGGAATCTTGGAAGGAGAAGCTTCCAGTCTATTGCACAAAGCATTTAAATCCTGGGTTTGAATGTTGGCTATGCAGTTTTTAGCAAAAGGATCTTAGACAACCTGCTTAAGTCTCTCAATGATTTAGTCTTCTCATTAGCAAATGGGAATTTTGATAGATACTTTGAAAACTATTTTGGAGGTTGAAGATGATGCATTTAACAACTTGGCAGTCAAGAGCCCTTTAACAAATGGCTGCTATTAATGTCACAGAGACCTTGAATTTCAAGGAGAACCTTGGATTTACTGGTAAAGGACGTTGGTTTTCTTGAGAGGAATCTTTGCTTGTTTGACATCACATTGTTTGAGAAGCTTTTGCTTTACAAAAAATGTATTGATCATTTGAGACAGTGTGCGATATAATGAAAAGAGTACTCAATTTGACACCAGGAGATCGAAGTCTCTACTCGCCTCTGCTGCTAATTATCTGTGTAACCCTGAGCAGATCATTTAATCTCTGTGGGCTACAGTTTCCTCATCAATGATAAAAGAAGGTGATTAGAGCAGAGGATCCTACGGTACTTTCTAAAATTTTATGACCTGGGATTCTTTTTGGATGAGCTTATGGTAGTGAAAGTAGCTGAGACAGTGATAAAGAGGAACTGTTCCCTGGTCAATCAGTTAGATCCAGGTCAATCTATAAGGAGTAGGGGGAGGAGTGAGAAGGGTGCAAGAGAAATCCTAGACTTAAGATTGAGTTAAAAAAGAGATGCAAAAATCATTGCTCTTTTAATGTATTTTAGAAGGTTGAGTTCTTGCAGCATATTTTATAGAACTCATTGACATCAAAACCCTTGATGCATGTAAATTACACATCTGTAAGATCGCTTCTAATGGTGCTAAGTGCTCCAGATCTTTGAACCAAATAGCATTAGGTTGGAAGAAGGAAAAAAATGCTACAATGGTAAGAGGGATTCATTTGGTTGGGGTCAATATAGTTAATGACACGATACACTTTTTTTCCTGTTGTACTTCTGACCTCTACATTAGATGCATTTATTTTCCAAGAGAGAGTTTATATTCATTATGACTCTGAGATATGTGTGAAGAACTACTTCCAATTGAGACAAACTTATCAGAGCCCCTGTTGGGAAATGAAACATTAAAATATATGCTGTGGATACGCCACCTTAGAACTTAGAAAGTAAAGAGAAATGACTGGATTTAACTGCATATGTTACTTGCCAGAGGAGACTGCTATCTAAGCAAAAATGTATCCAGTTTTCATTTTCATCCAGTTATAAACATAACACATGTAATGCATCCAACCTTAATAATATGGTCATGAATGCAATTACCTCCTTTATTTTCTATCTTATAGAATATTGCAGAGAATTTGATAATTATGCTTTGGAAAAAAGGTACAGAGGAATAACAGTGTTTGATTTTTTTTATTGTAAACAGTTTCACTTTTTATTGAACACCACTTGGAACACATTCTTCTCATCAATTTCACTTTTGAGAACATTCTCTCACTCCTGCAAACGTATAGACTGACCAGGTTTACCTTTGGCTCTGTACACCTGGTAAAATGGGGAAAACAGTTGTACCTGTTTATGTAATATATTATAAATGATATACAGTAGTATTTATACAATAATCTATACTATATAACACAAGATTGCTATGAAGATTCAGTGAATTATTACATGATCAAGCACTTTATTAACAGTGACTAGATGTAAGCACTTACATGTTAGCTATTACTTTTCTTATTGTATGTAAAAATGAGAATAAGAATAACTATCACAAGTTAGCATTTGTATTGAATGAGATATCATATCTAAGAGCATTTGATTTAGACCTGGCACCAAGCAGCTTTCACTGATGAGAGTTATTAATATTTGTATTCTAGTTATCATAAAATGATTCCAGCCCCTTACCTCTGCATACTCTGTTCCTTATGTCTGGAACACTCTTCCCCTGTGGGTAACTCCTGCTCATCCTGAACATTTATGCTTACACATACCTTCTCTGGAAGCCACCTTTATCAACAGCACAGGACTAGGTACCCCTGCTCTTCCTCTCCCTTGGTTCTAGCACCCTATGCTTCTTGAGTCATGAAACTGAGTACTCTTTATGGTAACTAATGATTTTATTGTCTTAGCTCCCCATTTTTCAGTGAACTTTTGTGAAAGATGAAACTGAAGCTCTTGTTACATAACAGTTACTAAGTTACTCCAACTACTGTGACTACTACTGCTGCTGCTGCTGTTGCTGCCTACTACTACATATTGCTGAATAAATGAAGAACAGTTAAAGATAAGAAAAAAATGAGACAGATTAATTTTATGAAATTCAGCAGAAAAGTGTGTTTCAACAAGATATGATTAAGCTGTGTCAAATGCTAGGAGAGAGGTCAGAGAAGCTAAGGACTGAAATTTGCACAGATGGTTTGACCATTTGGAAATTACTGGTGACCTGAGAATGAGTAATTTAATGATGTGGTGGAGCAGGGAGCAGATGGCAGAGGAAGGAGGAGTGGAAGGGACATGAGAAATTGGAACAGCAAGTGTAGATCCCTTCAAAAAGCATGGCTGTGAAGACTAAGAGACTAGGGAGCAGCCACCAGGGGAACAGAGAGCCAAGACCATGCATATTTGTCTGTGAGACTCTCAGTGGTGTTTGTGCACACGCACATGTGTCTTTAAGTGTGTGTGTGTGTGTGTGTGTGTGTGTGTACATTTAAGACGGAGATATTTTCAAGCAAAGGAGAAAGAGTCAGTGAAAATGGAGAGGTCTCAAGGAAAGTCCATTAACCCTCAGAACCTCTTAGGAGTAGGAAGGAACTGAGGGAGGGCTGAGGTATCTGTGATTTTTGCCTGTGAGAACTGGAATTAAGATTGTTTTGTTACTTTTATTATCATGCAGACACTGTGTATATTGTTCTCCTAATTAATGTCCTTTCTTTCCTCCTTTCCCCCTCTGGTTGAGAAGAATATAGGAAAACGAGGTTATATTTCATTGTCAATGAAAAAAAACAACACTTGAATATTATAAACACAACAAATCATGGTCTCCATTTCTTACTTACAAAAGCTTTTCGGCTACTGGGTAGACAGAACCTGAGAGAAAAATAACAAGTGATACATTTATTCAGTGAAAGTGTAAGCACACTCTAGATATATTCTACATAAATTTAGAACTGCTAAATTTAAAATGTATGAGATAATAATGTTGAAGTCTCTGCTTCTGGCTTTGAAACTTTTGACATTTGTTCATTTTAAAGCATTGGCAGTATTCAGCAGGGGCTCCTGAATCTATATTACTGAGAATACCAAGAACAAGCAAATCTGTCAGCCACTATTTGCAATTTGTCACTGTCTAAACTCCTCAGTGACATGGAGACTGAGGGAAAGAGTTTATATTTTGTTAGAACACTGGGAAAGAGGGAGAACATTAGAGCAATACTTCTAAGAAACAAATGTTTATTTTTTGAAAAATGTGATCATATAGACAGGGGAAAGATTTTTATCTTTTTTCTTTCATTGCAAATGTTTTTCCAATGGACTTAGTAAATAGCTACAAGGCATGATTTTAAAAGTTTTTTAAAATCTAAAGAAACTATTTTTACTGCATATTCCTTAAAACTTCATTTTGGATGGGGAATATGTACCTTTTAAAATATTCAAAAGAAACAAACAGGCATAAGATGAAAACTCTTCTTTCTGATCTCCAGTCACACAGTTCCTACCCTAGATGCAACGATGGTTATTCATCAGACTCTTGAGATTCCTCCTGGAGATATTCTCTGCTTATACACTTGTACATATTTATATGTTCCCCTCCATTAGCAGCAGATTATATACTGCTATATACTGCAGATGATACACTGTTATGTTATCTACTTTGATTTCCCCTTCCCAATGACACTTGAATATAGAAAGTAAAAGAAAAATAGTTGCAGGCAGCATATGTTGCTCCCTTCCCTTCAATGTGCTATATGTATGGTTCCAGTTCCCTTCCCTTCAATGTGCTATATGTATGGTGGCATCTATTTTGCATTGGAGCCAGAGGGCAGAGGAAGAAGGAGTTTGGTGGGCTGTGTCAGTGACTGGTGGAGAGCTAAGAATGGGAGTTGTTCTGGCCATTAGCCTGGATTACATGCCCAAACTCAGGAAAGTGGCAGTCAGAAAAATAATGGTACTGGTTTTTAGGAGCAATTTTGTGGGGTTCTGGGAAATACAAGAAAGCCAAAAGCTAATTTCTGGGCAAGAAGAGCCATTTTGGTGTCTTGAGGACCAAATGTGGCACACAATTGGAGAGGAGGCCATTTTCCCCACTTCCCCTTGGAAACCAGTAATGACCTGACACTCCTCAAATCTGCAGACAGAGAATGTGGAAAATTATAAGCCAGAGTAGGACAGGAAGGAAGAAGCAGACACCATGCAGTTATAGCCTGGTTTGTGGGCATGTGTATGGCATCATTTTGGGAAAGTCCCAAAAATAACTTGAGGACACTTGGAGATGCACTAATTACTGGTCATCAAACCAGTTGGAATGCTTACCATCATATTTTAGGCCTAAAAATAGATTGCAACTTTATTTTATGCTCCATCTTGGGTGAGGCCTAGGACACACAGCCCATCTGTAAAAAACAGAAAATATTGAAGGTCCTACATGTGCAATACCTTGTGACAGGATGGTGAAATGGAAGCTTTGACTGCAAAACAGTGGATACTTATTCAAGTTGAAGTACTGGAGCAAGATTACAAAATAAGTGACTGAGAACTAATAAATAATTCTTATACTCCTCAGGAATAGGAAATGATAGAGAAGGAGGATCATTTCTCGGGAGGATATCTTTGGAGAGGACTACCTGGAGTCCATGCCTTCTACAAGGGCAAGTTCTGAGGAAGTTTGTTGACCCTTCAAACAGGCCAGACAATTAACTCACCCCCTGGAAAGTCTGATATATGTTCCCAGAGGTTAAAATACACAGGGTCTATGATCTGATGCTGTCTTGAGAAATCTCCAGGGCGACAGGCTGACTGGACAGCAGCAACACATGGCTGAAGGAGAAGAAGTGGTTGGGTTGGGACCCATCAACACCCTAGAAAACGCTGGAGCTAACCGGTGAGTGTTGCCTATAGGCCATGTAGTGTGACATGGGGCAAGAGAGAGAGCTTGGATCTGGAGACACCCTGGGTCCTTTCCAGAAGGGCTGTGAAGAGAATTGAGGACAGATTGCTAGATGACTAGGAGCTAAGGAAATCCCCTAGTGGGTGATCTAGAGCCACCCTATTTTAGAGAACTTCAGGTGGATAGTTCTGAGCCACTTGGTGGGAATTGCCTGATGAAGGACAGAATAGGACTTTTAGTGGAGAACATAATGTATTACACACAGATGTAGGTTTATAATGCCACACACCTAAATAATGTGATGTAGAGATGTTACCTCAATAAAAAATTAAAAACAAACTGCTAATGTGTTTCTCAGCAGAATCAACTTTAAGCAGCAGTCAAGCCCTGACAGTGCAGCTGTGACGTGACCGGTCTCAGACCACTGGCTCTCCTCTACTCTCCCCTTCTCTTCAGCTACATTTTGAAGGGTCAAGGATCACCCTGGATGAGTGAGAGGGGAGGAAGAATGGGAGAACTTGTATGTGGAATATAGAGAAACCAAACAAAGAGACAAAAACAAACAATATAACCAATCCTTGAAAGCTGACCCTAGACCCAGAGGGAGATGGGCAGAGGGAGTGGTGAAAGGAGAAGGTGGGAGGGAGGTGGGGAGGTGGTGGAGAGCACAGTGGACTGTGGTGGAGGACTCTGGGTGCTTTGTCGGTGGGAGAGCTACAGTAACCACACCTGGGGAGGGGGGGAATCATGTACTGTCAAAATGCGAAGGATGTAAAACAATGGTGTTTCATTAAAGATTTTTAAAAATAAAAAGAAAGAAGAAGTGACCACACTGCAGGGAAAGGAGAGACTTCAACTTTAAAACCTATTCCGAATTTTGATTACATAAAACTGAACATTTTAACTGAAACTAGTAACCAACAGAAACGGTAGTGACTGGGGCATTTCCATTTCCATCCAGAGATGGGTAAACTACCTGTGCTTCACAGGCAAGGTTGGAGCTGCCTGATCTCATTTGTGCCAGGTCCCAGTTTCCTGTAGAGGTGAGGAGAAGAGAATAGAAGAAATCTTTGACTTCACCAGTATTTTCCCCAACTACCAATTTTTTATTTCATTTTAATGATTTTTCCCTGCAACACACAGACTGGGATTCCATCTCCTTCCCTCCCTCCCTCCCCTCCCTCCTTCCTTCCCTCCCTTACCCTCTCCTTTCCCATCCTTTCAAACACCTTCTTCCCATCCATACCCCCACATTGCTCCCACTCTCCTTCATTCCTTCCTTTCTTTTTGTCAATGGCATTTTTCATTCTAGGCTGGGGAATTCCACTGTAGAAAATTTCAATGAGTGTGCAAATAATAATCTAAAAAACATCTCTGCTACATCTAGGGTTCAGTTCCCTAGCAAATTACATTACTACCAAAGCTATAAAATGGGAAAGGCTATGGTTGAACTATAGAATATGAGAATCATAGCATTCTTTAAAACTTCACCTCCCTCATTTCATGCATTTGGTTAATACTTCCATTTTTCTCTCCTTTCTTATTGGTTCACTGTGTGCACATGGAAAAATACTTTTTGACATTATAGCTAACTTGGACAGTCATTTCTAAGCCTCCATGGACATTGAAATCATCAGTATAAGGGCCTCCCTGGTGGCCTAGGGGTTAAATCTCAGCACTGGGACCTGTTTTCAATCCCCAGCCACATGTGGTGCAGCAGACCTCTTCTGTCTCACCCACTGATCCCCTCAACAATGTATTTTGGTAGATTTGCCTGTTCTGCTCTCCACTCTGTCTGTCTCTGGTGAATCCCCTCACCTCACACCTCTGGTCTATAACCTAATTCTATGCAGAGAGAGAGAGAGAGAGAGATAGAGAGAGAAAGAGAGGGAGGGAGGGAGGGAGAGAGAGAGAGAGAGAAACAATCCTCAGTATATTCCATTCTTAAAGCAATGTGGCAATAATTTGGCTTCTGGGAAGAGTCTACATTTTTCTCCATGCCTGGTAGAATTAGGATTCAAATTTGCATATTGTTGATGTGTTTGTTTTGGTAACTGGTAGAGGAAAGAAGAAACAGCTTCTGAGTAAGAGTTAGTTCCTAAGGATTTTCACAGTGAGCTTTTGGTGGAAGCAACAAGGAAGACTCCCAAGAAGATTCAAGAACAGACATTTTCGCAGAGACGCAAGCCCGTCCATAACACATCAGAGCTTTTGGAGTTATAATTGGTTTCTATAATTGCTTTGTCAGTATTTGACTTAATTTTATTAAAGTAGAATTTCTTATAAAGAAAAAACAGATAGGTTGGGATTTGTACACCCTTTGAAATAGTAATAACTTTTTTTTTTTCAAATAGAAAATATTTCAAGGAAGGTGGGTCAGGTTGTTTGCCTGGTGAATGAATGCAAATTTTTTTTTTTATCACTTTGATGAGTAGCTGTCAGACAGAAATGGTAGACACATGGAGAAATCTTTATAATTTCCTTTCTGCATTAATCAAGGACACTGTGCCTTTCTTAGCCTTAGGTTTAAGTTTAAATTCTATTTTGGAGAAAAATAGTCTATTTAAACAAATACCATTAATGGTGGTAAGGGTTAAAAAACTCATTCTCAGCATATTATTCAAGAATCAGATATCTTGGGTTAACTGACTTGCAGTTTTTGTAACTATTTCTCATCCGTCACAGTGTCCACGGCAAGAAAACTCATCAACATGCAAGGCCTGGATTCCTGTCCTGCTGATTGCTTTCTCCTGCTACTCAAAATATGTCCAATTCAATGTCTGCTTAGCCAAGCAGACATGTGGAAGAATAAGAATTTTTATGGTGTTTTAAGACTGGGTGGGTAACAAAAACATTTTTTTTTAAGATTTATTTTATTTATTTATGCATGCAAGAGCTGGGGTATAGGCCAGAGGTGCAGGTGCAGGGGAGAGGTGAAAGAATTCATCAGGGACAGAATGGTGAGCAGAACAGGTGGATCCACTGAAATACACTGTTGAGGGGAGCAGTGAGCAAGACAGGAGAGGTCTGCTGCACCATGTGGGGTTACTTCACTGGCCATGGGATGAAACTAGTGCTGCAGTGGCTGCAGATAGTTTCATAGTGTTGAGACTTAATCCCTTGCACCACCAGGGAGGCCCTGCTTACAAAAACACTTTATTTGTTGTAACTCCCTCCGCCCCCCCAAAAAGGGGTCCAGAAACAATTTCCTAATAGCAGTAGAAGGTACACAGATTTTATAGGGATGAGATTAATTACAGGGGCATTAGTAAGTTATTCACCATAGGTAAATTTTCATAATGTTGTTGAGATTATTACATTTCTTTTCATAGAGCATTTATAATTTCATGTGGACAGATAGAATGTTCTATAACAAATATTCTACTAAAATAAAATTTTCAGTAAACTAGGTAACATAGCCTTAAGGTTAAGAGTTAGATAATATGAATAAAACAAAAGTACCTTTAAAGTTCACAGGTGGTTTTCATAGAAAGGCTTCTCTCTTTTTTTTTTTTTTAAGAGTTGGGGTATAGGCCAGAGGTGTGGGAATAGAGGGTGTGAGGATTCATCAGAGACAGAATGTGGAGCAGAGCAGGCAGTTCTAGTGAAATACACTGCTGAAGGGACCACTGTCTGCCATGCCATGTGGGTCACCTCCTTGGCTGTGGATCAAACTCCTGCTGTAGTGACTGGCAATTGCTTGATAGCACAGTGTCTTTAACCCCTGAGCCACCAGGGTGGCCACTTATTAGGAAGACTTTTTACCCTTTGTCAGACTCACAAGCACAAAACAAGATAAGGCCAGTCAGGCTGGTAAGGAAATCAGGAACCACTTTTATATTGAGGCAGGTTATTACTTGCATAATGAGTAGAAGAATAAACCAAAGGGGCTAGATCCCCATCTCTCACACGAAAACAGGTGACCCCAAAATAAAAGGGACCAGATGACAGCAATGTGGCTTTGTGGGCCACGTCAGCACTAAGGAGTCAATTCTAGACTGTTGCAAAGCAGGTTATAGTCTATAACTCTCCCTGAGGGATGAGACAGAAAACTCCATTCCTCCTCAGACACTGGAGGTGAAAGAAACTCTGCCCTGCATTTCCCAGGGAAAAGAGGGAATGAGTGAAGTTGCCTCCCAGAAGTTCCTTACAGATTCCCACTCTCCTTTGTGATAGGAGGTTAACGGGGCTTCCCCCCAGACTCAGGTAAGCTGAGGTGAGGTTCAAGGCTTAAGGTCATGAGGGCATCATCAAGGAGGTGTTCCCTCACATCTTGGTAAACAAGTTAGAATGAGGCTAGCTTCAAGATGATAGGATACTTAGGTTAAATAAATTTTAACAAAGTTGACCCTTAGTAGGTCTGCCTACTGGTGCTTTGTGTATTGCTTATACTTTTTGGTAACTATTGATTTTATATTATCGATTCCTTTATTCTGACTCCAGTGTCATGACCAATTCAGTAATGAGAATTCTCATATTTTGAGTCTTCTCATTAGCTGTCACTGGGATTTGTGATCTAACCTTTTTGAAAATCCATGTTGAACTGAAGAAATTTTAAGTTTATATCATTTATTTCCATACACACACAACATCAGTTTAAACTTTGGTATTCAAATTAAAAATGAAGTGCTAAAAGGACTTGAAAACTAAGCAAAACTAAGTTCCAAACTTTTCAATCGAAATTACAGAATCAAGCCAATCTTTTTTGTCCTTTGTAAATTATTTATGCTAAACTTTGATAGATTGGTGTAATTAACTGGAAGATTAGTATACATTTGAAGATATTTGTTGCTTCTTTCTTTTTGTTATAGGATTACCTAAGGTAAAAAAATGTGCATTACCTGACCAGACCTATTCTAACCACTCAAATGGGACACTTTCAAAGAAACACTATAATGCAGCCAAGAACACAGCAGAACGCCATATTCTTTGTAATATTAAAACAGTAACTTGGATCTTTATTTTAAATGTTTTCTAAGAGGTAAGATTTCCAATAGATATTGAAGTAGTGGTGTTTTTCTAGTACTCTCTGGCATTTTCTCTTGTATTTAGTTCTGAGAGAAGTGCATTTTGAGCTGCAGTAACAAAAATACTATAGACTGGGTAGATTAAACAAGAAACTTATTTCTTGAAATATTAGGGGCTGGAAGTCCAAAGTGAAGGTGCCAATATGGTAGGTTCTGGTGAGGAATCTCATCTTGGTTAGTAGGTGCCTGCTCTTCTTGTCTTCATGTGGTAGAGCAAGTGAGAGAACAAGCTCTATGGTATTCTTACAGACAATATCATTTTTTGTTTGTTTGTTTTTTAATTAATTATTTATTTTTTCTTACAGTGTTTGCTTTCTTTTCTAGGTGTAGTCCCCATAGAATTTCCACCAGCAATTCACCCGTGCACCATCACCCTAGTCCCTTGTTCTCTTCCTGTCCCTGCCTCGATCCCAATCCCTCTCTCTTCCCTGCAGAATGTCTCTGATTTGTAGTTGTTTATTTTTGTTTTGTTGTGTTGTGTTTTTTGTTGTTGTTGATCTATTATTTTGTTCATTGGTCCACTATATTGCTTCTATATGTGAGACAACCTGGTATTTTTCTTTTTCCTTCTGACTTATTTCACTGAGCATAACCCCTTCAGGCTCCATCCATGTTTCTGTGAATGGCACTAGATTGTCTTTTATGATTGCTGAATTATATTCCATTGTGTAAATATACCACATCTTCTTGATCCAGTCATATATACAATATAATTAAAAGGGCCCTACCTTTAAGACCCACTTCACCTTAATTGTCTCCCAGAGGTTTATCTTTAAATTGTGTCATACTAAGGTTTACAGCTTCAACATAGGACTTTTGGGGGAAGCATAAGCATCAAGTCTCTCATAGCTCCCATCTCATTTTTGACAATTTCCAGAGCCATATCTTTAATATGAGAGTTAGACTGAACATACTTAAACTGACTCTATTTCATATGTAGGAAACTGGTCCAGAATAAAAATTGCCCCTAAATAATTCTGCAAAGATACATATATCAATATTTTTTGGTTGTTATTTCCCAATTTCTAATTAAAGATTTTGATTTTATGAAATTTGGAACTACATCATTTGTGAAGTCAAATAAAGAATGTTAAAAAAAAAGCACCACTCGTTTCCCCTCACCCCTACCCTTGTTCTGCTCATTCACCTAGAACATCATACTCAGAAGCAGGTTTTTTAAAACAGATGTTTTCCTCTGTTTTTCAAAATAACAGTATACTTTTAAGTCTTAGTGTTATAGTGTTAAGCATTTTAACCTATTACATATTAATTTGGTGTTTCTCAAGATGAAAGTAGTTTTTCTATATTCTTGGCCCACACATTACTCATCCTGATTTTTGCATTATCATAATGTATAGGCACTCACCCCGCTAAGCCTCAGGATGTATCATGGTTACCAACCAATTTTTGAGAAGGCTCTTCTTTTTCTTGGGTTTAGTATTTGCTTCATTTTTCATTTATTTATTTTCTATATACCTTTTTGTATATCTCTTTCCTGAACTTCCTTTGAATCAGTGAAATTTAATCTTGTTTTCATACAATCAAAACTAATATACTGCATATTCCCCATGTTTTTCCTGGAAGCTACCATGCATATTCCTGATTTATTCTGGACACAGCAATTCTGTGAGTTATTTGCATGACAATTGTTCTTGAATTTTCATCCCTTTCTCCCCTCTACATCTTTCCTGAATTGGATATATTATTGAAATGTGTCTTCTTTTACTTACTTTTTTTTTTAATGTTCTTCCTCATTTGGTGACACATATCCTCTGATCATTTTCTAAAGAAAGGCAAATAAATTTTGAGAATTTGGATGACTAACATGTCTTTAATCTATGCTTGTTCTTGTCCATTAGATTTTATGTTGTTGCTTCATTATTTTAAAGATAGCAGAATTGTGGCTGGAATATTCAGACATTCCAAATTTTATATGTGACTCCTGCTTTATAAATGTGACCTGTGTTTATCCTCTTTGCAAACATTTAAGATCTCTTTTGAATTCCTCATATTCTGTAGTTTCATGGTAATGTGCCTAGGGTAGGATATCTTTTATTCATCTTTCTGGGTCTTCAGAGAATCTACTTAATTTAGTATCTAATAATACTTGGAGTTCATTTGTGTCCTTTGAAAGGTGTATAACACGGCATATAAGCTATGCAAGAAATTTATTGGAGGACAAAGAATAAGGAGCAGGAACAGTCAAAGCAAGACAAGACTTCTCAACTGGTCTCCCATCCATGAGTAAAAAAGGGATTGTGATAACAGGAGAACTAGTCAGAAAAAGTCAAACTGCTCTGCAGTTCTGAAAAAATCTTGGACAGACAGATGGTGAATTCTTATGCCAAAGTCCCAACTGGAGGACCCCTGTGTCCACAGCCAGCTCTGATACA
Source organism: Galemys pyrenaicus (assembly GCA_019455555.1). Classification (NCBI taxonomy): domain Eukaryota; kingdom Metazoa; phylum Chordata; class Mammalia; order Eulipotyphla; family Talpidae; genus Galemys; species Galemys pyrenaicus. The sequence continues at coordinate 1,906,470 of JAGFMF010011386.1, forward strand.
CAAATTGTGTTTAGTCATTGGCAGTGAGTAGCCAAGGGAAATTTGGATTCTGAATGAATGTGTTGGTGGATCCAGAGGGACAATATCTCGGCTGTCAAATATACTGTCTGCAACAAGACTCCAAGGAGATCTAAGCAATGTATTTCCTGGCTGTCACAGTCTACCCCTGTTCTGCATAGATCTGTGTCTCCACGCAGGTTTGTAATACAGCGCCTCCTGGTTTCCCATGGGCCTCTCTTTGAAAGGTAACTTAAAAGATGGGGTTGGTGAGATGAACTAGAGTGCTTTTTGATGCAGTTGGTCTCAGGTCAGTAACTGGCACTTGCCTTTTCACTCATCTATTAATCATGCTAAATTCCTCCTACCACTACTCTTAGCTATCACTTCTGCAGGTCATAGCTACTTGATGTGATGGGAATCTTCATTTGTTTGAACCACTGGTAATCTGACTCTTGTCAGGTCAGAGTTATTGCACACATTATTCATAGTTACATTAAGGAATAGAAATAACAAGAGCACCCAAGTAGGTCTCCTGGGTTCCAGGACTAATCCTCCTTCTCTGCCTCTGTTGTTTACAAAATAACCCTGATTTGCAACAACCTGAATGGACCTGGGAGAAAGTATTCTTAGTGAAACAAACCAGAAAGAGAAAGACAAACACTGTGATTTCATTCAAAGGTGGTATGTAGAGGAATCAAACAGATAAATAAAATTTTTAAAATAATAAACTTTTGTACTATAAATAATCATAAAAGAAACCCTGGTCTTATTGCTCCAAACAGTAAACCCCTGACTATTAAGACTTGTGGTTCTATGAATTAATTTAAAAAATATTTCTAATTTTAAAATACTTGAAAACTGCTGCCTGATTAGTAAAGATGGAAACAACTTCTCTTTAATGTGAATTTTGGATCTGCTATTTGAAATCTTCCTTATGAAACCCAAGACCCAGTCTTTACAATAGAAAGGGAGACTGCTTATTTAATTATAGATTTAGGGCAACTGAAGAGAAGAATCCTTAAGTAGGTCATCAATAAAATTATTCATTTTGCCTTCTCCTTTTTTTAAAATTTTTCTTAGAAATTTTGTAATCTTTCTCTCTTTTTCTTATTTTTCACATTACCTGTAGAAGAAAAATGAATCTCTACATGCCAGTAATTGTTAACACGCTGCATATGTAAATACCAACACAAAGTACAGTGGGCAAGAGATGGCAAACTGCACTGTAGATGGCCTGAGAATGATAAGTGCTTAGTGATTGTTGTAAATCCCTGGCCCACAAAGATAATTATTCAGTCATCAGTGCCCATACCACCCATTGAGAAGCCCTGCTCAAGGATAGACACCCCTCAAGTCTGTTTTGAATAACAGTAGATTTCAGAAAGTGGGTGGAACATATGATCTGAAGGGCTGACGCTGTGAATTAGAACTTCAGGAAACCACAGTGAATTATCTGGCAATTAAGCATACCCTATTGATAGAAACTGAATCTAGATCAGCCTCAGGCTTTTGCTGTAGGGTTGGCAAAATCACCCCTGAAGTCCCAGCAGTTTTGTTCTGGGGCTGAGGTTCCCACCTACCGCCTTCTTCTATAATCCCCTTTCAATGGGAGGTGGTATCAGAAATGCCACTTCCGCCACCATGCATTAGAAAGCAATAGAGTTCACGATGTTTATCCTGTGTCTTCTGAAACCAAGCAGTTTCCCATTCTAAGACTTACAAACAAAATTCAAAATAGTGGCCTTGGAGCAGAATTTCAAGGGAGGCCCCTACCAAATCCGCCAACTCCATGGTCTCCAGTAAAAGGAACTCCTGCTCCAGTCTTTTGAAACCTGGTTCAAGTAAAATACCATTCTCATACCAGAGTTTGAATTACATTTCCTCTATCCACACAGCTTCTATAGTCTTGCCAGAGAGAGCATTTACCCCTTTACTTCCTGATTGAAAAAAAAAAATCTGGCTGGCCTATTTTTTAATATGCTAATTATCTCCATCTGTAAGTGCTTCCTAGTCTCTTTAGTTTTTCTTGGCCCAACATCTCTTCCAGGGGGAAAAAAATGGGTGTCCGCCTTAGGGACAGAAGCCAGGGTGCATGAAGAGAGAATTGAACTCTTCCCTAACAAAATATAAATATGGTGCAAATTGGCAATCAGAATTTTAACACTAAATCTCTTTAGAGATAATAAATCTTACATGAACTTTTTTTAAATTTTCACTTGGTTCCTATGGAAAATAGCATTACAAGGTACTTAAATCATGGAGAATCTTCTTCATTTCCCCAGATATCTAAGAAATAGGTATTAGCCCACCTAAGTGAGCAGTGAGACCATGCAGTTAAGTCTCCAGCCTTTTTCTATGGAGCATGACTCTTTTGTCCTCAGACCACATGGTTAGCTGTAGAAGTTACATGGGTTACCGCAGGAAACCTCATACTGTGTGATGAGGGAAATCATGACATCTCTGAAAACTGAACTACATTTTCAAAATAATATGTTTTCATTGGCCTCCTGGAATTTGTTTTTAAAATTGAGAGAGGAGGGGTTAAAGCAAAGCTCCACCAATTTTAGAAGCATCATTTCAGTCTCTCTGTTTGGGTAAGAAGTTAATGACTGAGGTCAAAACTCATATAATTTTCTAACAGATGTGTAAGGACAATCATTTCAAATAATCTTTTTAACCATTTCACAGTAAACATGTTTTCATTTTCCTTTAAATGTTTTAGAAATCAGAGAACATAGTTTATTTCTTTATGTTGTAAGTGTTTGAAAATCTTCCAAGGTCCATGAACCTTTAAAAACCTGCTATTTTCACTCTCCTCACCAAAGGCTGGTTTTGTCAATCAACCATGACAACCTCCTGGAGGGAGATGCTATTGGCTGGAATAAATTAGCAAAACAAAATAGAAAACAGAACCCACAAAGACATAGCCAGCTCCTCTAAACCTTCCTCTCAACTAGGCCTCCACTTTTGCCTGCCTTTTACTAAACCAACTTAGTGAGTACTACCCTTCATGTGATTAGATCTTAGCTTCTAAGTTCTTGCTCTGTCTTTAACATGCATCCCCTGTGATTGATGCCTCCTCTGAGCAATTTCCCATCTGACTTTCTCACTCTGTTATACAGTCGTGCCAAATAATGCTCTTTTGGCCAAAGAAGGATAGTAAAGATGGTGGTGGTCCCCAAATTCCTATTGCCTGATGATATTGCATTCATCGTAACATTATAATGTTTTATGCCAGCAGTAGCTTTGAATGTCTTGTGTGCCTTTTGATAGCATCAATCTTCCTTGTATTTGACTTTGTCTGGAATTGTTTTGTTCCTCATAGACTTCAAGCATACAACAATCCACTGCTAATGTTGCATTTACACAGACAAAGTTGCCTAATGACGTATTTCTCAGACTGTATCCCCATCATTAAGCTTTCAGCCAGGTAACACTGTAAATCCCTACTGTTTTTGCCATATGCAGTTGAGTTTTGTCTCTCTTCCACTGCAATAGTATAGTATAAAGTCTTTCTTACAACTTTTAACAAGTGTCGTAATAATTTTTCTTTAACAATGGATGTGAATATCTGTGACTTCAACAAACCTTTAAGCTTCTCCAAACTTCACTTTCAGCCTTTCAACCAGAGATTAGATTTAGTAATTCTCAATTTTTCCTATGAACTAGAACTTAGTTGAGGCTGTGTTTTCCTTTAGTAAAGTGGGAAAATTTTCATTCAATTTACTTCCTAATATTTATAATTTTGATTTAATATAAAAATGTTTAAATTATTAAGAATATGTAAATTTGGTATGTTTTGACTTAGAGGGCTCTCTGGTATATGGTTAACTACCACAATTGGAAAAGCATGACAAAATGCATATTATATACCTGTAAAAAATGAACTAAAATGACATGTAACAACTGCTATCTTCTAAATATGGTATTCACTTTCAGTTACATGAATAATACATTAATATATAGTTGTTGTGACAACTCAACTTAGTTGTTCTTTTTCCCCCTTCACAGAGATAACCACAATAAACAATTTGGTTAGCATAAATTTATATAATTTAAAATTAATTATATATATATGACTATATATCTCATTTACTTTTTCATGTAAGTAGAGGATTGAGCACCATTCACTTGCTAATGCAAAACTTTTTATTTTTTTATCCTTCTGAAACAACAGCTTATTTTAATATATTTCTAAAATTTAAACACACTTTGGTTTTCAATCACATTTATGAATGAAACCTCACATTTAGTAGTAACAAACAGACAAATTTAAGGAGTAGGTAAATATTAACCCTGGAAGAAAATGTATGGTAATTTCTGTGTATACTATAGTATCTAAATTTAAAAATATAAACGCTACTACATTTTGATTTTATTTGACACTATAATGAGAAACTTAAATCTATCTTTGTAAAATGAGTTCCAAATTGCCTCTGTAACTTCCCCTTGCCCTTGGTAATAACAAATCCATTATTCCAAAGGCAGCAAAGATCATGGAGCTAGATTTGGAATCTTACTTTAAAATTGCTATGAAATTCTGCCCTGGGATTTTTACTTTCCATTTTTTTCCTTGAGGCTATATTTTAAAATATTTATTAGACTTGAAATTGACTACGTTGCCTGAGAAATCTGGAACCTAGTGATATCAGTCACCTTAAAAAGGAGGGGATAAGTAGCTGAATGAGAATTAATTTACACGAACTGGGGGCTCTGTTGCTATAAATACTGATCCTGCCTGACTAGACTTAGATTCAGACTTATTCTGACCTTTTTACTGATCTTTAAATTTAGCAAGACAAATAATTCCCCCTACCTATAACCTAAATCATGTTGAACAGTTCAATTTGATTTGAGGTCATAAATAGCAGTGCAGTCATAATAGGTTTTGCAAATTTATTAGATTATGTTTTTTGTTCCTAGAGGGCTCTCAGACCAGTTAATTCAAGCATTTATCAATAGGTTGAAGACATTCTTGAGGAGCTTTAAAATTTTCAGAGCATTTTTTTTTAAGAAAAAAATCTTTTTGTTATTTCTATAATACATGCTTATTGTAGAAAATTTGAAAAATATGCAAAAGACAAAAGAAATGTTCAGCTATATATTTGCTATTCAGTGATTCTTCTTTTTTTTTTTTTAAGATTTATTTATTTATGCATACAAGAGCTGGGATACAGGCCAGAGTCGCAGGAGGTGAGAAGATTCACCAGACAGAGTGGGGAGCAGAACAGGCAGACTGACTGAAACACACTGCTGAGGGCAGCAGCAGGCGAGGTAGGAGAGGTCTGCTACTCCATGTGGGTCCCCTCCCCAGCTGGCAGCAAGGGGGATTGATCTCGTGTTGCAGTGGCTGCGGTTTGCTTCATAGTGCATTGCTTAACCCACTGCGCCACCAAGGAGGCCCTCAGTGATTATTCTTATTGGGAGATAATATTCATAGTTTCTCTAATATTCATTTTATCTTTTTCTCATCTAAAACAAACTAGATTGTAACAGATAGTGCACCCAGCTTCAGGGAATGACTTATGATTAGTTTTAAACAACTATGAGTAATAACATTATTCTTATCATGTTTAAGAATGTGACCCAAATCTAGCCTCTAACATGATGGGAAGTCTTCTCGAAGCTTTGCTTCTGATGATTTTGCTTCCTAAAAAGAGGATTGCATTTTAACAGTAAGCCTCTTTTGCCAATATCTCACTTCTTGTTTGAAGAAGTAAGACTTAGAGATGTAGCCGCCATTTTGCAGTCATGAAGTAGCAGTTAAAGGCCAAAACTGACATGCTTAGGATAACATAACATAAGATTTGAAAGATCTTTGATCATTTATCATTTATTGTGTTTGTTGGAAAGACTCCTTGTTAACAGTAAATATTTTGTTTTAAGTACTTACTACTGTTGATTAATTGTAACTCACTAAAACTGATGTCCTTACTATGAACATTTTTTATATATTGCCACTTATATTATTAAAATAAAATGAAAACCAGCCTTGTAGGTACTCTGACCATCAAAATTATTTAAGCTATATAAGCAAATCAGTCTAGTTTATTTCAAAAGGCAAAATTTAATTTAGGTTATTTATTTTGAATGCCTCTGACAATCAGAAATAAATTTAAAGTCATCTTCTTAAAATGGTATAAGATAGCTAGTTTTAACCAATCTTTTGCCATCTGGAAACTTCCTCTGTAATAACCAATTTTTGCAAAGTTTAAACAACGCCTTTATTTTTACTTTATGCGCCATCTTTAATGTCATGCCTCTGAGCTTCAAATCACTTAAGGTTTTGAGGTTGCCCTGTTTGGAAACAGTTTTCTACCTCAATAAAATATTCATATCAAGTAAAGCTCTCTGAATTTTCTTTTGGCAATCTATACTTTCAAAGTTTTGGTATCATGTGGTACCCAAAACTGCCTACAGTTTTTGTATCCTGATTTTACCCCTCAGAGATTTTATACTAAGTCAATGAGTATTCCTCAAAGACATAATTTAAAAAATTAGGTCACCAATAATCCATCATATTGGTGTATCCTATGGTTAGCCGTAACTTTATTATTAGAAATCTGCTGTTCCTTTAAGAGAATACAATTAAAATATTTGGATAAAAAAATCTCATATTTTTAAAAAATCAACTTCTAAATATTTGCTTTATAAGGTAATCTTAGAAGTCGATGTTCTGCTCTTTGTTATGTAAGAGTCTATTGGATGATGGGTGTTTGAGTAGGAGGATCAAGCAGTAGTTTGCTTTGTCTTTACCTAAACACTTCCTCCGTACATCACTGTTCTCTCTGAAGCAATGTCCTTCACCAATGTCAGCAGTGGCACAACCCACGTACCTTCACAGACCTCACATGTAGTGGCCTTTTGTTCTAGAATACAAGGCAAGAGATGTGGATAATTGTGTCTCACAGATCTGAATGGCGATAGTCTTTATTGCAGATAGTTACAGGCTGTGCTGTAGCGATTCTGAATGAATCCAGGTGATAATGGTACCCAGGTGTTCATTAATCTGTGTACTTTTATGTTTGTGCTTGTGCTGTGCAAGATCACCTAAAGTATTGGACTAAAGGCAGACCCCCCTCTTGCCTGGGTATAAGGGAAAGATTTAATTAACTCTTTGGATAATGGTCACTAATTTTTTCAAAATGAAGGAAAATGACAATATTTTAACCTGAAAGTTTGAGACATTTTTTATCAATGCGTTTTGTTCATGACTGTGTCTGTGTAGAGGCACATGGACTTTGAACTGTCGCTCTACTTATATATAATGACTGATGCCTGCAGCATATATTGACTCTATTGAAAAGATAGTCAGGAATTCTTACTATTCTTGATACATCCTTTGATAGATATAAATGTAACACAGTTCATGCATACATGTGAATAAATGCAAAAGAAAAGGCCATTGTGCACTCAGGCACCAGATGGATTCTACATAAAACCTAGTCCCATAAGCAATTTATTTTGGAATGTATCATACAATTAAAGGCATAGTGACACATTCCAATTTCTTTTCTGGTGCCTTGACTTTCATATAATTTGTTAAGTCTTTAGTGGTATTACTTAACTCATGATTATCTGTTCGATTGCTGAAAATGTTAAGACTGCTATTTTGCATTATTATACATCTAAATGACAGTAGAATAATTTTAAAGAACATTACAGAGATATAAGGCTTAGGTTGATGGCACTTGTGACTGGTTTGTAGAAAAATACATACTCTATACAAAAATCAATTCCTTCTCTGCTAATATATTCATGCTTGTTGATCTTATTGGGATGAACTTGTTATATTCACTCAAAATACACAGTAAAAATAGATGGAGCTGGGAACTAGGAATCAGCCAACATAATTTTTGGTCTAGTTCTAATAAGTAATGTGGCTTGGCCCAAGTCATTTCATCTTTTTTATTTATGTAATAAAGTAGTTTTCTGGACGATCCTCCGAGGTGAATGACTAGGCTATGTAGCAAGAGACTTGAGGAGTATGCAATTGAATAATATTCCTGGGTGATGTGATACCAATGAAGTCACATAGAGTTGTAGGCAGAACTTGTGTCTGGAATAATCTTCTATCATTATCTGATGTTCTTCTAGATAAAAGCAGGTAAAAAAAACCTTTGCTAATTCAGAAAGATTACATATGACACCTATGCCAATGCTGCTAATAATCCAATTCTGGGAATTCTTTTTATATGTGCATCTGTCTTTTTATATGCAAGCCAGTATATTGCTTTCCATATGTTCTCACCTGGACACCACACTGTAATGTAGCATTCCACAGGCTAGAAGATACATTACAACACTGGGGGAAAAATCTTCACATATTGGAAGTGAAATGGGAAAATAAAATGATAACTATAAACTTTGGCATTTATAGAATCACTTTGCTAGAGTAGAGATGGTCAGGAAAATTGACAAGGGAACACTGCAAGGAAAATAAGGTGAGATGAGACGATGTGAGTCCACTGACTGATGGAGACTGTAGAGGGGTGGAGGGTAAAATGGGGGGCAGTCTGCTTCTAACCTAAGTCTATTAGTATCGTAGATATGATCTTGTATTGTGACAGCTGAAAAGCTTACTTATATTAGTAGAGATGAATGGGTATGAATGTTTTTTTAATTTGAATTAAGATAAGATTTGTTTTAAATATTATATAGGATTTAAATATTATATAGGATAAGATTTGTTTTAAATATTATATAGGATTTTAAATATTATATAATATATACATTAAATATATATATATTGTTTTAAATATTATATATTATATATAGCTTTACAGTAATATATGTTATATGTGTCTATGTTACATGTGATCAAGGCTAATACCTAGTTTCCCCCACATACACTTTCTTTGTCCAACCCTCATCCTGTTTCTCTCATGGTAACTACTATTAGGTTCTTGTCTTGTCTTGTCTTGTGTTTGTTTGTTTTTTTCTTTTTTTTGCATTATATTTTTTTTCTTTTTTTTGCATTATATCTTTATGTTCTTAGCCAAGATTTGGAAACAATCTAATTCCCCTTTGACAAATGAATGCACAAAGATGTGGTATAATAACACAATGGAATGCTACTCTGCTATTTAAAAAAGGATGAAATTCTTGTGATAATGTGCATGAACTTTGAGGATATCATACTAAGTGAAATAAGTCAGGGAAGGAAGAACATGATTTTTAAAAACAAATCACAGTTTCAAAGCAGATAAAAATAAGCATTTATGGAACAGTGTCATGTGCCAGGCATGGCATCAAGCAGTCACTCTAGTCCTTTGAAAAAGCTTTTCTTTTTGTCCTTATTTTATAGATCAGGGCACTGAAGTTTTGGGAATCAAAATAACCAGCGTAAGAACACAATGCTGATGAATTGTCAAGTTGTATTTTAAAAGGTCAGGTCACTGTGCCTCTAGATTTTCAGTCCTTAGCATTTATGCTTTGCCTTACTGGTTCTAGATTTCCTTTCCAGAGAATCTCTATCTAAAATGGACTTTCCCTTACTTGCATCCCCTTTAGTCTTCTTTTTCATTTTTGTTCATTGCATTTACCATTATGATACACTTTATAGTTATACTGCATGTTTACATAACTATATATTATTATTATATACAATTTATTATTATTGTGTATGTTGTTAATTTCCTATCTCCTCTCCTCTATAAGGCTCCATGTTGTGTCTCCTGAGGGTCCTCTGGGCCATGCACTGGGCCTTGCACAGAATAAGCATAATACAGATTTGCTGAACACATATGTAAATAACAACTTGTTCAAATGAATGTCACTGTTGCTCTTTCAATTTTTTTTCCTTCAGCTGTTATTTGTATTAATGTTAGTTATTGAAGTTCCTTTTTGACTTTTAAACTTTAATTTTAATGTTGATGATATTAACATTGACACCTAGGGATAAAATAAGTGTCAGATAAAATATGTGCAACCTATTTTAAAAACAGAGGTTGGAATATTTTGCCCTCAATGGGAGCTAATAAGCTGACATTATTTCAAAACATTTCATGGAATGGGCAAGAAAATGAGTAAATGGGATTTGACCTGAGACACAAGGTTACTTTATTAGAAAATGCTTTGTAAAACTTTTATCAGAAAATTGCTTCATCATTTCAAAATTTGAAATATTAAACCTTGGTTGCTATGTGCCACTTCAGAAATAACTATTTTATCTAGCCATCAGGCAAGGCACTTGTTTCATAGCTTTCATTTATGCTGCTTGAAAGAGTTTTTTATAAAAAGATTTGTGCTGTATCTTCTGCATTCCCCCTCAAGGTGATGAAACAAAAGCACCTCTCTGTTTTTAACAGTATCGGCATTAGATTCAAAAAATTTAATAATCCAAGTACAATGTAAATGCAGTAATATTTTTTTTTCATTTACTGCTGTCTGCCCTGGTCTTGAACTCTTAAACCAGTCAGATTCTTGCATCCCCAAGTCCTCTGGGAAGTAAAAGCAGCTCTGTTGCCACAGTTGTCTTGGATTTCCTCTCTGCTTCTGCTCTCACCATTGCACCACCTACTTCCCACCACCCTGAATGCCAGTCTTGTTCATTCTTTTGCTTTGTCTTCAGTTGCTGGTGCCATGCTTCCTCTTTGGTTTTGAAGATGAGTTAAAGGGAAGTCAGACTTAAAACAAATCTGGACTCTGTGGGTTCGCTCGTATTTAACCTCAGCTTCCTCCTATGTTTATAGAACTTTTGAGTACATACCGTGTCCCTTTTAGTTTCCTCTCCCAAGACTCAAACTTGTCATTAACAAGCAGGGACCCAGTTATTCCTCTCTGAGAGTGTTAGTCTACTGAGACAGTAGGTTTGTATTTTTACTCCAGCTATGGAACCATGAAAATGCCTGGAAACGGCCAGGCATAGTCTTCTCAATGTGAAAAAAGTCAAGTCATAAATCTAGCAAACTGCTGTAAGCATGCAAAATCCATGGTTATACAAAAATTTGTTTATAGATATAGAATGTGGTTTATCTTCTAGTTCCCTGAAGTCACTGGGACAGTTAGCTGCAAGGAATTGAATTTGCAGAATTGAATCCATCAGAGCAGATGTTCAATTTGACCAAGAGATGGCAGATGTGAGCACATCCCTTTAGTCCAAAACATATTTACATAATTCAGCTATGACAAGGACCTTGACTTTTCTCAAGTTCAGGACTAAAAATCTAGTCTGTATTCTTTTCATGCAAATTGGTGAGGATAAGTGGTTAGGAAGAACCAACACCATTGTCAAGTGTATGTCACTCCACTGCATGTGTTGAACAAGGTGAAAAGAGCCAATTTGTCCATTGTGGGGCAACAAAGCTGTAGATGAATCCCACAATGTCATGTGTGAAGGAGTAGATTCTAAAAATTTACAAAGCATAATCAGTAAAAAGACGAGACATATAGCAATCTATTTTTCACTATCCCCAGTGAGGTCCTGGTAAGCTCAGAATTCTCTGCTGTATCTGCAATGTGTACATGTAGCCGGAAGAGATGTTGCTCCTCTGTGTGTCTTGCTCTCCTTGAAGGATGAGTGTGAAGCAACCTCCCCAGCGCAGGAAGCCTGTAGTTCTCTTGGAAATAAGCAAAGAGAGGTTAGCTGCAAGTTATTTATAAGCATTTCATGGGTGATCCAGCTGTTTGGATAGTGGGGGAGTGGGGCGGGGGTACAGATTTTTCCCACTATCAGAAAGTAGAATTTTCCCATTTGGTATGGTCTGGTTATTTTCTTGGCTGGGGGTGTAGGAACATTTAAAACTTTAATTAATAATAATAGCATTCTGAGACATCCCCTCCCCCCCACCACCCCATTCCCAAACACACAAACAACAAACTACCAAAGTATACCAAATGATAATGTTCTATTATGGATAGCAGGGGAACCTTTATCAGAACATCTTAGAACTTACAGAGAAGTGTAATTACTGCTGCTGAGAGGAAGATGTCCCATCATTCACCTAGAAAGTTAAATTTGGGTTCATTCAATATCGCTGATGACCCAAATTCTTAGTTCATTTCCCAGGAGACTCCAAGAACATCTCAGCATCATTTTCCTATAATGCTGAGTATTGCATCAGATCAACTGTTTGAAATATTGGTAGTCTTAAGATATGCTTAAGGAATAATTTACAGAAGATTTGATTTATAAAATGTTGTACAACACTTATTTTTTTGTTCTATGCTTTCTATTGCCATTTACCATGTACAGAAGTCAGCATAGGAAAATTGCTATGCCAGTTAGGTTTGAGCTATCTTTGAACTAAATGTAGCTAGAGATGGGAAAATGGTTACCAGGATGTCATAGTGCAGTAGTGAGTGTATCAACTGTGTCACAAGATGCAAGGTATATGTGGATGGAATTTTAAAAACATTAGAGAAGGATTCTGGTATATCTTGAGTTTTATAGCCATGTGGATAGAGCAATAAGGTAATGTGGTGGTAGTGGCAGCCTTGGAAGTAATAAAAGATTAGAGTATTGTGAAGGGGGTGCGTAAAGCAAGTTGAGTGCTTGAAACAAGACTGGAGTTGGGAAGATCTTGGCAAAGAATCAGCTTCAGTGCTAATGTCATTTTGCCTATCTGAGCCCATGAATTAAAGGTTATTCTGCACAAAATAGAAAGGCCTTAACAAAAGGTATCTCTGAAGCTTTGTTTGGTATCTGCTTTCTGTTGAGAGCTCTTCCTCTCCTGTTCTAAGCAACACAGAGTTAAGGGTTAAATTTTACTCTATAGTTTTGCTTTTTTAATTTTGTCATTCTGTTGCATAGTCATTACATAAATTGTATTTCCTGGGTATTCATCTAAATGTCCATGAACTCAATTTAAGCATTAAAAAATGTTGCAAAACAAACTGCAATCATGTTTTTACTTGAAGACCGTTTTCGTAGCAATTCATAAACATAGGTAATATTTTTCTACAAAAGAATTGATTGCAGATTAATTTATGGAACAGCTTTTTTGGAAGATTGTGCTTATAAAATATCCATATATAAATTTTGTTAAATATTTCTAATATTTAAACATAATGGTATGTTAATGAGTGAATGGAACATGCAGCCTGTGTTTAATGCTGTTAATGTTGGATTATTTTAACAGTAAGAAGAATAAGTGCTGAGTAAATTGAGACACGTATGAAGAAAAATATCACTGTGGACTGCTAAAATGAGCCTGGACAAAGCAATATTTATACCAATTACTACAATTCTGGACAAAGTAATACTTAAACCATTACTTTAATTCATGCACTATGGAGATTGTGAATAGGAGCTAGTATCTAGTCTTTGGTATTATTTAGATACAAATCATAGCTTTTCTGACAAACTTTAGACAACATGTCTAATTCCTGGTTTGAATTTACCTTAACACTCAGGAATAGACTTGACATCCACAAAATGAAGTTTGAGTCTGTGAATACTTAGTCTCTATGAACACTTAAACAAAACAGATTCTGTTCAGTATAAAGGCCAAACTCATAGTTTCCAAAAAAAACAGACTCTTGTTTTCTCTCTTTCAATATCTTTCTCCTGTCTCTTCTTCACTCTTTCCCCATGTCTCCTTCTTTTTCCTTAATTTTAAAGGCTATGTGCTGTAATTAATTTAATATATTAGATATGTTTCACCTAGACATTTGGATACAGTTTTGTGTAACATTCTGTTCCCCTTTCTTTGTTTGCATAACATGGCAGTTTGAAAAGACAGATGTCACATCCACAGCTCTGTGGTCTCTGCTGTCTAGACTTGACCGTGTGAATGCAGGGGCCAGTCTTCCTTTATCAGAATTGTGACAAGCAGCTGGTCATTTGCCTATCAGCCCATCTGCCAAACCCTAGTAAAATCACACAAGTATTTCTGAGGCTAATGCTGAGGCCAGTACTAAAATAATATGCTCAGATAATGAAGCACCATTCCCCCCTGTATATCTTAGTTTTACAAAAATGCGATGAGAAAGGATTATTTTGTCCAAGTGAAAGTAGTGCTCGTACAATTAAATGTAGAAACAATTTGCCCAAAGGAAATGTTTTTAACAAGTTTGAAAAGTCTCAGATAAAGTTACATCTCCAGATCGGAAACAAAAATTATTGATCATTGGGTCCAACCTTTCTGATATATAAATCATTTCTAGAATGTTCCTGTGAAATGTTAGTCTCAGCTTGAAAACCTCTGATGATAGAAATGCAATCAGTCATTCCTTCTTGATAGAGCTGTATTTGTAAAGGCAAGTAATTATGATGGCATTTCAAAAATATTTCAGGAGAAATAATGTAAGAGGAAATCTATCATCATTTCCACTTCACTGTCCATGATTTAGCAACAGCTTCTTTTCCCTAGATATGGGTGTTCTGAAGAATGTGTGGTGCTGAGCAATTTTAGGGTCATCCTTCAGGAAAGGAGAGACTGAGATATTCAAAAACTTCTTGAAATTTAAAATTAGGTGATTTTTTAAAAAAAATGATGTGAATTCAAATGGCTCAGATCAAGACCTGGGGATATAACATAACAATAATCCTCCTGGAAAATATTACTACAGTGAAAGAGTTGGTCTCTGCAAATTTTTATGTGGGTGGGAGCTAGGAACATGTCTCCTGGCTCTGGGAGGTGTTTATTCCAGATGAGTGTTGATGTTGAATTTTGAATCAAGAGGAGATGACTTTTACCAATCTGGGTATTAAGCGGTGTGAGCACATTACAGGATGCATGTTGTAGTGGGAGTTGGGTGGACTTGAGAAACACTATACGTCAAACTAGAGGTACATAAACTCTAGTTACATTTTTATATTAAGTATTGACTCTAAATTTTAAGTCCAGAAAGACCTCTGTGTCCAATAGCAGTCATTAAAAATGTGATGACTTTATTCTGACTTCTGTTCATACTAAATTTTCTCAAGGTGGTTCAAGGACATTCTTTTCAGTTAAGAAGTTAAGAAATGTTCTTAGTACACTCCTTATAGCAATCCTTTATTTAAATACTCCTACTTCAATTCTTAAAACCCCTCTTTAAATATTATTCTAGAGCCCAAATTAAAATGTGAAAAATGTCTTTTGATGATTTGGAATATTTGGAATGTGATTAGAGAACAGCTCTTTTATTCAGAGTCTATTTCACCCAAAGGGGCAGATGCTGTTCGGCCCCACCCACATCCCTTGGCACTTTTTTGAGTTCATGCCCAAGGCTTCCTTCCACAAGCACCTGCAACTTTGACCTGAGGGTTTTCTCTCAGCGCAGGTGTGAGCGAGCCAGATGTACCAAAACATGAACGTCTGTGGGAGCAGCCCTCACATGACGATGGTGGGAGCAGGAGATGAAACACTACAGCTTCTAATTCAGAGTGCGATTTCTGGGTCAGATGTGACTCTAGTTTCTCAAGTTGCCTGGCAGGACTGAACTCATTTTTGGACTTCTTTTCTTTCCTTGTCTCACTGCTCACTCCCACCCTCCAACCCCTGCCATGCTTCCGAATTAAACTACATGAGTTTAAATCTTTGCTTCATGATCTGCTTCTGGAGAAAACTGAGCTCCCCCAAACTAAGATACCTACAACAGTGCCTGAAAAAATTAGGGAATGTGGGCATTAATTTGGGAAATCTTTTTTCTTTCCTTCAACCAGAAATGACTATATGTTGTGTGTTTGCATATAGCCATAATTAAATGTACATTCTGGCTAAAATGTATGTACAGCATATCAAAGATAAATAAATAGATGCCTTAGGAAATATTTAAATGTTAACTGGTATTTAAGAGGTTTGGAACTGTACTGGAAACTCCATGGAAACAGTTTCTTTGTGGGTCTTAGGTATGTAATGGTATCACCTTATGAATCTTTGTTTGCATTTTGTTTTTTTTTTTAAAGATTTATTTATTTATGCATACAAGAGCTGGGATACAGGCCAGAGTCGCGGGAGGTGAGAGGATTCACCAGACAGAGTGGGGAGCAGAACAGGCAGACTGACTGAAACACACTGCCAAGGGCAGCAGCTGGCAAGGCAGGAGAAGTCTGCCGGCCATGTGGGTCCCCTCCCTGGCTGGCAGCAGGGATTCGAACTTGTGCTGCAGTGGCTGCGGTTTGCTTCTTAGTGCATTGCTTAACCCGCTGCGCCACCAGGGAGGCCCTTTGCTTGCATTTTGATTTCTTTAGGTGTAACTAACTGAGAGTCAATATTCATTTAGCAAATATTTTTGAGTGCTTACTATGGTGAGATAAGATGTATAGAGCACTAACATTAGTAAGACACAATTCTTGTCCTCAGATATTCATGGTATAGTAGGTAGATAGATGTGTAAATGAATAATTACAGTGCAGATTAAAACTATATATTAAAATCTAAGGGAGCACAAAAGAAAAACACTTAACTTTGGTTAGGGAGAGAAATTATTTCTGGACATAAAGTAAGTCTAGGAATTTACTAGATAATAGGGTAAGGTAAGCATGCAGTTCATGCAGAAGTAATGACTTGTTAGGGAGAGGTGGGCATGGGAGGATAAAATGTGTAAGCATTTGTTTGATACAGAATTTTATTTTAAGGCTTGTGGATGGAAAAGATGAAAGGAGGAAGGATGAAAAGATAACTAGGAAAAAAATCAGATCAAGTATCAAGATACTGGGGAAAGGCAGACTATGAATGACAAGTGGTCAAGTAATAATAAGTAAGTAAGGCAATAAGTAAGGCAAGATTAAGATAAGCAAAGATAATCATTGAGAAAGTAAAATTAAACAAGATGTTAAGGAACTAAATTTATGGAAACTGGGCAAGTAGCTGACACAATGTTATGCCAAAGCCTTAAGTGATTTCAATTCCTCTGTACACAATGATTGTGTTTGACTTTTTATAACAGAATCCCAAACATACAATGGTTTGTTTATAACAGAATCTTAAACATAGTGGTCATTAATGAAGAGACAGGGACATTCAGATGAAGTCCAGTGAAAACATTAAAGACACCAGGCTTTTAGTAGCTTTCAGTTTCATCCCAGTGGTCACATGGTGGCCTTGGTTACAGATGGCCACACCTCTCTTCATTGGGTCTGCACTGAGAGCAAGAATGAGAAAGTGTACTCAAAGGTGTACTCAAGATCGGTGTTGTTAATACTTTATTGAGACAATATTTTTTCTGGACCTCTCACTTGATGTTCTATTGCTGTATCATTAGCTATAACTATATGGCATGGTTCTCCTTAGCTTACAGGACACTTACATTAGGAAATTGAGATTTTAGTTGCATACCCTACCACTCAAAAAGAAATCAATATTCTGTTAGAAAGAGTTGTGGATAAATATGGGATGGCAACCAGCACTGTCTGTCAAAACTTTTTTTTTTAATTAAAGATTTATTTATGGAAACAAGGACTGGGTTCTAGGCCAGAGGTGTGGAGGTTGAGAGGATTTACTAGAGACAGAGTGGGGAGCAGAACAGGCAGTTTGATTGAAATACACTGTTGAGGGGAGCAGTGGGCAAGACAAAGAGAGGCCTGCTGAGCCATATGTGGGTTACCTCCCTGGCCAGAAACTGAGCTTATGCTGCAATAATTTGATAGCACTGAGACTAAGCTCTGTGCCACCAGGGAGGCCCTGTCAGAACTTCTTAAAGCAATTTCATTAGACAAACTGAGGAATATATTGAAGAGAGCTGATACAAGCAAGTTCTCCATAGATGTTTGTGCATGAAAATGGCATATTGGGACCTTGTGTAAAATTGAACTATTATTGGTTATTTGGGAGCATACTTTGTAATGAGTGTTTTATCTGGACTCTGCAAGTGACTTTACATGTATGTTACATGTCCTTCCATCTACCAAAAGCATCAGAATTCAATTTTAATCTTTAGATATAAATTTCAGAATCAGGGTTAAATCATCTGTTAAATTCCAGTATGTATCATATAATGTGTGATATAATTAGACATGATATTCAAAATATTGAAAAAACTGATAATACCTGGGCACTGTCCAATTAAAATAAATACTGAATGCCAAGTGGAAGCAATCATTTTGACTGAGTAGCAGTACTGCCTAGAGCTCCACAGTGCTAAGACTCAACCCCTTGTACCACTAGGGAGGCCCCTTTGACTTTATTGATCTTTTGTGGGGTCCCAGCCTTAATGTTTTTGAATAATATACCAGATAATTCTCTTGTGTGGCTAGGGTTGAGAACTCTGGTTTATGACGATGAACTTTGAGATTCCTTATCTGAGATACTTCCTGCCTCCTTCTTGTGCTATCTCAGCTACATATCAGCCAGTTGGGGTACATCCAAGATTTTGTTGGAGAGCTATAAAGTATTTCTTCCTACAGAGTTGTTTGCTTTTATCCTGATGAATTGAGGTATCTGGTGATAAAAAGAAAGTGTATTCTTTAAAACATTTCAACACATATGAAATCAGGAAGTATGGACTATTCTGGAAAATGGATGCCAAAAAGTGTTTTAAACCTAATATCTTCAGAAAAAAAGTAAGGCATTAGGGAATTGTCCATATTGAATAATTGATTTATTTGTTTATCCATTCAATAAACATTAAATGACAATCATTTTTACCATACCACTTTATTGAGATATGTTTGACATGCAAATAGTTTAAATTTGCTCAATCCCAGAGAATTACATGGAGTGAAAAAATCCAATCCTGAATGTTTATATACTGTATGATTCCATTTAAAGCATGTTTGAAGTTAGAAGTTTATAGAAACTAGGTAAGCAAGAAATGGAGGCTATAGTGATTTCCAGGGATTGGGGGAAGGGGTTTGGGGAAGAAAGTGGTTAAGGGGATTATAAAAGAGTGGCATGAGGGATCATTGTGGGGTTGGAACTCTTCAGTGTCTTGAAATCTTCCCAGGTGAGAAAATTATGTAGACTTAAATGCACACACACACACACATACACACACATTGTACAACAAGTAAAAGTTAGGAAATCTGAATAAATTGGTGGAGTGTATCAACTCTCAGTGTTCTGGGTGATATGGTACTCTTATAAGTTACCAGACAGAGTTTTGTATTATTTCATATGACTTCTCGATACCACACTTATGATATCTGATCTCTCTAGGAACAAAAGGAAGAGAGAAAAAAGGAACAGTCAGGTGCTTACATGATTAATACCATGGCAAGTGGGTGAGCCTCTCTTCAGGCTCAAAAGCTGAGTTTTCAGTCATAGGGTTCAGTCATAGGGGCTCTCCTGAGTTCTCCAAGTCTTGTCCCCAACCCATCTCTACGAGCCATGCTCCTGAAGGCTCCTTGAGTGGGCAGCCTATCTTTAATTTGACTGGTTTCTTTTGTCTTCCTCACCCAAAGCATTTAGTAATACCAGCAGCAAGCTCAGGGAAGCTGGCCCTTAACACAACTATATTTTGCTATAACACCAGGACCCAAATCGATCAGAGTTTTGCCCCTTTATATTTTCCAGGTAGATCTTAGTCACCAATCCAGTGTTCTTCTGAACAATTATACATCTCAGGATCTTTGAAAAATCTCTTAACATCCTTCTTTACTGACTTGAGGATGAAAGGGAAGCACCTCATCTCTCTCTTCTTGGGGAGTAGGAAAACACCTTGCTCAATATGCAGAATTTTCTAATATTTTATATGATTAGAGTAATTGGTTGAGGCACTGAGTGATTTTTACAGCTCCTCTCCACTTCGTGTATTATAATCTTGAATTTGACTTTGAAGTATGGTATTTATTGAATTTGTGTCTCAGTTGACACTAAAACCATTTTAATATCCCATTGCATGAGGCACATATCCTCTCAAATCTAGATTCCCCAAACTTATTGGAGGTTCTATTGTTCACATTTTTCCAGCTGAGTGGGAATGTCAACGACTCTCCAAAACCATTAACAATATCTGAGAAATGAAAGATGGGAGGGAAGGAGGAATACAGGATCTGCCAACTGGCTAAGCTGAAGGTGGTGTTGAAGTCAGGCAGGGACCTCTTAATATAGCAGAGGCCCTCAGAAAACCAGGTATTGATCAGACATTAGGAAATAATAAAAGGTAAAGCATATCCCTGATTGATTTTTAGGACATTTGTCAAGGCTGAACTCTCCTCATTTCCTCTGAGAACCATTCCCCTCTGCTGTGTGTGTAAACAGTATGAATGGAATGACAGTCTTATAAACAGCTTTTTTAAAAAAGACACAATGCCAGCAATTGTTTTGCACAGATTACCCTAAGATGATTTAAACTCAATATGTAAGATTGTATTATAGTTCATAGTTTGTGTTTTCATCCTTCATATTAGAATTATAATGTTTTATAAGAGAAGGAAATGTGAAGGTCATTTAATTCAGTGTCCTACACAATGTCTCAATTGCATTGCTGTCCTGGCTCTTAAGCCTTTATATCAGTGCAGAGGAAATCATCGTTTCCCCAGATAACACACCACTTTATGAGTAGAAGGAATTCATTCATCAGATGGATGATTTGGCTGGCTGGATTTGAGGGTGCTCTATAGCTCTAGAACCAACTTTCTTACCTTTTGTATTTCCTTTAAGTACGTTGCTAATTGAAAAATAGGCTGTTGGGTGCTAGATTCATTTTCTATATTGTAAATGATGGTTACTCCCAAAGAAAATTTGACTAAAACCTTCACATTCACATAGATCTGGATCTATGAGCTATTTAGTAACAAATCCCACCTCTGTATATAACACTTCCAACAGACGTTTTCATTAATGCAAAACATGGAGATGGAAATAAGTCACCATCAAAAGAATGAGTGCATATATTCCAATATTCCAGTTTTGACCTTGAATCATGCAACTTTTAATTTTGTAATAAGCAAACCTGTTCTTGTGCCTGTTTCAGGTATTCCACAATTTAAGTAATACATTTTTTAATTTAATCTGAATATAAGTCAAACTCTAAGAAAATCGCTCAGTCACAGTGGGAGAGCTGTGTGATGAGGAGGTGAGGCAGGGTGGAGGAATGTTTCCCTATGTTCAAGGGATAAAAACAGGAGGTTAAATACTGGGCCCTGGTAGTGTAGGGATTAAAGTTTCAGCACTATTACACTATCACCAGTTATTGAGGCTTGATGAGTTCTAGCCCTAGCCAGGGAGGGGACCTACAAGGCACAGCAGACCTCTCCTGTCTTGCCTGCTGCTCCCCTCAGCAGTGTATTTCAGTTAATCTGCCTGTTCTGTTCCCCACCCTGTCTCTGATGGATCCTTTCACCCACTTCCCTGCACTTCTAGCCTACACCCCAGTTCTTTTATGTATAAATAAATCACATAAGTCTTTTCTAAATAATAAAATAATAGTGCATAATAATATAAGTACAAACTAAGATGCCATCCTTAATTTTGTTTGCCAGGATTTTTGTTTGAGGGGGTTTTTAAGGATGAAAAAGGGAAAACAAGGATGGGGCAGAAAAAGTTGTTTACCAAGAATTGGGATTGGTTATAGAGTCCTTAGTTTAGTCTAGTCCTTAAAATTTATTGGCCTTAGGTCAAATCAGCCTTGGTTACTATGGAAAGAAGGGAAAAAGTTATCTTCACAGTTCTTAGAGAAGGCCAGGTCTAGTTGGAAATCAGCTTTTGCCAGTCTGTAAACAGATTTTTCCCCTGAAGTTAAAAGTTCAGTAAAACAGAATCTTGGCACAGATGGTGTTGTTTAGTCTTCCTTGAACATCCTTTCACATTGGTTATGCTCCTTTAGTCTGGTTCCAACTGATCGTATCAGCATTTTCTCAACTAAGTTCTATAGAACCCAGCCATTCCTCAAGTTATTTTTCCAAATGGCAATAGATAATGTATGAAAAAAGAATTCTATTTTCAATTACTCTGAAAAAATTGTATCACTATATCCTTTCAGAGATCAAATGTCCTTAGCATATTAAAAATTTGGGAAGTTATGTAGCAAAACATATGTTTCATTCAGTGGTCCTTAGTACTTCTCCCCACATCTACCAGAGTGGAATAGTTTATATGCATTTTATAGCTATTTTTATATTTATATTATATAAATTTTATATTTATATTTTATATAAAATTTTATATTTTATATCAATAGGAATAATCTTATTTACATCTCCATGTTTTGCATTAATGTAGAAAGCATCTATTGCAAGTACCCTAGAGAGATGAACCTATAACTAAATAGCCTTATATCTTTTTAGTGTGTGTGTGTGTGTGTGTATGTTAATTGTGATGAACAGATTTAATAGATGATAGAATGCATGGTATAGATTAACTGGTAAAAAGAAAACTGGGACATTTAAGATGCTGTTTTATTATGTAGTTGTGTAGGGACCTTGGAGCTTATAGCAATGAATATGTGTGTGTTTCCCCACACCAACCAAGATTCTCAGACACCAGTGGTGTCTTCAGTTCAGATGATAGGTGCAAATACAGACTGCTATCTGTGCAACTTATGCCCAAATGGCTTTGTAAATCAGAATTTCCCAAGACCCCCTCATGAGGTTGGGTTAATTCGAAGTCAGGAAATCAGCTTACCCACTTGGATCATTAATTTAATGCAAAGGATGGTCCTGGGGAATAGTTAAATGGAAGAGATGTCTAGGACAGGGCACGGGGAAAGGGTATGACAAGTCCATGCCCTCCCCAGGTATGTCTTTCTCCCCACATCTCAATATATTCACCAATACAAAGCTTTCCAAAAGCTCTCAATTGTTTTTTTTTAAATGGAGGATTAATTTCATTGGCAGGACTGATTAAATCCTTGGCCACTGAGAAGTGAACTAAATCTTCCTCTCCCTCCATCTTAAGGCCTGGAAGTTCTCCAGTATTAAGATTGATTCCCATGGCGATCAGCCCCCAACTCTAGGTGCTTCCCAAACCTTACCTCATTTATATTGCAAGAGAAAGCTTATCACTCTCAAAACCTAGGAAATTCCATGGCTTTTGGGAGTTGCAAGTCAGGAACTGGGTGAAGATCAATTATATATAAGAAACACATATTTTTTGTCATTTGAATAACGAAGACAGATTCCTTATAAATCACAATATCACATTTGTTTCCAAAGCTACTGTTTGCTTGCACTGAGTTTGCTGTTTAACACAATTTCTAAGTCTTTTTCCCTACAAGTAGTACTGTGCAGTTGTTAAATATCCAGAAATTATAAGCAGAAAACACTCTTGCTAAATTCCATTCTTTTTATTTCAGTTCATCCTTTACCTCAACCACAAACATTAAACCAAGGATGAAAAGCAATTTCTAGTATGCTAATTTAATTATATTTTTAAAACTTTTGTATTTTAATTCATGTAGTCACATAACATTTATTTTTAAAAGTACCATAAAACAACACAAAACATTTAAGGATACCATACTTTTCTCATTAAAAAAAGAACACTACATCTTAGAAAATTACCATAGTTGAGAATGTTATAATTGGTCATTACTTTCATGGAAGATGAAAGCAAGACTCCCAAACTAAATTTGAAGACAGCAGAAATGGAAATGATAATACTGCTTTATTGATAAAACCGACTGGTTACTCCTCAAAATGTTACCAGACACAAAATTCCAATTAACCCTAAATGCTATCTAAGAGCCACACACTGCTGAAGTTAAAACAGAGCTGACATTTCTCATTAGGAAAGTGACATGGAGAATAGGATATAAAGCCAGAAGGTGAATGACATTCAAATAGGTTGACAAAAAAAAAAAAAAAAAAAAAACTCAAGGAAAATTATTCATGACAATTAGCCTACTTTGGAGGGTAAATGCTGTTGTTAAAAGCAGAAGGTTGTCCGGAGCGAAAAATCTTCATATATGTTAAACATTGTATGTGACCAAAAAACGTTCTGATGAGTTTCAGAAAAATTTTAAAAAACTATTTCTATGTTGAGAACACTTTTAAAATTCTCAAGCATCTGAATTTGGATGGCTTTGCTTACTTTTTTAGTAACAAAAATATATTAACTAAATAGTTAATAGCAATTCATAATACATCTCACCCTCTACCAAATTCCCAAGTTGCCTTTAGTGGTAAATTTTTTTTTTTCATTTCATTAGAGCTATTTTAATTTCTTTAAGCATTATGTCAAGGTGGATTTACAAACACATTTTATATAAGAAAAATAGAGTTTTAAAAAGTGGTTATTTTGATATGTTCCTTTTAAATATTCTTTTCTAGTTTCATTGTCTATATATGTTAAAGGGTGATATAAGCAAACAGGTTATTTTGCATCCACAACTATTGTATCAGTAGAGCTTAGCTTTTAGGTAATTTTTTAAATTTATTATTATTTTCAGAGTCTTCAATGCTAAAATGTTACATGCACATTATTATTGTGACACAAGGTAAACATATAGAGCTAAAGGTCTCTGGGTTCAATGTACATTTGAAAATAGGGGGGACTTATATGTTTCTTTTTTTTTTTCTAAAGTAACCAGAGTAGTACAACCATTGCCCATGCTTCTTTTGATGACTAGTAGCAGACCTCTTCACTCTAACATGAACTGGGGACAAATGATCACATTTGTCTGTATAAATAAAAATGTATTTGAAAACAGATAGAGTTATTCCCTATTTTTCAAAACTATGAATTATGCCCTTCACTTTTATGAATGGCCTACATCGGTACTTGTTTTCACTGACCCAAAGAAATCCGAAGAGAAGATTCCATTTTATCATGGAGAGTTAAAGTGAAACTAGGTGACAGTGTTTGTTTTGCAGCATCTTTACAGAGACTACACACCCACAGGAGCAGCGATGTGGCACCATCATGCTCCTTCCCCAGAACTACTTCATACAGACTGGGTGTTTATCATACCATGCCTGCTTTCACTATACATTCAGTGTTATCTCAGTTTCTGTGTGTTATTGGATATGATGTGGATGTTATTTTTGGGGTCTGAGAGCACTAAAAACAATTTCCCTCTAAATTAAAGACAATTGCTTCTTTACTTTATGCCACATCATCGTACAAAACATCCTACTGCTTTGGGATAGTGGGGAAATCTGTACTTTAATTATTTGGAATTGATGGACAAGAATATAAGCACAATTACTTTGCAGAGAAAAGAGATATAGTGGCAAAATAGAAAATGGGGAAATGGCTAGAATGAAGGAAATTCTATTTTCAGATCATAGGCATCTGAGATGGAAAAGGCTGTGGTAAATAGAATGGAATTGTTAGATTGTAACAGTGGTTACTGTCTAAAAGTTTAGCTATAAATGTCATCAGCCAGTATGCAGATATAGAATACAAGTTAACACATTAGTCCATTCATTCACATTTAAACTTACAGGAAGTGAAAGGGAAATTGCTTCAACATGAGTAAAGTCTTTAAGTATTAGAAAAATGCATTTGACTCCATGATGGAAGAATCCTTCCTGATTTCTGTGCTGCTGAGTATCTGATAGATTGTCTGAAAAGTAAGTTATATGGGACACAAAAAGTTGCTTATATTTTGGTGGGGAAGGAAAACATAGACTAATAGGATATATAAAGAGTGGAATATCTTTGGTAATTTTTATTCTTTCCCTTAGAGTAAAAAAAATGAATAATAAAGCAAATTATGAAATTTCCCCAAGTTTTTCATGCTACCTGTTAGGAGAAGAATTTTATTCACTGCTGTGATCCATTCAGAAATGATATCCTCGAGAATGGGCTATTTTCCGAAAGTTCTTCTCAAGTTTCTTCAAAATTCTTGTTGCATTTAGGTTTGTTCTTATTGTGCACAGATTGTTAGTCAAGGATCTAGAAACGGAGGGCTGAAATGTCTGCTCTTGGATCTTAGCTAGGTATTAGAACCATCTGGGGATATTTTATAACTGTTAGACCCCAGCTCCAGACATTCTGATTTAATTTGAATTGGGACTCAGGCATGAGATGCTTTACAAAGCTCTCTAGGTGATTTTTTTGTAGAACCTGGATTGAGATCCACTGAATGAAATGTCTAAAATCCCAGTGGAGTGTGGGGAGGGAGAGAAAGGAACTTGTTAAGCTAAATGAATTAGTTGGAATTCACTGGATGAATATTCAATGAATTTACTCTATTGATAGAATAAATATAAAGGATATAATTTTGAGAGTAAAGAACAGAGTAAAAGGGGTCCATAAAAGAAGAACTTTTTTCTAGAAGTGCAGTCCTTCTGTATGGCCTGAGTGGCACTGTCAACAATCCATCTGTGCTCAGAAGTGGAGGAACCAGAAGGAGTAATGACTTCAGTGGAGGTGAGAGGTATTCTTACAATGGAGCCATGGGAAGGAGTCTTATTCCCATACCTCCATTTCTCCATTCTGTAGCTTTTGACGTTATATTTTCACAATGTTTTAAGTGTTCATCAAAGTGATCACAACTTGACTTTGGGAGTATTAATAATTTTTGTGAATCAAAGCTATACCTTCAATGAGTGATTTAATATCTAATGACATTTGAGTTGCTGTCATCATTAATCTCTTGCTGAGGATCTAACATGATGGTATGTTAGATTAGAAGCAGAAATTTCTAAAGTAAGAGTTTTGATCATGTGCCAGAATCACAGAAACTGATATTCTAAGGTAGGTGCTTAGGAATTTAATTTTAACTTTTCAGGGTTTCTAACCTTGGGGTAGAAAGACCTTTCTTACAGTACCAAAAATTCAGGAAATATAAAAGATAAACAAATTGATTCAAATCTTTTGTCCATGAATAGATTAGAAATTTCTAGCTGTAAAGTCAAAAGATAAATGCCAAAATGGGAAAAATTATAAAGTACAAAAGTGCAAAGGCAAAGTGAGTGTAAGATATGAGTAGACAGTTCATGTTAAAGGTGGTTTTTAAAATGTGAAAATACGTAAAACTTCATTTATAATGAGATCATCGTAGATGAAAAGTACACTGAAATGTGATTTATCAAAATGTCAAAGGTTCTAGTGACTGGACTGCGGGAAAATAAGCCCCTTTCATGCTTTGTTGGTCACACTGTAAATGCGTGCACCGGCTATCGAGCATAACACGGAGATACAAAGACTGACAGGGCTCCTTGTGGGGCTGCCTATGGGTCTTGTCCCCTGCTGAGCAGTGAAGTCATGTCAGATGCCCCATGACTCCTTCCTGAATCCAGAGTGAACCTTCTAGGCCTGGAATATCTGCAATGCAGAGTGTCACTGATGCCTTTAGTGAAACGCTATGACCTGTATCATATATGGAAAGCACATGGGCTGAGGGTTATGTGCTCACCTGGGGAAAGACCACCAGCCTAAATCTCAGAAGGCCCTATTTGTAGGCTACTTTTCCTTTCTGAAGTCTAGATATATTTCTCAACCTTGCTACCTCAGAAACTTGGCTTTTCTTTTAGCTTTCTTGCCCACAACTCAGGGGCAGATTCATGGTAAGCTTCAAAACAAAAATAATAAACTTATGTTACCAAGCTTCTGAATTCTTTTACCCATCCAGCACCCAGAAAAGTTGATAAAAGATACTAGAATCACAATTCAAGTGGTCTAAGAGTTTATTCTTTGGCCAAAGAATGGAGCTCATGGAGAAGGGAGCTCATGCACTAAAGGCCTTCTGCTTGAAGGAGAATCAGGAACTTTTGTGGGAAGAGAATCAGGGACTTTTGTGGGGGGTACTGATGAAAGGGAGAGACTGAATGTCTGCATTAGTAGGATTTGAGAAAAATAAGTAGGGCATTCTGGGCACTGTATTTGTGCCCCTCTTTCTTCCAGGTTTGAGCTTTCCTTTTAGAATACACTTTTTAATTTACTTTTAAAGATTTATTTATGTATACCAGAATTGGGATATAGGCCAGAGGTGTGGAGTGGTGAGAAGATTCACCAGAGACAAAGTGGGGCAGACTGACTGAAATACACTGCTGAGGGGAGCAGCAGACAAGACAGGCGAGATCTGCTGAGCCATGTGGGTCACCTCTCTGGCCTTGGATCACACTTGCCCTGCAGTGGCTGTGGATGCTTCATAGTGTGGTGCTTAACCACTTGTGCCACCAGGGAAGCTCCTAGAATACCTTTTAAAAGGATAGGTTTACTAGGAAAAGGAGAAAAATAAGAGAGTCATCTATATAGTCATAGGCAAGCAAGACAACTGCTCCAAGCCTGATCTTGACCAGATCTGTCATAGCACTGGCGGGGGTGTTTTTCACTATCGTAACAAGCCTATGGCTTAACCTTTGTCTTCTATCTCCATCTTGGTCTCAGTAGGTCTCTCTCACCTGGTTTTCTATGTTTTTTTCTGCAAAAAGAAACAAAGCAAGGATGAACAAGGCAAAGAAGATGAACTTATAGTTGTTGGGTCCTGTGACACCTGAATATTAATTTGTTAATTTATGGGGAGGTGTGACTCTTGTAAGTCATAACTCATCCAAAAAAATTGTTTGTAGTGAACACATTTTTTTTTTTTTTGTACAAAGAGTCATATGGAAAACTAAATAATTTTTTTAAAGAAAGACTGCTTAGTGGGGCCTCCCTGGTGGCACAAGGAGTTAAGCACCACACTATGATACTTGGGCCAAAGAGCTGACCCACATGGTGCAGCAGACCTCTACTGTCTCACTCGCTGCTCCCCTCAGCAGTGTATTTCAGTCAGTCTGCCTGTTCTGTTCCCCCACTCTGTCTCTGGTTAATCCTCTTACCTCCTATACCTTGGGCCTGCACCCCACTTCTTGTATGCATAAATAAAAAATCTTAAAAAAAAAAAAAGACTGCTTAGTGAATTGGAATCAAAGTAAAGTAAGCTAGCTAGATGAATTGAATATTCAACAGAGGTGGGGACAGATAGTCTAATACATTTAACAATACAGTAGATATGGCCTTGGGAATGTTACCAGAATGTTTGGGATCGTTTGGCTATGACTACATTCACTGAGAACTGATTAGCTGGACTCAGATTATCTTGCTTTAAGAGAAAACCTCTCAGGCAGTTAGGGTTTAGAGAAGGTCTCTGATGAATTGAGTGGTAACATTTCCAGGGAGATCAGAAGAGGGTCATTAATCCCAGAGGACAAGAAGGGCAAAAAAATTTTTTTTGACTGATGACCAATTGCCCAACTCA
This sequence comes from Galemys pyrenaicus, assembly GCA_019455555.1. NCBI lineage: Eukaryota > Metazoa > Chordata > Mammalia > Eulipotyphla > Talpidae > Galemys > Galemys pyrenaicus. The sequence goes on from JAGFMF010011386.1 coordinate 1,935,411, forward strand.
CCACAATGGATGAATGAAATAAAACATTGTTTTAAGTGTGGGATGGAACATTTACAGAGGGAGTCACTGTGTGCAAAGTACTCTATGTGTAGAGCATTAAAAAGAAACATTAACCTTAACTCCCACAGTCTTAAGTGGGATACAGATAATTTCAACCAAGTCCTTAATAGAGGTTAAGTGTGAAGAGAAATGGAAATAGTCTAGTCTCTTGCGAGAATATTGCTTCTAATAGTAATTAAAATAGCATGATACTCGAACAAAGACAGACACACAGACCAATGGAATCATATAGAAGGCACAGAAGTAAAACCACACAACTACGGACACCTGATCTTTGACAAAGGAGGAAAGAATATGCAATGGAACAAGGACAGCTTATTCAATAAATGGTGCTGGCAAAACTGGTCCACCACATGCAAAAAAATGAAACTGGACCACTATCTCACACCATATACAAAAATTAACTGAAAATGGATAAAAGACCTAAATGTAAGAACCGAAACCATAAAATATATAAAAGAAAACATAGGTAAAATGTTATAAGACATACATTTCAGTAACCCCTTTAAAGATGCATTTCCCAAAGCTATACAAATGAAAGAGAAGATAAACAGCTGGAACTACATCAAATTTAAAAGCTTCTGTACAGCAAAGGAAACATTAAACAAAACAAAGAGACACCCCACTGACTGGGAAAAAATCTTTGTGATCCACACAATGGACAAGGGTCTAATCACAAAGATATACAAAGAACTTAAGACTCAAGAAAAACAAAGTGAAAAACCCATTCAAAAAAATGGGCAGAAGAACTTGAAAGACACTTCTCCAAAGAGGACATGTACATGGCCAACAGGCACATGAGAATATGCTCAACATCCCTCATAATGAGGAATATGCAAATTAAAACCACAATGAGATATCACCTTACACTGGTAAGAATGGCACATATTTAAAAAACCAACAACAACAAATGTTGGTGAGGATATGGAGAAAAATGAACTCTACTACACTGCTGGTGGGAATGCAAGTCAGTCTAACCACTATGGAAGGCTGTATGGAGGTTTCTCAATCTACTAAAAATAGAATTACCATATGAATTACCATTGGAATTACCAGCAATTCCAGTCCTAGGGATCTACCCAAAGGACACAAAAACACCTATCCAAAAGAATACCTGTACCCCCATGTTTACTGCAGCACTATTTATAATTGGTAAGACCTGGAAACAACCCAAATGTCCATAGGTAGATGACTGGATCAAGAAAATGTACATATACAAAATGGAATACTATTCAGCAATCACAAATGATAAACTAGAATCATTTATAGAAACATGGATGGAGCTAGCAGAGATTATACTCAGTGAAACAAGTCAGAAGGAAAGAGAAAAATATTGGATGGCTTCACTTTTAGGAGGAATGTAAAGGAAAATCAATACGAAAAATAATAAGAAGAAGAGCTTTAGGAAATGAGTAATTACAGCCCAAAACAAACAAATAAGCAAACAGACAAACAAACCAAAAACACAACAAGAACAAAAGGTCAAAGACAAACCAAAGGGATCATTGGGGGAGGGTGGAGAAGAGACTGGGAGTAGGGCAGAAAGAGCACAAGGGACTGTGGGGATGGTGCATGGGTGAAATGGTGGTGGGAATACCCTGGAGACTACGAATAATGTCAAATATAATTAAATAAATCTAAAAACAAAAAAAAAATAAAAGAGGCAGATTCAACAGAATATCATTGAAGTCTACAGTTATATAAAAATAAAAACACTTCATGTTTGCACTTAAACAAAAGAATATTGCTTCTGTTAATATTCACTAAATTCAACACCCTTGTCTCTCTTCATGTGGACCCCATTTGGATCCAAACCCCATTAGTTTCTTCTGCTAATTTGCAAGTTTAACAATCTAGGAAAGGGAAAAGATGGTACTGGGTAAATCCATTAACTAAGTTTAACAATCTAGGAAAGAGAAAAGATGGTACTGGGTAAATCCATTAACTAAGTTTAACAATCTAGGAAAGGGAAAAGATGGTACTGGGTAAATCCATTAACTAAGTTTAACAATCTAGGAAAGGGAAAAGATGGTACTGGGTAAATCCATTAACTAAATTTAACAATCTAGGAAAGGGAAAAGATGGTACTGGGTAAATCCATTAACTAAGTGCAGCGTAAAGCAGGGGAAAGTGTTGCAGTTGCATGTTCTCTGTCATTTTGTTCATGAGCGATGAACAGGAAATGATGTGCAGGGTCCCTGTACCTGACTCATTAAATTCCTGCTTTGGGATCTATATAATGGAGTCAGAGTAAATTTATCTAGAAGGAAAACAGACATCTATTTCTGCTGAAAAAGTTATCTAGGGATTTTTTTTTTAATGAGAGAAAAGCCCATACCAGGACTAGATACACTCGCTGTTACTCACTTCTTTATTTGGTGGACAGAGGAGAAAGAGTTGCTCCTTCCACCTTTTCCCCACTTTATGGGATTATTTCTAAGGAGGGACAGCCATGACCTGCTGCCTCGGAAATCTGCCCAGTAGACTGACATCATGGGAATGTGCTGAGCTTGTTTTGTGTGGGTCATCTAATTCTCAGCATAAGGGTTCTGGGCAGGAAACCTTCGATATTTCTTTGATAATGAACCAAAAATCACCAGCCCAAGAAATTGAGACTGCATTTCATTAACACAGCTTTCCCAGAAAATAGCCTGATGCCAGACAACCACTAGAATTGCTTTTAGAGTCTAGGCTGGCTCGTATAACCTCTATGAAGTCCTGTCCCTAGTGTGTTATTATCCAAAACACATAGTCCTTAACTTGCAGGTTCAAGTAGTTTTCAAATTATTCCCTAGTAAAATGTTGCTGCTTCTATCTCCATTGTATATCACTCTAAAACCCTGAAAGAGAAAATGGTATTACTAACCCTATGAGAAATAGCCAAATACTTAATGTAAGGAAAGTGAAAATTGTAACTTATTGTGAAAAATATACTGTTAGTCATGGATTTAGAATACATTATTAATATTAGTATAATTACGATTGCTGAATTATTAATAGTACATGAGTATATTTAGAACAACTTAAAATATTTAACAAAGTTAAAAAATATTTTAAAAATTTGACTCTATACTATAGCTAGCACTTATTTACCAATAACTATATACCAGTCAGTTCTTTCTTGCTTTATATGTATTAACTCATCTTATTCTTATTTTTATAAATGGCAATGCTGAAGAATAGAAAGGTGAGGTCATTGGCCCAGATCACAGAGACAGAAAATGATAGATCACAGAGACAGAAAATGATAAGATATAACCTAGATACAGATTTTGTACCCTTCATCTCTGTTAAATAATGAAGTTTATTATTATTCACAAAGTTTATTATTATTCACAGATGGCATTATCAAAAGGGAGTAGTAAGTTATCATTTGAGAAGAATAAATGAGTTTAACACTGATGAGAGCAAAATTTTCTTTCATGTATTTTCTTTTAAAGTTGATTCTTAAATATTTAAATGTTTTAAAGCTCTTTGAGTTGGACTAATTTGCTACAGCAGCTCACAGAACTCATGGAAGTATTTTACTTACTAGATTGCTGGTTTACAAGGGCTTATACTAAACAAAAGAAGCCAGAAGAAGAACGATAAATACCAGATGGTGACACTTATATGTGAAGTACAGAGAAAGCAAACAAAGGGTCAGACAGAGACAAACTTTAAAACCAACCTTGATAACCATAGATCTTTGGTTTTCAGAGGGAAGGTTGGGGAGAAGGATGAAAACAGAGGTGGTGGCAGGGGAGAGAATACAATGGACCATGGTGGAAGATTATAGGTGCTTGGGTAGTGGGAGTGCTAAGGTGTCTACACCTGAGGGGGAAGTCCTATAATGTCAAAACAGTAGCAAAGATATAAAATAATGGCACTTCAGTAACAATAAAATCCCAGAATGGGATGCAGCCAGAATAGACAGCATTATCAGTTTTCAGTGATGTCTTTTTCTCCATTCATGGACTCCTGAAATGCACAGAAAAAAGAATAGAGGCAAAATAACATTGCAATTTAAGGAAATAGAAAACAGTCACACTACTGCTATCTTGCTGTAGGGATTAAATATAATTTAGCTGATAACATCCATTTTGGATTTAATTTAGAAAGTGCTTACAGGAGACTAATTTTTTAATGCTAAAGTAATAGAAATGGACCTTGCCGTGTCCTTTGAATCATCAGAAATAGTAATTAGGTCATGCTAATGAGCAAAAACTCAGGATGGTACCAAAGCAATCAATAATACAATGTGCATTGAATTACTTTATTAATAACCTAATAGCATTTGTTTCCCAAGCAGATAAAATTCAGAAGGACCATATTTTGTGTTACATTTTCTTGATGACTTTTAAATTAGGTTTGATAGTATGTCACAGATGTCAGCATCCTCACTATTACCATTATCAGCAAACATTTAGTGCGCACCCACTGTGTACACAGCACTGTAGGATTCATTAAGGGGGAAGAGCAACAATTTCCTGCCCTTGAGATAGTAGAGGAGTAATTATTTACTCTGAGCACTCTAGTTCATTTACCAGTGATGGGCAGGAGGTCTTAGAACTCAAAGCCCTGACATTCTTATGCACTTTTATTATCATTGGTGCAATGGCACTAGACTTTTTAGATTTGGTTTTCCTTATTTTAGATTATTAAATTAATACACTGAAATATTGTATGATGGTAATATAGCAGTTAGGGAGTTAAAAACTAAAACATCACTTTAGCAATACTGATGGACAAGTGCTTCCTGTTTGTTGTTTTAGATAGTGGTTATTATGCACCACTTAGTTCTAACCAATATTTACATTCATTCATACACTTTATAAATGGGAAAAGGAAAGAGTCTAGAGAGAACACAGAGTAAATGGTCAGGGTTCAAATTTAGCTCTGGTGCCAAAATTAACAGCTCATCCACACATTTTTCTCTAAACCCTTACCCTCCCAGAAGGAATCACTACCAGCAAGGGCTATGTCATTATGCATCGGAATTCACACATGTGCATGAATGAATCCACAATAAAATATTTAAAAATATTCACTGAGAACAATTTAATGAAATTTTGTTTTCATTTTAAAAAAGTCTTGGACATATCACCTCTATGTTCAAGAATGTGTGTGGATGAGTCCAAATAATACATCTGAATTGTGGAAATTTAAAATCCATGCACATCCATGTACATCCATGAATATATACACATTTATATACACATGCATGTAGAGTATTAGTGCATGTATTTATGCAATATATATGCATTGTGTACGTGTGCATGCTTTCTAGACAATGTATATACATGCAAATGTATACATGTATACATGTGTGAATATATTTTAATGGATTTTTAATATTCCCTAATTCAGATATATCATTTGGCTCTTACAAAATTAATGGGCTTTTATATATTCTTTTTTTTTACTCATATGTAAGACTGCAGTATACATTCTTAAACTTGTATCTTTATATTTATGTGGAATTATGGAGGGACGATTACTAGTAACGAGCTTCTTGGGTCAAAATATTAGCATGGTATGTTTTTAGGACTTATTTCTACCCCCTAAAATGCTGTATTCTGACCACATACAAATAAATATTGACACTATCAATAAAAAGTGTTTTCCATTGTTTTTTCAAATGACTTTTCACTCCTTCACGTAAGTATTCATGTCAGATTACAAATGAGAATGAATAGTGACCTTTTCTTTTTTTCAGCCTATACATCAGTGTATGCAAAGTCTAATTCTTAATAAAGTATTCCTGGGACATACTATGGCTTTTTAAACAAGACTGGAGTTCCACCTGCCTTTAGTTTTCAGTGTGCTCAAACAAGATCTCTTCTGATGTAGAATCTCAGTATCTTAATCTTTTCAAAATACTATAAGCCTTATAAACAAGAGAAATTTATTTTTCACAATTCTGGAGACTGGAAATCCAAGATCAGGGTGCCAACATGGTTGGGTAAGGGCCTTCTGACATGGTATAGGGGTTTCGGTGTATACTCATTTGGCAGAAAGGGCTAGGAAGAGTGTGGGGATTCTCTGAAAGAGCACTAATCCTATTCCTGAGAGTGCTACCTCATGACTGAATCACCTTTTATAGGCCCCACCTCCTAACATCATCACATTGGTATTCCAATATATGAATTTCAGGGAGGAGACTTTGCAGGACACAAACATTCACACCATCGTACCCATTTGTTATACGATTTCTGGAAGACACTGAACTGTTTTTGTCTAAATTTTTTACCACTCCTTGATTGGCTTTGTGATATATGCTTGTAGCTGCCATAGTTGAGGAATCTTTTCAGCTTGTTTTCAGGCTAAACAATTATGAATTCATATAAACCTTTTTATTTATAATATAAATATTTCATTCAAAAAACCAGTAACAGTTAATAGTGAATGTATTACAGTTCTTCATTAGATTTCCAATTTTTTTTTTTTTAAGTCCACTGCTCTTACTTCTTCTCCCATTCTCTTTTCCTACCATGTCTTCCCCTCCCAAAGACAACCTTCAGAATAAACAGATTAAAAAGGAGCAGGGGTTAGAATTATGGTTTCATTACCAATAGATATAATTAGAGTGTTAACTTCAGCAGCTCTTGGGAGCATCAAAACCTTGGGATTCTTTTCTCATGCATTCTGTTGGGTTATTAATGTAATTTTCTTACATATATAACTATCTTGAAATGAATAAGTCCTTGCTATGCTAGCATCGTGCTTCAAGATCCTAAAAGCCAATACTTTCTTTGAAGTATTAAAAATAATGATGGAAAATAGACTTTTCTATATTAGAAAGAATCAGCTATGTCAAGAATCAAATTAATGATAAGTGAACAGCATAGACATTTGGCTTTTTTTTTTTGTTCTTTGTTAAATTATTATTTTTGTCATAGTTATCGTTAGTAAAGAAAGGCCTTCAAGAGCATTAGTTCAAAGTTGTACATATACATAGGATAAGGATAAAATAATATGTAAGTGTAGAAAAATCTCCTTCTCTAATCCCCTTCCCATATTTCTCCCTCCCATCAATTTCAATATTTCCATATCCCTAAATACTACGTTTGATTTTGACTTGTCATTTCATGGTGTTTTAGTTTTAGGCTGTGCTTATTGACTTATTGTTTAGGAATAATTTTTTTTTAACTTTTTGCTTTTTTAAATCTTTACCTCCTTATTGAACCCATTTTGCTCTCAACCCCCAATATAATTTCATTTGAATTTTTGATAAAAACATTTTGTGGTTTATATTAACATAACTGGGCAAATACAATTTTTGGCACAGCAATATAATAAACTATACCTTTTTTTTTCTTTCTTACACAATTTTCATTTCCTGGTAACTATTTTTCTGTTGATGGTGGTTTTGTTCCTATATATTTTCTGTCTGGTTTTCTATGTATGTATCCTCGGTATAGCACCAGTATCTTACTCTGCCTTAAATAGATTCAATTGGATCAGGTCTTCTGTTAATTTTGTCTCCCTGAAAAAAATTACTTCCAGAATCTTGTAAGATGCTCCAAATGAGGTGGCTGCTTCTGTGCTCACACATATCTTGTTTCAGATCTCTCTCTTTGGCTTTCTATTTTCTGTGTTGCATGCCTGTCTTTTTATTGGTTTACTCTTTAATTTTAGTGGAGCACATCTTTCAGTAGCTTCCTGAAAAAGAAAGCATGAGAGGTAAATTTTTCTGAAACTTGTTTTCCCGAAAACCTCTTTATTTGACCCATATCCACACACCGATTAATAGTTTCAGGGTCCTGCTCTACTTTCTGGTCCTCTGATTTTATCTCAGATCTGCTGTTGAGTCCATCCTGTGAATCTTTCACATCAGTTATTGTGCTTTCACATTTAAATTGTAGTTTAATTATCTTTCATACTTTCTATTTCTATATATGAAATCCCTTTGTATTAAAATCAACATTATCATATTTTCTTTTTAAATATGATTATCTTTAGTTTTTGTACATATTTATAATGGTTGCTATGTAATCTTGTATCATTCTTAGCTTAATCTCTTGCAATTTTTCAATACTAAGTGCTTTTTAATTTATATCTGCCTTTGGTTGATTTCAAGACCTGTAAGTGGCTATTGTCAGTTTTTCTCCAGTTTTATTCTCTTTTTTTGTGTGTGTGGAGAGGATTTACTGACTTTTCCATGCTGTAATAACAGAAGTTTTTGTCTACTACTTGGTTAATAGAACCTATAATTTATTTTCTCTATAAATGATTTGATTAACCTGGCACTTAACTTTACCTTATAAACTTAAGGGAGAAAAGAAAGGAAGTTCCTCCAATCTTGCTTTACCAAGCAGTGACACTAGTTAGGAAACGTTACTGTAACCATTATAGTCTCTAACCTCAGTGACATTGGCTGAAACATTCCCTTTGATCCAAAGGGCCACATTTACATAATAAACACTATTGTTCATAATAAATATCTTAAATTATGTGACTACCAATTGGCCAAATAAACTATGGAAATATGAGAAAGTGGAAAGAGAAACACAGCGACTGTAATGACCAGCACGGTAGATTTAGGAACCCATTGCAAAGTTCTATTTTATTACTGTGCCATGGATCACTGTCTTCATGAAAACATTGATAGATACATTTAATAAATTCCCTGAAATAGGAGGATACTGAATCCTCATCCATCATCTCTAGAGGCCCTACTGAAGTCCTTGGACTATAACTATAACAAATTGCTCCCCTCAGATAATGTAGTCTTATTTTAAAATATGTGTGACTGTATCTCCTTTTTATATCATAAAATAACTTCTTGAAGGATAGGATCCAGTGCTGTCAAATCTACTTTTTTAACTCATCTAACACAGTGTCGTATACAATCGCGTGCTTTATTCTTTTCTGATGATGATGATGATAAATTTAACAATACCTCTTACTGGAAACTCAAGCATCTATGTTGGTCAGATACTTTATCAGTGAGAGTGTTATTATGGAACATGTAAAGAATTCCATGCAAAGAAAAATTAGACATTGCTTCTAATTGGTAATCAAGGGATTGTGCCAGGGATTTATCCTGGGAGAATGCAATAGCTCAGAATTATAATTTGGGAACAAAGTTGCGATCTTTATCTGAGTCATGCATGAAGATTGCAAAATGACCATGACAATGGAACAGCTCCTTTACAAAGGCAGATTGAAAAGACTACTGCTTTCAGCCTGGGAAGATAAATCTCAGGCGTCCGTCATCAAGATTCTGACTTTTGACAGAATGCTTTTCCCTGAATAGAAAAGGGGACTTAGAAAACTAGAGAGGGAAGGTGCCTCTTTCTTTACCCCACCATCCTGTAAGAACCTCTAAGAATAAAACATTCTTCTGGCAGCCTAATCAGGCAAGAAGTTGTGGGCTTCTGGAAATTAGGAGAAAGGAGTAGCTAGCTCTCAGGTCTCCAAAAAAAAAAAAAAAAAAAGAATAAAATACTGTTAAGCTTTGATTCAAGTAATATTTTGAAGTATAATACCAAGTCTCCAGAGTATCTCAAAATCTTATGTAATTCACAGAATATTATCTATACAATATATTACAAAAGAGAGAAAGGCAATTCTAATCTATAATAACAATCTATTCAATAGATTGTGAGTTTTCTTCCCAACTAATAGCACTGGCACTTATGATTAACATCAAATTCCTGGAAAAAAACAAATGCCCAAAAATAGATGACTGGATTAAGAAGATGTAGTACACAATGGAATACTATAAGGCAATCAAAAAAGATAAACTAGAGTCACTTGTAGAAATGTGGATGGAACTAGAAGGAATTATTCTCAATGAAATAAGTCAGAAGGCAAAAGAAAAATATAGGATGGTTTCACTTTTAGGAGAAATATAAAGGAACCAAATAAGGGGTCAAGGGAAAGAATAATAACAATAAAAAAAAATCACAACACAACAAAAACAAAAAAACAAAGACAAATTCAGAGACACTGTGGGTGAGGGAGGGACTGGGATGAAGGCAGAAAGAGCACAAGGGGATGAGGTGATGGTGCACTGGTGAAACGGTGGTGGGAATCTTATGGGGACTACACTTAATGTTAAATGTATATAAATAAAGAAAAACCAAATTAACATAAAAATTGAAGAAAAAAAAAGCAGAACATCAAATTTACTTTTACCAAAGTTCACTATGTCCACATATATTGAATAGGTATCCTTTATTAAGAATATTATAAATTTTGTTTATTTGGATTATTTTTATTAAATGTTGAGACATTCACTTTTGACTTTATGTAATTATGAATGTTAAAATGATTATGTGACTTTTATTATCAGCAAAGTAGATTTTTATTTTAAAAGTGATAATCAACATATTCCTACAGCCAAACAGGGAAGAATTTGACAAGCTCCTGTCAGAAAGCTCATGTAGTATAAGGTAATGGATGTGAGAAACAGACGGACAAAATGTAAGAGTTAAATTCACAGTTGGTGAGTGCCCAAAAATGTCAAATAAAAAAACCCAAAAAACCTGTCTCCTTTTTCTGATGGCTGATTTCCTGGCAATGCATATGGTGATTTGTTTTCCTCAGCATATCATATCTTAGCTCTCAGAAGATAATGACTCATGGAGAAACCATTCCGCTGTTAAATTTTTAAAATGGCTATGGGCGCTAAGAGAGGACATGAAAAGATGACCAAAAGCCATAAAAAAAAAAAACCAAAAACAAACAAACAAACAAAAAAAACCCCTGTATCTTTCCATTGATCACAAACTTTAAAATTAAATTATATAATTTAGGGTAATATGAGGAAGGAATGTCACTTGACTATGCTTAAATCACTGAAAACATGATTCTTAAGATTTAAATCCTTTTAAATTAGAAGAAAAATTAGATTGTTAAATATATTCAAACTATGAAATTCTTTTTCAAAATCTGTTTCCTAATATATGGTACATGTTAGATGTTTTCCTTCTTAAAATTTAAAGAATCAATTAATTTTGGATTTAGTCAAATGGTTCATATATAAACTTAGTAACTTTTGATTGTTTATAGACAAACATGTATTCATAAGCATATATAGCACTTTAAGGAAATTCAATGTTCCATAGCTTTATTTATTTAGATTTTAAAAGAAAGATTTATTTATGCATGCATGCAAGAATTGGGGTACAGGCCAGAGGTACGGGGAGTCGGGAGGAGAGGATTCACTAGAGAATCCAGAATGGGGAGCAGAACAGGCAGATTAACTGAAATGCGCTGCTGAGGGGAGCAGTGGGCCTGTCAGGAGAGGTCTGCTGTGCTATGTGTGTCTCCCCACCAGGGATCGAACTGGTGCTGCAGTGGCTGCAGCTGCTTCATCATGCGGTACTTAAATCCTTGCACCACCAGAGAGGCCCTATTTATTTAGATTTTTAATTTAGTTTTTTATACAAATCCTAGGAGATGGTTGCAATATTCTGACAATTTCATAGATGAAGAAACAGAGATAGTTGAGGACTTCCTCAAGATCACATGGCAAGGAAAATATTTCTGTTGATTGATTCAGTCAACAAATTATTTTTAAAATAATTATTTGTTCTTTTAATTGTGGTAACATTAGAATTCTCTCCATCAGGTATTGCTACCACAGGGAAACAGCCACCAAATCACCCATAAGCCACCACCATAGTCCACTGTGCTTCCCTCTAACAAATGTCTTTTGAATATCTACTCTACCTGCTATTAGATAACTCTACCTGCTATTAGATAACAACCACATAATTTTAATAGTAATTAAAACCCCAAGTTCAATTTTAGGAAATAGAGAAAAGTATTTAGTCAAAAGGTAATTCAGGACATCTTGACTTTAAGAAATTTATTTTAATGCTTTATAAAGTCATCAGGATTAGATGTCAGTAAGGCAGAATATTTTTGCTTTGTTATGTTGCATTTTGTATTTGTATAGTCGTTAGGCAGAAGTTAGAGCTGTAAACCTGGGGGAGAGAGAGAAATCAAGTGTTGAAGGACACACAATACAATGTTTTTTATTTAATTGTGTATGGTTAAGTAACTGCTCTGACTTTGAAAAATATATCTTAAAATATGCAGAGGAAGATAAAATAATTCACCAACGATAACATTTTTTCATGTTGATTCTCAAGTATTCATATACTTTCTGACCTATTTAGCTTGTTCACAAAAGTATTTATTAATAAACTTATGACAATAATAGTCAGTCTTTTAGAGTTTTCTCCCTGTAAATGCTATAAAAATTTAGCTTACAAATTACAAGAAACAAGGACATCTTTTAACAGTCATTAAAAGAAAAAAAAGTAAAGCTGTATTAAATAGCTTGGAGAATAAGTTGAGACGTTTCTCCTACCTTCCTGTGATTATGCAGGTGCTTCTCTTTAGCTTTCTCCTTTTCTTAATAAACCTGCCCTTTTCAAAAGTGGGAAAAAAAAAAGTTGAGGTTCTGTATTTAAAAACAGTATTTTTTACACAGTGGACAAATTTTTTTCTAGTGATCATGAGCATTATGGATATTACTTCAATTCTCAAGATATTGTTATGGCTGCTATTGATTATTTTTTATTATTCTGGTCTACATGCTATCTCGTAGAAAACAAGAAACTACCATCTAAACATAACTATACCTAAGTTGAGAAATAGTTCAACCTGTCAAAGAATTTAAACATGAACTCACTATTAAGAGGCTCCTAACCCACTTCTGGTTAGTGATGTCTGATTTCATTGCTTCATTTTATATTTTCACACTTCTGGTAGAGAAAGAAGGAACAGAAGTAGACCCTGAGGGCCAAGAGCAGGCAGGAGTAGGTGCCTCTAGTCCCTAATGTGTATTTGCTTTCTCTCCAGCTCTGAGGTTCTAAGTCATTTCTGAATCCTGGATCTGAGTTCTGCAGCTTTTGTGTTTGCAGGTTTGAGACTTGATCTGGAGCATGTATTTTCTGGATGTGGTCTGGCGTCCACCTAGTCCATACCGCCCCCGTGTTTCTGGCTAAGAAAACAGAATGAGTTAGGTCTCAGACTAGTCGGATCCCAAACCCGGCTGGATTTCGAAATGGGTCTGGCTCAGGATGGTTCCAATTGAAACTTGAGGCCCTCACATAAATTAAAATTTTGTTTAAGACTGAACAAAGAAAATCTTGAATCATAATTACTACAGTAGAGAGCTTTTAACCATTTTAATCTGAACTTAGCCATAAACCAGCGCGCCCTAGTGAAAAAGGGGTCTTAGCGGGCACTCCCCTTGTGCTGGCGTAAGCTACTCATTGGTTAAAGGCTGTTCTTTAGCTCCAAGGTCAGCTATAGGCATACCACATTTTACTGCTTTTTTTGCATTTCATAGTTTTTTTACAATCCAAAGTTTGTGGCAATCCTGTTACAAGCAAGTCTATTGGTGCCATGTTTTTCTCCCAACAACTAGTGCTTATTTCATGTCTGTGTGTCGCAGTTGGCAATTGTTACAACAGTTCAAACTTTTTTATTATTATTGTGTCTGTTATGATGATCTGTGATGTTACTTTTGTAATTGTTTTGAGGTGCCACTGAGTCCCTATGAGATAGTGGACTTACTGTGTTCTCACTGCTCCACCATCAGCTGTTTCCCCATTTCTCCTGTTCCTCAGGTCTCCTAGTCCAATATCAAAATTGGAGTAAATAACAACCCTGCAATGGCCTCAGGTATTCAAATGAAAGGAAGCATTGCCTAGTCTCTTTCTTTAGATCAAAAACAAGACATGATTAAGCTTCATGAGGAAGTCATGGTACAAACCAAGATAGGCAAAAAGATAGGTATCTTATGCCAAATAGCCAAGTTTTGAATGTGAAGGAAAGCTTCTTAAGGAAATTAAAAGTGCCACTTCAGGGAACATACAAATGATAAGAAAGCAAAACAGACTTATCGATGATAAGGAAAAAACTTTGCCATCTGGATAGAAGATCAAACCAGCCAAATCAGTCCCTTCAACCAAGTCTATTGCAGAAGTGCCAACTTTAACCCTGTGATGGCTGAAAGAGGTGAGGAAGCTGCAGAAGAAAGGATTGAAGTAAGCAGAGGTTGATTAATGAAGTTCAAATCACAAATCATCTCCATAACGTGAAAATGCAAAGTGAAGCAGCAAGTGCTGAAGTAGAAGATGCAGCAAATTATCCAGAAGGTTTAGGTAACAGTACTGAGGAAGGTGGCTACCCTAAGCATATTAATATATTTTTAGTGTAGATAAAACTGTGAAGTTACTTTCATTTTTTTTTTTTTTTTTTTTTTTGAAGAAGATGTCACCTAAGGTTTCGGAAATCAAGAGGAGAAGTCAAAGGACAGGCTGACGTTGTTGTTATGGGCTAGTTTATCTGGTAACTTTAAGTTGAGGCCAGTGCTCATTTTCCATTCTGAAAATCTGAGGGCCCATAGAGTTATGCTAAATCTACTCTGCCTGTGCTCCATGCATGGTAGAATAAAGCCCAGATGACAGCACAACTGCTTACAACATGGTTTACTGCAAATTTTAAACCCATTGTTGAGACCCACTTGCTGCTCAGAAATCCCTTCAAAAATTAGTACTTAGAGGGACCTCCCTGGTGGCACACGGGGTTAAGCACCACACTGTGAAGCATCTTCTGCAACTGCATCACAAGTTCGATCCCCAGCCAGGGAGGGGACCCACATGGCACAGCAGACCTCTCCTGCCATGCCCGCTGCTCTCCTCAGCAGAGTATTTCAGTTGATCTGCCCATCCTGCTCCCCACTCTGTCTCTGGTGAATCCTCTCACCTCCCCACACTCTGGCCTGTACCCCAGTTCTTATATACATAAATAAATAAATAAATCTTTTTTTAAAAGTTAGTACTTACAGACAAATGCCTGGTCACCCCAAAGCCCTGATGGAGATAAGCAGGAGAGTCACATTTTTTTTAAAGATTTATTTATTTATGCATACAAGCACTGGGGTACAGGCCAGAGGTGTGGGGAGGTGAGAGAATCCACCAGACAGAGCAGGGGCAGAACAGGCAGATGGACTGAAACACACTGCTGAGGGGAGCAGCGGGCCAGGCAGGAGAGGTCTACTGTGCCATGTGGGTCCTCTCCCCAGATGGCGGCAGGGATCGAACTCATGCTGCAGTGGCTGTGGTTTGCTTCATAGTGCGTTGCTTAACCCACTGCGCCACCAAGGAGGGCCGAGAGTCACATTGTTTTTTCTTTCTGCTAACACATTTATTCTGAAGCTCATGGATCAAGGAATAATTTTGACTTTCAAGTGTTATATTTAAGAAATGTATTTTATATATTATAAATGCCATAGTTGGTGATTCCTTTGATACATCTGAGCAATCAATTGAAAACCTCCTGGAAAGGATTCACTATTCTAGATGCCACTCAGAACACTGGTCATTCATGGAAGAAGGTCAAAATATCAACATTGATGGCAGTTTGAAAGAATCTGATTCTAACCTCCTAGCAGACTCTGAGGGGTTGAAGACATCAGTGGAGGAAGAACTGCAGATTTGGGGGAAAAAATTAGAGCACTAGAACTAAAAGTGGAAACTGAAAGTGTAACAGAATTGTTGATAAAACTGGAATTACTTCTATAGGTGAGCAAAGAAAGTGGTATCTTGAGGCAGAATCTATTGAAGATGGCGAAGATGCCATAAATCTGTTGAAATTACAATCATAGAATTTATAAAACTGCAAAAATTTAGTTGACCAAGCAATGGCAAGTTTTGAGAGGACTCCAATATTCTTTTAAAAAATATTTATTTATGCATACAAGAGCTGAGGTACAGGCCAGAGTCACGGGAGGTAAGAGGACTCACCAGAGACAGAGTAGGGAACAGAACAGGCATAGGGACTGAAATACACTGCTGAGGGGAGCAGCGAGCGAGCCAGGAGAGGTCTGCTGCGCCATGTCGGTCACCTCCCTGGTCGGGGATGGAATCGCTCTGCTCTGTAGTGGATACTTCACAGTGTGGAGCTCAAACCGCTGCGCCACCAGGGTGGCCCTCCATATTTAAAGTTCTACTGCCGGTAAAATGCAATTCAACAGCTTTGCATGCTGCAGAGGAATCTTTTGTGAAAGGAAGAGTCAGTTAATGCAAAGGTTGGTTTACACGTTTTAAGAAATCATCACAGCACCCAAACCTTCAGCACTGTGGTGAGACCCTTCACCAGCAAAAAGGTTACAACTGGCTGAAGGTTCAGATGATGGTTAGGAACTTTAGCAATCTTTTTAAATAAAGGTAAATGCATTGTTTTTTGACTTAGTATACTGCTATCACATATTAACTACAGTGTGGTGTATATATGCACAGGGAAACCAAAAATCATGTGACTCACTTTTGTGGGACATTCACTTTATTGTGGTAGTCTAGAATAGACTGCAATGTATATAATGAAAGCCTGTACTTAAGACCAAGGACTAGCCTCTTCTTTTCTTCTCTAGGTAAGTGTCCTCTAAGTGTCCACTGTAGAATAATAGTATCATAGTTGGCCATTTCAAATAGTGATGTCATTCTTGTTAATGTAGAAGCTACCTGGATTTAATCTATTTTCCTATTAGGAAGTGTGTCATCTGTTCCTATTAATGTGCTAAAGGTTTAAAAGTCTAGTGGATCTCTCTGATTTTTCATTTCCACCTACTCTTCCACCTAATCTACACAAGTTTCTAATCTTGCCATCATTCACTGATGAAATTACTTGAAAGTTACTCTTCCCAGGTTCATCTAAGTTCTTGCTTACCATTCTCATTTGTTAGAATACATTGTATAGGACTTTTGCAAGTCGAAGACCAAAAATGCAAAGTGTGATCAAACAACTAACCTCTTTATCCCTTAGTTAATATAAGAATATGGAATGGGGTCAGCCCTGGGAAGACTAGTTCTTTCTTGTTTGAGGTCAAAGAAAGGGTCAGATGTAGCAATAGGTTAGACAAAGTCTAAAAACTCATGATTAGCCAGGGAGAATGTCCCCTTTGCCTTATTACATAGTAGCTGCTAAGTAAGGAGAGACCTCAGATCATTTGTGTTGATTTCCTGTAAAAGAAAGTAGAAAGTAATTATTCCCACTTAGCTTCCTTGTACCTGAGTTCAGCTTGAAATAAAAGTCACCTATAGTTTCATTAGCCTATAAAAACAAAGACTGTTTCTTTTCCCTGTAACATTTTTCCTGCAACATTAGTAGGATACTATAAACTGCTTTTTACACATCAGTCATATCTGTCTAAAAATGTTTCAGCTCAGTGTCAATCTGCAGAGATCTGAGAGAAGAAATTTGAGTTTTTTCCCCTATGCCTGTATTAAATAGATTTAGAAAAACTTACTGCTTAGTGTCAGAGGTCATATACTATAACAAGATTTCAATGTGGATTCTCTTAGAAAGTTACTGAACAGAGCTGATAACATTTGTAAGGCAAATTATTCTTGACACCAAAATCCATTATTTATTCTCTTTCCCACTCACAAAAACACAAGCTGCACTTCATTATGTATTATAACCATTAGACACTTGTAATAATTTTTGCCTAAATTAGTTCAGAAGCCTAAATTCTATTTTAATCACTGTGTGATTTAAAATTCTCCCTCTTTAGAGTTTTGGTTTCAAATGTCAAGCCTATTAAAGGAGTCATTTTAGAAAGTTGTTTCTATTCATTACTAAATAATTGTCTTTAATCTGTAACTCTTTGCAAAGCATTTTTCCTAATTACTTGCCATACAGTAACCTGTCTTGTAATCGAAAACAATTTTTTTTTCTATTTGACAGTTTTAATATTTTAAAGAGCTAATCATGTTTAATTTTTAAAATGAAACAATTTTCCTCCTCTGCTTTCAAGACAAGCATATGTTAAAAAAAATAAATTTGGAAAAGAAAAAGGCTTTTATTATATTTACAAAATTTTCTTTTCATAAATATTTATTTAGTAAATATTTCTCTATTTCCTTTCTTTTATTTTTGGATGGTCACTAGAAATTTTCAAGTATCAACAAAATAGATCTATGCTCATTTAATGAAACTCTCTATTTAAAACTTTCAATTTAAAAAATGGAAAGGAATATACTTATGAGAATGAGTCTTCACGATGTACTAGAAATCAGGAGACTTAATCAGTAGTGAAAGGTATATGTTTTCCAGGAAATACCCAAATTCCATTTTCTCTATGTATCTTCTTGGTATAATAGCAGAATATCAGATGAATATTTTTAATAGAATATGAGGAAATTTCTCATGTTAGTTGAACATCCTCAGATTTTATATACAAAAATCTGTTCAAAGACCATCATAGTTTCAGGAAGGACTTACTCTCTTCTATGTCACTCTTTAGACTGACAGATGTAGAGAGTTGAATAAGAACAAGTGATGGTGAATGGATGGATAGAAGGAGACACCCTTACACTGCTGATGGGAGGTTAAACTGGGAGAGCAGTTTAGATGGGATCTATAAAGACCAATATTGTTCATGTGCTGTAGAATAAGGCATATTATTAATTTATGAAAAACAAAATAATAATAACAATAACAATAAATGTGAGGAAGTTGCTGATAAACAATTTCATATTTCTCATCCTTTTCCACTTATTACCAAGATTGATAATAAAGGAGAAGTTAAAGATCAGCTAGCATTTTAAGTAGATATTGTGAGCATCACCAGGTTAGTTGAAACTAAGAATACTATTTTGTCATTTCACAGATAAGGAATGAGTTTCCAGAAAATTCATTTCATTTTGAAAATAAATCATAGAGGAAAAAAATTATGAGAGTATGCATATACCTAATTATTAAGTTCATAGTTTATAAAATGTTAGACTATATATGTGACTGTGAATGAATGAAAGCTCATAATTCAAAACAAATTTTTTTTTTGTTGACCTCTGAATTTTTCCCATACTCCAGAGTTCACTTTTAGTATCCTGGAATTTACAATGAGTCAAATCCTGTTAGTTGGCACATCACTTAATCTGCTTTTCCCCATGCTTTGGCATTTGTCACAAGCAGTGATGGCATTGTATCCATAATCCTTGTCATCCAGCAGAAGGGAATGTACACACATATATCTTCACAAAAGAAGTGAGGTCTATTTCTTGATATGAGTAATGGAGTGGTATATCTACACCATTTCATACTCAGATTCTTTGTAGTAACTTCCAGTGAAATTAAAATTATGACCTACCTGCTCTGAAATGAATAATGGAGCCTCCCTTAAAATGTAACATTGACAGTAGATAACTTCATAGTATAAGGAATATTTTTTTGAAGTTATGATAAATTTATTGAAATTATAATGACAACCAATGAATTTGGATTATTGTAATTATGGAGAAATATGACATAGTCTTTTTCTCCTAGGTATTGTTTTACTTTTTTATTATTATTTAATTATATTTGACATCATTTGTATTCCCCAGGGAGTACCCACCACCATTCCAACTGTGTACCATCACCTCAGTCCCTTGTGCTCCTTCTGCCCTAATCCCCGTCTTTGCTCTCCCCTCCTTGCCCTCCCCTCCACCATGGTCCCTTTGGTTTATCTTAGACTTTTTGGTCTTGTTGAGTTTTTTGTTTGCTTTTGGTTATAATTGCCCATTTCCCTGAGCTTATTCTTCTTTTTGTTGTTGTTGCCTTTGTTGTTGCTCTTTCATATTCCTCCTAATAGTGAAGCCATCTGATATTTTTCTCTTGCCTTCTGACTTGTTTCACTGAATATAATTCCTTCTAGCTCCATCCATGTTTCTATAAATGGCCCTAGTTTGCCATTTTGATTGCTGAATAATATTCCATTGTGTAAATGTACCACATCTTCTTGATCCAGTCATCTACTTTTGGGCATTTGGGTTGTTTCCAGGTAGTATAAGAATATTTTTATAAAATTTATATCACTTAGGATCTTAATACACTCTTAAAACTAGAACCTTTATGAGAATTTCAAATCTATTCCCAACCTGTAAGCCAGATATCTGCTATAATTAACCAATATTTATTGTTATACACATATGTATACAGTAAAAAAAATAAATCGGTTATTTACCTACTTCTCAGTATTAGCGTAAAGTCTTTTTCCTATTCTAGAATACATATTGGTCAAAATTTGGTGCTCTTAAATGACTACTACATGAACTTACTATTCTCACAGTTTCTGATCAAGTGTGGAATATTAATTCTCCTATTTGATCATCTAGTTTATTAAAGTCCAGAGAGTAATCATCTTTGAAAATTCATTCACGAAATTATTTTTTTTTAATTTTAAAGTCTACTTGTTAAATGTCCATGAAGAGGCTTATGTTTGAATCTCCTCTAATAGTTCTATTTAATTGGAGGGCTTGTTCTTTTGTTATATGTGCTCCCTTTTGGGGCTGTTGGATATCTTTGTATGTTCTGTTTTGTTTACCTTTGTTCTGTCATTGGCTCAGATTGAGCAGTTAGGATTCTACCCATGGGTTAAAGAAGAATCATCAGTCTCTTCACTGTGCGGAGTAACAATTTCCTGTTGAGATACTAACTGGGGGCTTTCTGCTGTCTGGGTTCATATACTTCTCTAGCATCCAATATGATGAAGAATAATTGCCTCTGTCAAGTTCTTTCTAGCTACTATTGGTCTCAGAAAAACAGAGAGATATTTACTTGGTCTGATTATAATCTCCCTCCTGCTGACCCGGAAATTTCTGCAGGTCAAATTCTTTTTCTATCACTCTCATTCTGGTCTTATGTCCTTATTATGGCACAAAGTGTTCAAATCCTTTTTCTATCACTCATTCTGGTCTTATGTCCTTATTATGGCACAAAGGCAGTCCTGTTGTGGACTCTGCTCTGAGTACTCACTAGACACAATCTCATTGAACAGCAAGTGTGGGGAAAGGAGCCACATTGAACAACTAATAATCCTAGAATCTCCATATCTACTTACTACCAGAATTTCAATTAAAAATATGAATGCCCTTCTTTTTGTATTGGAATTTTATTATCTGACAAAATAATTCTGAGCTAGAGTTAAGTCCATGTTTTTCCTATAGGAACCTTCTTTTTCTAATGGGATTTTTATAATATGTATTTCTAAGACTAAAGCTGTTTTCTACTTAATTTGGTTTGTTGTTTTATTGTGTATTTTTTTTTTTTTAATGAAATGAGACATTGTCTCCTGGGAGGACATGCTTCCTACTGGAAGGAAGTCTGTTTTGACTTTTACAGTGCTGAGTTCAATCAGAGCCACTCATTATGGGCATTGGTGTTGATTTACAAGATTCATATGAAAATCTTTTGTGATGATTTACAAGAAAGTGCCAGTTTCTAGAATATGCCAGACTGGCCAAGTGTCCATAAAAGGTCTGATATCTAGCTGACAAAGACTCACATATCTAAAATATTGAACTCAATGAAGAGTCATCAATTTCTTTTCTGCCTGTTTTCTCTTTGAAAGTCAAATGATTGATTTTAAGAACTTGTGATGCCAACATAGCCATTCTATTCAATACATGGGAACCCATCCTGGCCCAGTGGGGCACATACTTTGAACACATCCTGGCCTGAGTGGGGTTCTCCTAGGTTTAGGATACTTATAAATGTGATTAGAAGATGGGCAGTCCAAGACAGTATTAGAAAGCCAGGACCCAGGAGTAAAGAAAAGTGAGGGAGGTTGGGATTCAAATAGTAATTGGACTTGTGCCCCTAAGTATCTGCCAAGACCACGTTCCTGAATGTGTTTTTTCTAAGAATTTCTTAATTTAGTCCAACAATTTATCTTTCTAACAACACTATTTTCTAACAAATGGAATTTTCTGATTTCCGAGAGACATTTCTATATCCTAAGGAAGGAAGAAAATAATATTTTCAATTTTGTTAGGTCTTAAAAAGAATATTTTAATTTCTTATAGTCATACAATTTATATAGGAAATATGAGAGAGAGAAAGATTAACACTGGCTCTGGTAAGGACTCAGTGAAAAAAGTGAGAAGAGCTATAGAGAAATCTTCTATTTGCTAGGCTAAGTGAGTATGTGTAGTAAATAACCCCTAACCCTCAGTGACTTAGCATTATAGATGTTTGTCATTTATATTATATAAGATGTTGGTTAGTAATTATATCAGATGTTGGTTGGATAGTTGGTTAGTTATTCAGACACCTAAGATTCTTTTGATCTGGTAGCTTGGACATTCCTAAGGCTTTGGCATCCTCTATGTGGTGAGATAAAATGAGCAAAAATATCACCCTATGGTGTAGCCCCCATAGAATTTCCACTACCAATTCACTCGTGCACCATCACCATAGTCCCTTGTTCTCTTCCTATCCCTGCCTTGATCCGAATCCCTCCTAAGAAGGGAAGACCCTGCAGAATGGCTCTGATTTGTAGTTATCTGTTTATTTTTGTTTTGTTAAAACAAAAATATCCTTAAAGGCAGGACCAGGAAATGGTCACTATTGCCCCCATTCACATTTCACATTTTTCGACCAGAACTCAGTCACATGGCCTATGGCACAGTAAAGAAGCCTGGACTCAGAAGGCTGTCTTGGTCCTGAGAGGAAGAAAGAAAGGAAATTGGTTACCTTATAGTTGTAATCGTGCCACACATCGGAATCACAGTAATGTCTGAGTTCCCCCTTAACTAACACACTTTTTTAGATATTTTGGAATTATTTGTGTACATACAAAAATGTAATAGAAAATCTAAACACAAAAAGATTAATCATTGTTTAAAACCATGGGTTTTTTATTATTTTATTAATTAATTAATTAATTTATTTATTCTTACAATGTTTTCTTTTTTTTCTGGTGTAGCCCCCATAGAATTTCCACCACCATTTCACCTGTGCACCATCACCATAGTCCCTTGCACTCTTCCCACCCCTGCCTTGATCCGAATCCCTCCTTCTTCCCTGCAGAATGGCTCTGATTTGTAGTTGTCTGTTTATTTTTGTTTTGTTAAAACAGTGTTTCAATAGCCTATTTACTAGAAAATAATGAAATTTTTTTCTTCAGAATCATCAACAACACAGGCTTCTAGTTGTTTGATAGATTTTTTCTCCATTTCACCAAGTCCACCTTTAGTGAGTTATGTTAGCCTGGGAAATATTGAGATGACAAAAATCGAGAATGTGTTCATTTTAAGAGGATTCACATTTGCACTAACCAATAGCTTACCCTATTTCTTTCCTCTTCATAAATCTTTAAACAATTAAATAACCTATTTTTCCAACTTTGGTATTATTGCTGTGTGAGTTTGTGTGAGTATGTGAAACACCAGAGGAGATTATAGCCTAACAGCGCTATTTAAAGAATAGAATGTCTGGAGAAGCTGTCCTTATGCTAAGGCCTGTTATTATTTCTTGAAGGTCAACAGTAACAGTTGGCCCCTCAAAAAGGGAGTCTTACAAGTGATAGAAACATTTCTATGCAGAGATATGTTGCCATGTGAGCTCCGGGTTTCTGATCATGTTCAACCTTAACCACAGCCAATTACCAGTAGAAAAATAACATAATGTGAGTCTTGCCACTTTTCTTGGGAGGTGTCATGCCCCTCTGAGGCATTGCTGGAGATATTACAGTTGCTGTAATGACTCTCATAATTCATGTCAGCCCTGAGCCTTTTCATTCATTTATAAATGTTTTAGAGCCCTATGATTCATAATGCCACAAGCTAGTTTTCCTTCAGAACCATCATGCTCCCATTAATACCAACCACTCCTGTTTCTTGCCAGGACACAAGCCCTGCAGTGATATATCACAAAGTTTAGTGCTCTCCTTGAGTTGTTATACTCAAAATTTTTTCTGGGTACAGAGTTAGTGCAAAAGAAAAATTTTTAGAAAAATATTGAACCTTGAGAAAAGAAAGCAAGAAAATATCTTGACACTCAAGTTGTCATTTTATAGCTATTCTCCATTATTAATATAATGCAAATTTTCTCTGCATGTTATAAAAATAGCTGTTCTACTCTAGGAGAAGGTTCAACTTCAATGCTTAATTGACATAAAATTAAGATGAAACTGGCACCCATTTAGAAGATGTCTTTTAACCATCTATCTGATTTTTATTTTTCAGTCTTCTAACATTTACAATGCATTTCCCTTTTTAAAAATTCTCACTCAGCAATTCATTTTTCTAGTTAACCAAAACAATTAGTCATTATTCTATTAAAATAACCAAAGCCATTCTTAACATCATGCTAAGTCACGTACTAAAAAAAACAACAACAACAACATGTCAAGGAGTGGATCACCCTTTTATTTGTGAGGCCTTATCTCTCTAGCTGTTGTCATTCACGAAACCCCCCTCACCCGAATCACCAGCAGTGAGCCTCTGAAGGACTTCGATTCTGTTCTTTCAGCAGAATTCTTTGGACCTTCATATTGTTTGAAAGGTCCACTGAAGGTTCTATCCTGTTCTAGCTCCTCAGTCAACTCAGCTTCAGGCAGGAAGTTATCAACAGCTGCAGAAGCTCTATACAAAAGGGCTTACAATCAGGCGCTGCTGCCAGATTTGGAATCCCATCATCTAAAGATGAATTCTGTAGGCCTTTGTTGTTGGTCTCCCTGCTCCTGCTCCTTATGTTGTTAAAAGACAGCCTGGTTCCTCTTCCTGAGTCTCAACCCATTTCCTCCTTCTGAATCTTGGCTTTGTGACTGAAGGCTCCTCTGCCTCAGACTCTCTTCCTGATTGGGAACCTTGTCCCAGACCCCAGCTCCAAAACTGGAGCTCTGCTGTTGATGGGTAGATGTGTGAATGAACATGTTTCTAGGATACAGTGTTAGTTTCTAACTGAACATTCTACCATGAAATTGAGGGGATGAGTCTAGGCTGGCACAAATGAGTTTCTCTTATGTCTTTGGTTCTCTCATTACTTTTTTATCATGGGGCTAAACAAGAAGCCCCTATTTTGCGAACTTTATGTTTTCTCCTCTACTAAAAGTACTAAGTATATGGGATAGGAGAGGACAGGCTGAAGCTGAAAAAAATGATGTAGTTTCACCATGACTCAGAAAAAACAATATTGTGAGAAACACTAGACAGGAAGATTGAAATAAATTCCAAAGCAAGAGAGAAAGGGGAGCAAGTTGATATTGTCTTCATATTTCTAGAAAATTTCCAGTCTTTTTCCCTTAAAATGATATAGCTAAGAATTAGATAAAACATAAGTACGAGAAAATACACAATAAGCAACGGAAGAGGTAGATAATGCTCAAGATCAGAATGCGCTCTTCACCCTATGCTTTATTTTTCCTTTCCTTTCCTTAAGAGTTCACATTTTAGGTTGAACAGTAACTACCTTCAATTCAACCCAAACTTGGCATCATAGTCATAAATTCAGTTTATTTCAACAGATATCTTTTAGGTGACTACATTGTAATTAGATGATTGAGAGCTTATGCTATTCCAGGAAATTTTCTATATATCTTATGAGTACATAAAACAATTCATTTGTCAATAATCTCCATTTCATATATATAGTCATCATTCTCATTACACAGATAGGATCTGAGGTATAGTGAATTAAGGAACTTGCCCAAGTTCATGCATCTGTTATACAGTGGAACCAGGAATTGAACCCAGGCAGTCTGTCCTCAGAGTCCACATTCAACACTGTAGCCATTCATATGTCACCAATGTTGCTACAGAAGTTATAGTTAATGACTAAAGACATGTGGTATAGGGACTGTACAACATATGCAAATCACAACTTATAAACATTCAAAGCACAGCTGCTTTGCTTGCAGAACTTTGGCAATTCTGGCAAATCAGACAATTTTACTTTTCACATTTCATAGTAATTTTCATTCACTTTACCTCCAAATCAGCTCTTTTTCTTGTTTTAATATGGAGTGAAGAAATTGTTAGACTATTTAGCAGCATCTTTTTAAAAGCATGTCCCATGGAACATACCGCCAAATCAAATATTCAGATTCTTGATTTCTTTCTCAAACCTTCTGCATTAATCTGGGGTGGAGCCCAGGAATTTGCATTTTTATAGGCTCCTCTGGTATGTTTAATGCTTCTGGAGTTCATTTTAGAAACTGCAGAATTTCCTGGCTGGCTTTCAATTTATCACTTCTGCCTGCTCCAATTTAGACTAATTAGATAGAATATATTAACTTTCTACTTTCCAGTCCTAATTATATATCTAAGAAATACAATTTCTAAGTTGTTTGTGTAGCATTGGCCTCCTCTATCCAGATCTCAAAGGAAAATAAGGAAATCTCAGAGCAGTGGCCAACCCATCTATTCCCTAACAAGTGAAAATGTCTTCCTCG
The DNA here is from genome assembly GCA_019455555.1 of Galemys pyrenaicus. Lineage (NCBI taxonomy): Eukaryota > Metazoa > Chordata > Mammalia > Eulipotyphla > Talpidae > Galemys > Galemys pyrenaicus. Next base: position 1,961,641 of record JAGFMF010011386.1, read on the forward strand.
TGGCCTCTGCAGACACATCATTTATACTTTCCTCCTTCAACATTTAAAATGTTAATATAATATACCTTGAATCAATTCTTAGTTAAGCACTGAATCTAGATTTTTCCGAAATGTTTAAAAGGATTTTGAGTACAATATTTTTTCATCAAAGCTATGTCCTCCTATTGGTTATGGCATTGTCAAAGTCATTTCATCTGGCTCTGCCGGTGCTGAAATTAACACTGAAGCCAGGGGATATTATGGCTAACTTGGAACTGGACCAGAGCCAGCTTAAGTGTCAGAGAGTGAGACTGCCTGACCATAGTCCAGTTGGTAGTTGCAGTAAGTGATGAATGCGAGGATCCCAAACAACTGCTGTGGGATCAGCTGAAGACAACATTATAACTAAAATTTCCAAAAGGAACACAGCATTGGCACACTGCGAGACAACTGTAAATGATGTGGATAAGTATTGAACTGCTAATAAAGATCAGAAGAGGAACAACTCTCCCTGGTAGTATTTAGAGTTAAAATGGCTAATTTTGTTTTGTTTTAATATTTATTTATTACATCATCCTTCATATTTTTACAATGTATGATTTCCCCTTGAAGTTGCAATTCACCGGTGAGTCACCACCACAGTCCTTTGTGTTCTTCCCAACCCTGTCCTGATCCTTCTCCCTCCTCCTTCCTGACAGAATGTCTCTGATCTATAGTTGAAAATGGCTAATTTTGAAAGGGGACACTGAATAAAATTCTGTGACATGACTGAGTAAAAAATAGAGCAAGGTAGGAACACAATTCCATGATCATTTACATAAGGACACAATATGAGAATATGTTTCAAACCTGTATAGATTTTATTACTATATTCATCAAAAAAGTAAATAGTTAAATAAATGTCAATTTTATGTTAAATGTGTATTTCAAAATTGGTCATATTTCTAATCTCAAGTTGTTTCATATCTTCAATTGCATTGAGATAGTGTGGTTATATTATTGATTGCTATAAGGTGACAGTTGTCTGGCAATCCCAAAATCTTTTACTTGGAGATTTGGTCAGGTGGGTATAGGATTTATTATAGACATATAGGGACTACTTACTGGGTTATAACAGCATTTCTTTCAGATGCTTTATCTTTTACACAGTGGTAAATGTAAATTTTGTTATATCAACTTGACGAGAATTTCACCATAAAATTGTTAATAATGATATTCCATGGTCAGGATCTAAAAGTTTTGACAAAAATCACTTAACAATTCCAGTATTAACTTCTACAAAAAATGAATAACTTTTGCTATAACTAGTAATTTTATAGTCACATTGGGTCATTAAGTCAATGTGAAAATATTCTTGTTATTTAAATGAGTTGTCATTAAACAATTTTTTTTTTCCTGGTAAATTTTATGTCAGCTCTTCAGGATCCACTCTGACTACACTTCTGAGTATCTATTCAAATTCTTCCTTTTCAGAGATAATTTGTGTAAAGTCTTCGATCTAAGGCCTTGTTTGAAGTCCTCATGCTCTCTGTAGCCCTCTTTGGGATTGACTTTAAATAGGACATTTCACCTGTGAGTCATCACCATAGTCCCTTGTGCTCTTCCCAACTCTGTCCTGATCCTTCTCCCTCCTCCTTCTTGAGTTCCCAACGCTCTGATTCCTCTCTCAGCTACTTCTGGTCTCCTCCAATCCCAATTCCACTACACACATCACACACATCAAACACTATTTGTTTTGGTCAGATTCTCAGCTTTATTTATTTTTTTTTAAGATTTATTAATTTATGCATACAAGCACTGGGGTACAGGCCAGAGGTGTGGGGGGGTGGTGAGAGGATTCACCACAGAGAGCAGGGAGCAGAACAGGCAGATCAACAGAAGTACACTGCTGAGGGGAGCAGTGGGCACAGCAGGAGAGGGCTGCTGCGCCATGTGGGTCCCCCGCCTGGCTGGCAGCAGGGATCAAACTCGTGCTGCAGTGGCTTTGGTTTGCTTCATAGTGCATTGCTTAACCCACTGCGCCACCAGGGAGGCCCAGATTCTCAGCTTTAAATAACATCTGCTGGAATGTTTGAGTCCTTTGCTTTGCGTAGTTCAGTTCCTTGTTCTCTGTTTTCTTCATTTCACTGAAACAGTGACCAACTTTTTCCTGGTAAGGGAAGGAGACACAGGAGAACTTGTGGAAGAAAGATGCATAGAGACTCTTGAAAGAGACATGTGGGGAGGCTGACAATGGCAACTGTTACCTTGATGTGGTATCTCCTTTTGTCCGAGTTTTCTGGGACCTGTTTAGAAACCCTTTCCGAAGGTTCCCTGCCAGAAAGTGCCTTGGGGTTGTGCCATGTTTTTGGACCTCTTGCAGCCTCATTTTGGGCCACCCTTGTTTGGATGGACATTTACTCACGAGGGGATGAGTACTTTTGATAGCGTTTTATTGGGACACTAATATCTTGCTCTCCTTGCACACTAATTCTATTAAAGTTCTTCACACTACAAGTCCAGATGGTTGAACTCTTTAGAGCAAGGTAGTTTGGAGGTTCCTGGGTGCCTCTTATTTGCATGTTAATTGAGAGAAGATGACAAAAAGTTGTTAAGGATGAAGAACTGATTTCCTACCTGAAATCAGGACTGGGATTATGAAATGTATACTAGGAGGGAGCAAAGGGAAGAGACTAGGGAAAAAGGTAGTGAGATAAGTTAGAGAAAGGCTTAAGCCCATGAGTTTTGAAAGTCTGGCAAAGAAATTTAAATGTAACTAGTAGGTAATAGTGAACCAAAATGAGATAAGAGTATGAAGGGAGAGTGCTTTAAAGAAAGAATACTTAGCAGGGAACTGTGATAATTTCAAAATGGGAGTTTGAAGCCAGCCAGTCTGTGTTGCCAGAACAAAATGTAAAAAAGGATTTCGAACCAGTGGCAATAAAATGTAAAGCAAAAGAGAATCCAGGATTCAAAGAGTAAGTGAGAGAAAACTATTATAGATGAAGCCCTAAAGTTTCATTTGGCCAAGGGGAATAGAATGTGGGAATTTAATGGATAACTTGTTTTCAAAAACAAATTTGAGAGAATCTATGTCTAATTGTCAAGTTGCAACTTGATGATGTCAAAATTAGTGATGGCAAGAGAAATACCTTATTTCAAATACAAGTGCTTTTCTGTTAATTGGCCTATTTCTAATCTGCACAATTTGGACTTTATTTCCCAATATGAGAAATTTCTAAGAGACTATGTTTATGACATAAACATTCAACTATAGAACCACTCTTAAGAATATGATTCTTTTCCTCTCTTAACAGAAGTGACTAGTGTCAACAATAAATAAAACACTGAGTGTCCTCATAGAAGAAGTCTGTCTTTCGCTCAGATTGTGGCGCTATTAATTCTGACCTTTAGAATGTCTTTCCAATTTACACACAAAGCAGCACTTTGGCTACTAGGCTTTGAAGTAAACATGCTTAAGAAATTGTTCCTCAAAGCAATTGGGTATTTAAAGTTGTTTAGAAACACAAAGAATTTTAGAGATTCTCTTTCAGCCTTCCATTTTACAGACAGTGAAACAGAATTTATTCCAAACATATATCCAGTTGATAGCAGACATGGAACTGGAATTCAGATTTCTAACTCTGGATTTAGTGTTCTAGATTCTTTTAGATGAAATTCTGTTAACAGTAGATGTAAGAACTTGGATCCCAGGAATGGTTCAACATGATTTTACATCTATTAAGCCATAAATATAGCCCCCAAACCCAAAGGATTAAACATTATTACAGCATCTGTCTTTTAGGGAGAAGTGAGACACCATAGTTGGAGTAACTCTGCTAGGTCAAAACATGAATAACTCACCCAAAGTCCTGCATTACTGAGGAATGAAGCTAAAATTAGAAACCAGTTCATCTGGTTCCAAAGATTGTGTTCCTGCCACCTCTCAAGCCTCAGACCAATTCTGCTCTTTCTAGGTACTGTATGTGTCACCTTTAAAGGATAGAATAGTAACTATAAAGAAGTAAAGGAACCCCCTGTTGTTTTCTGCTTCCCAGAGATAATCTTTAGTTTTGGGCAAGAGGGCTTTTGATCATTAAAAACTTGAGTCAATTAGCATCACAGACTCTAGCCAATTTGGGGAGCCATAGGTTATATAACCAGGGAAGACAACTGAAAAAATTTCATTTAACCCATTGTTCCTAGGGCCCCAGGGAGAGCCATTACTGTGAAGGAGACCCTGAGCATTAAGAGCCTGGTCTCCAGTAGTTGGTAAAGAACTAACAAAGAGGCTGTGTTTCAGTAATAAAGAGGGTAGGCAGCAGCATCAAACATTGCAGGGAATTTAAATGAGAGGAGGATTGAAAAGTGTTTATTGGCTTTGGGAGTTAGGACACTTCTAGTGAGTTTCGAGAGAGCAAGTTCACAGGAACCCAGATTGCAAAGGGCCAGGAAAAGACATGAAGGTGTTAAGTGTCCAGTACATCACTTCAGGTTATAAATGTGTAATTATATTAAGTTACATTTCAGAAAATTAAGTCTTGCAGATTGGGAATATTTATTTCAGTTTTAGAAATTGCTTTATTTAATAAACTGCTTTTGTTTATTAACCAAGGAACAAGTATCCAAAAACATAAAAAAGTCTTTCCTTCCCCATCCATCATCTGCAACGTATCTGTCTTTTCCTGTTACTATCTTACTAGCTTGTCGTTGTGTTTGTTTTTTTTTTTTTGTACAAGTAAAACAAGCACACACATTATACTTGATAGTAGTGTTCTATACTCGTGTGAATTCACTTTTGTTCACCATTAAACACCATTTGAAGATTTTCTATGTAATTACATGAGAACTTCAATTTTTTTTAATATCTCAATAGTATTCCAGTAGGGATACAATGCAATATATTTTATTGGCTCTGTGCAGATAAAAATTAGGTTGTTTTAAAATGTTGCTGTCACAAACAGAACTGCAATGCTTTTCACATGTATATTTTTGTACATATTTCACTTAATAAATCTCTCGAGTAAATTCTAGGAGGTAGAATTGCTAGGTTGAAGGATTCAAATTATTGCAATATTGTTATATGCTGCCAAAGTATTGTTCATTGATCTTGTACCGATTTGCCATCCCATGATAAATGTATTAGAGCATATTTTTTACATCCCCACCAATGCTGTGTTATAAAACTTTGAAATTTTATTTTGCAAATCTTAGAGGTAAATCTGGTATCTCAACACAGTTTATATTCTTGGGTGAAGAATATCTTTTTACATGTTCAAGAGGCATTTATAGGTAGATATTTCTGTTTTTTATATTAAAATATAATTTTAGTGCACTAGAATTGTATAATTTCTAATTTTTGGAAATTATTGTGTTATTTATGGTAAGCATTTCATGGGAACTTGAAAAAAGAAGCATAGAGTCTATTTTCAAGACATGATGTTTAATGTTTATCTGGTATTTATATTATTTAATTACATAGCAGTTTTTGCTCATTCTCTCTGTTGGGAAATAGTAATTGCTTTGTCTTGTATTACTAGTATCTTTCCACTTATTCCTGGCATTTCTGTAGTTTTTGTTTGACAAATGTTGATACCCTTTTGCTTGGTTGGTAAATACTTATTACTCTTTTTTTTTTTTTTTTTGAGCAGCATATTCCAGCATTATAATGTCTCTTTATGTTGAACTTCATGCTTTCCTCACTTGTTTAATGTATTTTGTCCTGAATTCATCTTTTCTGACTTTAAGATCATAAACCCTGCTTTTCTTTGTATCTATATAATATAGCTTTGTCCTCTCTTTTACTTTGCACTTTTGATGTAACTGTGTTCCTTGTATATAGTGTCACATACTCTGATAACATTGTGTATTCCATGATTTTGAATCTAATTCACAAAGACTAGCATCTTTAGGGTTATTCAGTGTGCAAGAAGTTTAACTGTACTCGGTTTTATTTTGTTAAGAAACTGAACTTATTTTTCTTTTAATAGGTGGATTCAATTGTCAAAGTACAGCAATGTTTAGACTTATGTCTGTTATGTTACTGAATTATGTTTTCTGCAATCATAATCATTATGTTTTCTATCAATATGTGCTAGTGTGTGTCATTAGTTCCCTAATAAGAAAAAAAAACCCAATAGACTTATCATAGGTTTTCTTCTTTATCTTCTCTCTCCTTTTTATAACCTTAAATTAGCAATATTACTATTGTTTACTTTTATGCTATTATAGATATATAATTTTATTACTTTGTCAGTTTTTAATATCTGACTACTGGTGGCTAGAGATGAGATGATCAGTATACTAAATCTGTCATTTTACATTACCTTTATGTTTTTTATCAATGATGTTTTTAGTTTATAAAGCATGCAATACTTACTTTCTGATATTTCACTATAAAAGCAAAGTTGGGCCTCCCTGGTGGCACAGAGGCTTGAGCGCCGTACTATGAAGCATCCACTGCACAGCAGCAAGAGTTTGATCCCTGGCCAGGGAGGGGACCCACGTGGTACAACAGACTCCTCCTGCCTCACTCACTGCTCCCCTCAGCAGTGTAATTCAGTCCATCTGCCTGTTCTGTTTCCCACTCTGTCTCTGGTGAATCCTCTCACCTTCCACGACTCTGGCCTGTACCTCAGCTCTTGTATGCATTAATAAATAAATCTTTAAAAAAAATAAAGCCAAAGTCCCATTGTTAAATATAATCAGTGTGAATCACCACGTGATGGTTAAATTTGCTCTCTAGTAGTTTCCCCAAAAAGGTTTGTGGGAATAATAATCTCTGCTTTCTTGCATATTATAAACTATATGTCTGTAGTCTTTATACCTGGAAGTCAGTTTGACCAAATAAAGAATCCTTAACTTACATGTTTTTTCACTTTAGAGGATTATACCCATTTTCTTTTGATATTTCATGTTGTTACAGAGGTTGAGGGAGCCTAATATTTTCACCTTTTAAAGTGACACTATCTTTTTACCTGGTTATTACAAAGATATTTATCTTCATAATCTGAAATATTTTCTAGATTATATTTCAGTATTGACTTTTTAAGTTTTATTTCCCCTTGTTACATGGTGGGTTTTTTCAAAGTATATTCAATGTTCTTGAATTGTATCTCCAAATTCTTGTTTTGTAATTATGTCTGGTATTTCTTGTCAGGAACTCCAGTTATGTGTATGTTACATCACTTTTTTCTATTATTATCCTTTTTCTATTATTTAAGTTTTCCTTTAGTTCTAACTTATTTTCTCTACTTCTCTCAATTCTCATCTTCCAAACTGACTTCTAGATATAAAGACTATAAACAAATAGTTTGTAACATGAGATGATGCACAGTGAATATGATTTACAATGGAGCAAAGGAATTATAGTGAAATAACAAAATATAAGTATTGTATGTCCTATAAATTAAAAATACATTGATAAAAATAAGGTAACGTAATATGACCAATTTAGTACATTTTCCACAGTGTCCATTTAACTTTATAGCTTTATTTCTTTGCTTATTTAATTTTTTCCTTTTTTCAACCTAAGTTCATCTAGCACTTTTTTCATCTCTTTCTACTCTTTTATAGCTCTTCCTTGAGTTCTTATATAGACTCAATCACACATTACATTATGTTGTTATTTGCTTTATTTTAATTTAGGGCAAAATTTTGGTCCATATTTTTCATTTGCTCTGTGTCAACACTTTTTTTTTCTGGCCTATCAATTTGTTTTAAAATCGGATGATATTTTCTTTGAGCATCTTTATATAAATATTGTTTTAGTTAAATTTTATACTTGCCAATGAATGAGTTGCCCCAACTTTTTGCAAATAATTTTTGTTACTTTTCTTTTAAATGAGTTAGCTATTTACAAGAGAGTCTTAGCTGCTGGGGCACAGCAGAATTATAGATTATTTATCTTCCAGAACTTAAAGACTTTATTTTAAACTTGCACAAAGACAAACTTCTTCCTGAAAATGTGATTTTCATTAGTAAATCTCTCTGGATTTTCTAAATGTATTTCAATCCTAAAATACGTCTGGCTTTAGGCTGATCAATCCATTTCTCTCACCTTCTATTCCAGTAAAGGGCTTAGACTTTAGGATTAGAGTTCGCCCATCATCTCCAGGAAATGGATTCTTTAGGGACTTTGTGAAATCTGCAGCTGTTGTTTCCCTCTTCAGCTTCTCTATATCTTTCTCGTTAATTCCTGCATTCAATGAGAATGCAGAAGCTCTTTTTAAAAATCTTGTCATTTGTCTCCTACGTTTACTGGTATATAAACTTTTGGTTATTTGCAGGGAAAATGAGAGTGCTTAGTTATGTAGCTGTATTTGCCTGGGAAGTCTTTCTCTCTTTTCTCTGTCTCAAATGAACAAAGGAAATTAGAGCACTACAATACACCTGTCTTTCTCTCTGAGGTTTGTGATTTTCAGAACTGTGGACAGCAATACAAAAATGAACCAAAAAAAGGGAATCTACTTAGTTTCATATCATTGTTTTTATAATAATAATAGTTACCATCTCTTTTCTAGTTCATGCTACATCTGCACCAAGAGCACCAAAATAAATTTCTCTTCCATTCCCTGTTTGTATTATTTCCTTTTCAAGTTCTTGGGCCTTTCCACTTTTAAGGGGCCTAGGACCATAAAGACTCCTTGGGGGAGGGAGGGGTGTCTGGTTGTTTTTAGACACCAAAAGAAGCATGTTGTGCATGTGCTCTAGAGCTGATACTAATTACTGACCCATCTTTGGGTATAACTTATGCTTTTGAATTTGTTTTATCAAATCTGCAGTTTGTGATACATGGTTCCTTTTAAAGTTGATTTTTATTCCTTTACTTCATTCATGCAGCCAAGAACAGCTGGGTCACCTCTGTTAACAGTCTCCAAGTTTGAATTGCACATTACTGAAAGCCAAATGATCCCTCACTATCTGGAACACATATTCTGTTAGAATCTCTGACACAACCTGAATACTGCTGACACTGTGACATTGCCAGACTCATTCAAATACCTAACCATTTCTCTAGGAAACCATCTAATACAGGTCTTTTGATGCTCCTATTTTATTTCTATTGGATGACTTTATTTATTTATTTTTAAAAAATATTTCAAATAATTCTTTTTTTTATTAATTATATTTGACTTTAAATACTGGTCTATGAACTAAGAAAACATTTGAAGTGAGGAGAAAATCCCCCTTCTCAAGATAGCTGCCTATGGTGGGGTGAGTGGCATTTAATTACAACAAAGAAAAAAGTAAATAGAAAAATGACAATGTGATTTTACCACACAGGTTTTCATTTTAACTTTATTTGGGTTGTTATCTTTGTACCCTGATCATATTTTAATAAAGTGTCAAAGCACAATTATTACTCAATGTTTATCTATTCATTGTTATCTATTCAATGTTTATATGGTGTGTATGAGAACATCTTTTATTTTTACCTTTAGAGAATTTTGATGAATGAAAAAGACAAGATGCTACTTTGTTTTATTTATTCACATACACTGTCCATTGCTATTTTTAGCATTATAAAACTGTAGGCTCATTCTCAAACCTACTACAAGATAATCCTCTGGAAGTCATGGTGTAACAGGGTGGTCCCAGGAAAAGGGGAAGTTCCCAAAATCCTGGTTCCGCCCTAAGTGGGTGGAGCTGAGGATAAGAAGATTTCTGCAGAGAAGA
>JAGFMF010011386.1:1979691-2102683 GCA_019455555.1 Galemys pyrenaicus
TTGTTCTTATTCCTTTCCTTGATCCTCCTTTGGTTCCCTTATGTTCCTCCTAAGGGAGGAACCATCTGGTATTTTTCTTTTGCTTTCTGACTTACTTCGTTGAGCATAATTCCCTCCAGATCCATCCATGTTCCCATGAATGAGTCTAGTTTTTCATTTTTTATTGCTGAGTAGTATTCCATCGTGTATATGTACCACAGCTTCCCGATCCACTCATCTGTTTTTGGGCATTTAGGTTTGTGTTCTTTAAAGATGTATTCTTATTCATTTATTTATGCATACAAGAGATGGAGTACAGGCCAGAGGCAGAAGGTGAGTGGATTCACCAGCGGCAAAGTGGGGAGCAGAACAGTACACTTAGCAGAAGTACACTGCTAAGGGGAGCGGTGGGAGAGACGAGCGGTCTGATGCACCCTGTGGATAAGCTCCCAGGGATCCAACTCGTGCTGTCGTGGTCAGTGACAGGTTGATAGTGCCGAGACTTTAACTCCTGTGACACTAGGGAAGTCCCTTAATCCTGTATTCTAATGATTTAATAGTATGTCCTTTTTAGGTTGTAAAAAACTTGAAGGCAAAGACAAGCTATGTTTTTAATCCTCATGATTCCAGTGCCTAGCAGATTGGCTAGCACCTAGGCGGAACTCAACAGATATTTATTGAATTGATTTTTAAAATATCAACAATGTGTCAAACTCTGCCAGTGGGCATCAGTTATAAACACAGTTTTATATTTAAGCACTTCCTCATACATTCTATTCTGGTTAACTGCATAGTCACCACATCATTCACTGAGAAGATTCTGTATGACAGGCAATATTCTGCCTGGCAGGAGCTCATCAGCAGAAAAAGAGAAAGTACAACCTCGTAAAAGACCATTACAAACAGAAGTAGTGGTAGAGAAGAGTAAGAAATAGATCCTGAATTGCATTAGGAATTTAGATTTGATTGTGGCACTAAGGAGTCATTGAAAAATTGAGTGGACTTTCATTTATTTGGAAAATAAAGCAGCAGAGATTATAGCAGGACAATGCATTGAGCAGCAAAGATGCTTACTTTTTATTTATTTATTTTTTTAAAGATTTATTTATTTATGCATACAAGCACTGGGGCACAGGCCAGAGGTGTGGGGGGGTGAGAGGATTCACCACAGACAGAGCGGGGAGCAGAACAGGCAGATCAACGGAAGTACACTGCTGTGGGGAGCAGCGGGCACAGCAGGAGAGGTCCGCTGCACCATGTGGGTCCCCTCTCTGGCCGGCAGCAGGGATCGAACTCGTGCTGCAGTGGTTGCGGTTTGCTTCATAGTGCGTTGCTTAACCCACTGCGCCACCAGGGAGGCCCAAGATGCTTACTTTTTAAAAGGTGCTCGTCTTGCACAAATTGTATAGAAAGACTAAACCAGAAGTACTGCACTGGTGGTGTTACAAGGCAAGGAGTGTTACAGGACAGGGAGAGGGGCACCTCAGAACCCCAAACCTGCCCGCTCTAAATGGGTTCTGCCATCTGCCGCATTAAGACAAACATAAAAAACCTTTAATGGAAAGGAACTTTAATACAATTAGTAAATAATACAGAAAAGACAAAGAATATAGTTACTAAATCAAGCATCCAAAGTTACCCATCACTTCGAGCGTAAAAGTCCAGCCAAACAGGATTGGCCCAAGGCAAGGCCTGAAAGCCTGTCGCAAGTCTAGGGTACCTTTCGGTGGAGATCCACAGAAAAGGGTCAGAAAGAGTCAGACAAATCTGGGAGGAAAAGAACAAAATCAAAACAAGATGAAAGCTGCCATTGTTAAGCTCCCCACGGGTCTCTCACTCGCATCTGTTCCAACCAGTCCAGGACCAAGAAGCAAGCGCAGTTTCTTCACATGTCTCCCTGAGACATGTGCCTCCTCCACGCCTCCTTGCTGCTCTCCATCCTGCTTCCTTCCTTCTTTTTTTTTTTTTTCAGCCTCCTCTCTCACTTCTTTTTACCCCTACTAAGGGTGGGTCAGGGATCCTGGAACTTCCCTTTTCCTGAGGACCACCCTGTTTAGTGGTAAGTAAACAGGTGGCATCCAGGAGGCCCTGTGTTTATCCATCCACTCAGTATCTAGGATAAAAATGGGGTAAAATGTAAGGTTCAAAGGTTTACACAGAAAAAAAAATCCAGACTCTGAAACCTCTTGCAAAGTTTGTGAAGGTGGCAATGTCACGCCACACCTCCACAAGTCTGCACTAGAAGAAACAGCAGAGAGAGCAGTAAAGATGGTGGACGGGGGCCCAACAGTCCTGTCCAAACTCAGCCCTTGCCCTGATAGGTTTTCAGGTCTCGTCTCCCAGCCAGGAATGGACCCCATGCTGCAGTGGCAGTGCTGAGTCCCAGTCACTAGACCACCACAGATTGGTGTCTCACAAAGCTGCAGAAGGAACTCTGTAGATGCTCGTGCAAGTAGATAAGAAGAGGCAGATTTGTTTAGAAAAATAAAAAGGAATAGAAATAAAGTGGGACGGGCCTCCCCTGGTGGCGCAGTGGGTTAAGCAACGCACTACGAAGCAAATCGCAGCCACTGCAGCACGAGTTCGATCCCTGCTGCCGGCCAGAGAGGGGACCCACATGGTGCGGCAGACCTCTCCTGCTGTGCCCGCTGCTCTCCTCAGCAGTGTACTTCTGTTGATCTGCCTGTTCTGCTCCCCGCTCTCTGTGGTAAATCCTCTCACCCCCCCCACACCTCTGGCCTGTGCTCCAGTGCTTGTAAGCATAAATAAATAAATCTTTAAAAAAAAAAATAAAAAAAAAAAAAGAAATAAAGTGGGACTCCCAGGCCAGAGAAGGGCAAGAGAGCCGAAGTGGAACTGAGCTTCAGGGAATATATACCTTCTTTCCTTAGCCACTCCAAAGCTCCACTAGTCTCTTTGTGATTGGTTGTTTCTAGGTGGTCTCCTTCACTCTACTACATTATATCCCTTATCACTCCTGTGTTATTGAAATGTCCCTTTCCCTTAGTCTTGGGGTGCTTGCTAATGCCTTGTTCCTTCTCCTATCTCTTTTGCCATTCTTACCTAATTCTTCTGAGGCCTCACCTGTCTTCTCCCTAAACTGCCTAGTCACTCCTCATTTGCCCTAGTCCTCAGCCCCATGGGTTGAGCAAGACACCCTAACATAATGAGACATACCCAGGCACAAAACCCCCATCAAAATCATTATAACTGTTTCTTTGAGTGACAGCAATATCATTATTTTTAACTGTTTCAAAATTAATTTTAAAAATGTTGTTTTTCCTCATGCTATTTAAAACAACATGGATGGAGCTAGAAGGGATTATGCTAAGTGAAATAAGTCAGGAGGAAAAAAAGAAATGTCAGATGGCTTCACTTTATGTGGAATATAGAGAAACCAAGCAAAAGGTCAAGAAAAAGACAAAACTTGTATGCTGACCGTAGATGTGAGGTATACAGCAAGGGAGGAGGAGGGGAAGGAGAGATATCAAAATAGAGGAGGGACTATCACAAGGACTATGGTGAGGGTTCTGGGGTGCTATTGATGGGAGGATAAAGAATAGAGAAGGTAGACATCACAAGGTCAAGAACCTGTACCTTACAAGGAGGTAGGGGTAGAGGGAATTAGCATAAGCCATTAACCCAGTTATAGAAACTAAGAGCCTTAGGGGTCAATGCCCAGATCAAGTAGTGCAACACCCAGACAGGGATCAGACTGCGGTAGAGAGTGCCCACAGCCCTGAAGGTGAATTTATGGAGATTAAGGAATAAACCATCCATGCACAAAGATGAGCTCCTCCCTAGCAAAAGAAGAGTATGAACTTAACGTTGCCCCCACAGTGGGGCAGCCATCCTTCTGCCCACCTGTGCCTATGCAGGTGCTTCTTTTCACCAACTCTCTCCTCTGCAGGGCAGCAGGCTTCCTGCCTGCCTGTGACCTGTGCCTTGTGAGGGCTTCTCTTCACTGACCTCCTTCACAGAGGCAGCTCTCCTCAAGGCCGCCCGCCTGGGACCATGCAGGCCTCTCTCAGCAAACCTGTCCCTTTGGAGAAGCACTTCCTGCCCATGTGTGTCTGTGCAAGTGTTCTTTATTCTTCTGTCCTTTTCCTTAACAAGCCTGTTCTTTTAAATATAACTAATATCTCTGTCTCATGGATAAACTTGCCTGGGAAACTCGCCATGTGCTGCTGAACAGGTTGCTCTGGTGAAGCCTTCCCCAGAGTGAACCCAAGAACCTGCTCTCCAAACCCACTGACTCCAGACAACGATATCACTATGGTAGGAGAACTAGGGGACTATACTTGAGGGGAGAAACCAAATACCGTCCACAAATTAAAACATGTTTTTCAAAAATTGTTTTTCGTTCTTATAGCTTTTAAAAATTATTTTTATAGATATTTTATAATTTATTGTATTTTATTTTTAAGATGCATGTATTAGGACAAGTTATTTATGAATAAACATGTACACACATCTATAAATGTACATATCAGTCTGTGAATCTTTGGGTTTCTGTTTTATCTTATAAGAGTTATGCATGTTTCAAAAACTTTTGAAAACATTTCATTTACAATCAACTTAACTTAAAGTGAGTTTGATATAAGGCTTTTTTTTTAACAACAAGTTTCCAAAATTTCTTATAAAACAAATGTTTACTTTATGAGTTCTTAAGTTAGGACAGTTCATACTAGAAGAAACTTGAAAATTACTGAATGTATACTTTAATCCCTCTATCAAACAGCAAATAGAAATTCTAATCCTTCTGTCTCCTTGCCCCAATTTGCTTTTCAAACCCCTTCCTTTTCAACTACAATACACCAAAAATTTTACTGAAGACCACCCCCCCCTCTCCCTACGAAATCATTTCAAATGTAGCTAAAAAAGAGGGCTTTCTCCTTGGAAGCTAAGGGGTAAATTACCTCTTGTTTGTAATTGTCATCCCACATGTATACAAATGACATCATACATCTTGAATAATTCACTAGAAAACAGGATTTAGTCCTGATTCTTAAACATGACCTTTATCTATGCATTTTAAAACTGACAGGGAGTAGGCATAATAAAATTCTTTCAACACCTGAGAGAGAGGTTTCATGTAAATACAAAGAACTATTCATAAACACCACACCTTAAATAACTTTCTCCTTTCAGTAGAAAAAAAAAAAACAAAATCGAGTCCAACCCCAAAAAGCCTGTTAATCAACTTGACTACCTGGTGACGCTGACTATAGACATAAGAAGGTCAACATAGCTATTCTGGATCCATTAAGATGTTTGATCATTAACTTAAATAAGATTTAACTTGGACTTAAGGTTGTATCAATTTAAAATACATGTTTTGAGACCTTTTATGTATCTGGGGCATAAAATAGCATCTGTGCCAAAGCCACCAAGGAGGGGTAACAGCCCACACCTTCCCACATTTACTAAGAAGTGTCCTCTAGTTCCTTTGTTCTCTAGTTCCTCAATGACCTGCAGACATATCCTCATTCAATTAAGAGCCAGGTCAGGCTTGGTCACTTGAGCATTTTTAATGGAATACACTCACTCTTCCATAGTGTGTTAAATGACCAGAGTAAACGAGTACATGCTGGAAATCTGCTGTCATGTTCATTACCAGATCTAACTTGCAGTAGCTATCTGAACTTGGCCAAAATAACCTCTGTGTGTCCCAGTTTATTCATTTGCAAAAGAAGGACCATATTATCTCCCTTTAAGACTGTGAGATTTTATCAGGATCTTTGTTAAAGTTCTTAGCACATACACAAGCTCCTTGCACACTGGTCTAGTGTCCCACATATAGTGGGTGTTTAGTACATATTTGTTAAGTAAAAATCTTTTAATTTTCCATAACTACTATAGATTTAGAAAGACACCTCTGTGATGTTTATTTCATGCCAAACACTGTTCTAGGAGTATAGACATCTTCAGTCATTTAAATCTTCAAAACATCCCTGTGAGGAAGGCATTATTATAGAGGAGGAAACTGAGGCGTAGAGTTTAGATTGTTTGTCTGAGATCACTCTGCTCTTAATGGGATTCATTCCCAGAGAGTTCAGCTCCTGAATCCATGCTGAACTGTGCAGAACTTCTCAAAGCTCAGTGAGCACAAGAGACTCTTGGAGAATTGGCTAAAAATACAAATTCCAGACCTAACCTTTATAGTCAAGCACCATTTCTACCAGCATGCAGGGGACTCTGGTGAAGGTGATCCTTAGCCCAGGATCTGAAAACCCCTGGAGGAAGATGATGACAAAACACTAATCTGATGAGTTGCTAATCTGATTATCTGATAACTACATAAAATGAGAATAAGTCAAACTTTAGTTCAACCCAAAACTGAAATAATAACACTGAGTCAAAAATAATACCTTTGTTTGACTCTGGAATCATGCCTGGACTTTCACACACCTGTAGATAAAATGAGAGATGAAAGAAAATCTACCGTAGTCAAATGATGGATTGGCAGCAAAATACCAATAATAAAAACCTCAGGCAAAAGGCAGAGCAACCTGTACATGTACAGACAGAAAACCAATACAACTTTGTCAAGAGTCATTTGAAATATGCCATTTGTTCATTGTAGAGAAATCCAGCCTTTCATTTACTCATATTTAGAAACCAGCTGAAATTCTCTCTGTATTCACTCTACATATTGAAATGGAAAGATGCAGAATACACTTGTGAAGCAAAGACCACATAATCAAGCTTGATTTCTGGCAGAATGAAAAAATACATGATATACCCTTGATTTCAAAATGCTCATTTTTATATATTTAATGTTCTAAAATGGAGCTATGTCTTACAATCAATGCTTTCATTATATGGGGTGGTATTTTTCTCTCTCCATCTAAACTGGGATCTAGAATTAAAGCAATATAGTAACTTACTTTAGAATAAGCTTTCAGATGACACAGACTTTACCTCTGTGTGTGTGTGTGTGTGTATACTTATATACGTGTATATTACGATCCACTAGGATATGTGAGCACCATAGAAGGTAGGGGGATGAGGAGAGATGAAAAGTGAGGCTGGAAAGGGAGACAAGTGATTTTGATTTTTGATCAACTGGACAGCTATTGAAATTTAAAACAGGAGAGAGCAATGATAAGACATTCATTTAAAAATATCTGACTTCATTTGAATTGTAGAGAAAGTGATCATTTTACTTTTTCTAGAGAACTGTTGATTTTTTGTAATACTTAAAATTTTGCAATTAATGTGTTAACTCCAAGTGAACCCCAGGTAGCCTCCAAATAAGTGATACTTCATCACACCAAGAAAATGACTTTTATCTTGGATAAGCATACACTTGATAAAAGAAGAAAAAGTGTATGAAAACAAACAAAACAGAGTACAAAAACAAAGCAATAAAAATGATTTGTTCCTTTTATACTCTAGCTCTTTCTTGAAACAAAGTAAAGCAAAGGGGAACATGGTATTGTTAGGGGGAAAAGGTAGTCCAGAATGGATTATGGGTGTAGTATCATAATAATCAGCTTGAAAATGTGGTGAAGTTTTCAAGTAAGCTAAAATCTCTAAAGAAGATATCATATTTCAAAGGACAAACAAATAATCAGAGCAAGGTAGAATAAAACTGATTTAAGAGAGGTTATTAAAAGTCACGCATGATCTTCAAAAGTAAGTTACTTACAGCTCTGGGGTTTTACAGAATTATTTACCCTTCTTTTCTAATTAATTTTCAAAGCTCTTTCTGTTACAGCGTAACCCTAATATAAAATGGGTTTGCCTGACTGGGTTTTTACCTGCACGCTGAAAGGCATTTATAATAAGCACCAAGTGCAGGCACACACGACAAAGGGTTTTATTTTACAAAAGAAGGGGAAATAAAGTAGTGAATAACACAAAGAGAAGAGAGGCATACAAATCTGTAAATATTCTACTAGATCCTTCGAACTGGAACTCAATGGTGTGCTGAGAGCTGATTCTGAACGCAGAGAGCCCCCAAGGCTCACATCTTTGGTTTTATACCCAGCCTGGCTGCTTAACTCCACCCTCAGTTCCCGGTGCTCTACTCCTTGATAATCATCTTATAGGATTTGTGGTTTTGGGATATTGTTGGTCTGGACTTGGAGCTGGAATTCATGAACCTATTTGTGTAATCCCTTTAGGACTACCTTTCCCTCTAACATTTCCATTATATTTTCTCTGCCTTTAATCTCTTTTCCTGATGTCCCTTTCATTAACACTGTCTTGCTGTTCTATCTACTCTTGTGGCAAGAAAACAAAAGTAGGGAGCTTAGTGCTGAAGTAGAGAGGAAGAGGGGAGCATGTCTTCCACAGGACAGCACTGAGACTATTTCTACAGATTCGGTTCCCCAAACCCTTGCCCATGGTTCAGTGCTTGACTCATACTCAGTTATTTGATGTGATCTTTTCCTTCTGACAGCAAATATTTTAAAGGTGATGTACCTGCGTGCATGTTAATTCCATGTGCATCCTGGTGCTGGGGTAGGAGTGGGGGCACAGTTAGGAAACATTTTAAATAATCAGATATACACATTTCAGGCATGACTTTAATATGTGAAAAGCTCTAATTAGATTCTAAAGGCAACTGCTATAGGTTTCAGTACTCCATATTTAAGTCTCCACTAGAGGGGTTCTTAATAGCATCAAAAATGTCAGGACTAATTTTTAATTGGTAAAATGAAAGGTGTCTAAGATCTGTGAATTGTCTAGAAGTATTTTTCAAGCTCCTTTGCACAGACTATTTGAATCTCTGGAGTTAAGGGTTTTAACTGAATGCTGAGTTGCATCACTTAGTGATACACACTTCCCTCACTATCTGAAGTAGAATGCTCCTATTTGGCTAGGGTTGGGTAGATCATTTTTGGGATCTGGCAAGAAATTTTTCATGTAAATTCATGGTAATAATGTTCCCAATGTCCCTAAATAACCTATCAAATTTTACGAAACAGGGACTTCTACTTTCAGATAGTGGAGGAAACCTGTACTTAAGGATCCTGGACCTGAATTTCAACTTAAAAGATAGTTGAATCCTGCTGCTTGAATCAAATCACATCTGTCTCAAAGGAATATTTCATACAAAATATTTGAGTGTGCATAAAAGAACAGGGAATTGGAACTTCTCAAGAGTACAAGAAACAACATAGCAAACGTTCAGGGGTCTGCTCATAAATGTCTGCACTTGGCAGATTTCTTCTGACACTTAGCTTGATTAATTTTTCTTCTGGTCATGAAGGCAAGGAACAGGAGACCTGTAGTTCTCCCCCTCTAGGTTAGGTTCTGTGTGCATGGCAAGGTTGGCTTTGGTCAATTCATGACACCAGGGTTCCATCTACAAAATGCCCATCTTATAGTTGTTTTTTTTTTTTAAGATTTATTTATTTATGCATACAAGAGCTGGGGTACAGGCCATAGTCACAGGAGGTGAGAGGATTCACCAGACAGAGTGGGGAGCAGAATAGGCAGATGGACTGAAACACACTGCTGAGGGAAACAGTGGGCAAGGCAGGAGAGGTCTGCTGCGCCATGTGGGTCCCCTCCCTGGCCGGCGGCAGGGATCAAACTCATGTTACAGTGGCTGTGGTTTGCTTCATAGTGCGTTGCTTAATCCACTGCACCACCAGGGAGGCCCTCCATCTTACAGTTTTAATGGCAGAGTCAGACTATTTTCTAACCAGTCACTAAAAACATATTAGTGAGCCTATAGGCATTATGTTATATATATATATATATATATATATATATACACATATATATATTACTGTTAAGATACAGGAGTTGAATAACATTAGCCAACAGTAAGGTCCTCTTTACTGAACAGACTCTTTTCAGGAGTCACAGTTTTCAAGGAATGAAAGCAAAATGCCAAAATTACATTGGCTTTGTGTTGCTAGGAAACAAACCCAACATTCCCTTGCTGGTGCTTCTATGTCAGCCTCAGAACTTGTGTGTCTCAGCTTTCCTCTCGCTTGGAGATTTCCCTCTCACTTCTTTGTGAGGAGTATGTGTGCTGAGGGGTTAGTATGAGGTGAGTGGGGGACTTGTATTCCTTTCCAGAAGGCGGTATATTCCCTTCATTGACATGTCTCAAACCTATTTTCCATGAAAAGAAGCTGGTGGTAAATACACCTGTTACTCAACTCCCTTTTAAAAATGCATTGGGCTCAGAACTATTTAGGTCCTTTTTCAAGGAAAGAAACCAGTTGTTTAGCATATGCATCAACTAACTTTGAGAAACAACAAGGGATTCAGCTTATTAGCTGAAATCCCAAGGTATCACTTGGGTCTTGGTGACTTTTGCTGCTTATACTTCAGGGAAAAAAAAACCAATTCCCAAGGTAAGCAGGATCCCCAGACAGCTTTCTAGGAAATTATTGGCCACCTTTTAGCTAGTAAGATTTTTAAACTTATTTTCTTGTTGCATACTCTATTAAAGATATTGGAAAGTACAAAAACTTTTCAGAGGTTATGGGGTTAAGGGAGAAAAGGGAGTGAAAAGATGGAAAGATAGGAAGAGAAGGAAATCTGGAAGAAAACAGAAATTGACAGTGTGTCATCTCCACCCCCTCAAAGGCCTGAGAATATCCCCATTTATTGGAGTCCTTTAACTGTTCTGGAAGCTAACAAATAAATCTTCTATAGAGATTCCAGTCGGTTTTTTTTTTTTTTTGGATTGAGTGTATTTTAATTTTTTTTAAATTGAGATAACATTAGTTTACAACACTGTATAGGGTCCAGGGTTACATTTTGACTAGTCACTCTACACCAACAACCAGTAGGTTACTCCTATAACCACCATTCTGTTGTCAGAATGTTAGGGTTTATTATTGTTTACTTTATGTCCCACATATGAGTAAAAGCATTCAGTATTTGTCTTTTTCCTTCTAACTTATTTTATTTATATAATCCCTTTAAGGTCTATCCATGTCACAAATGACAAGATTTCATCTTTTTTATGACTGAGTAGTGTTCCACTGTGTATGTATACCACAGCTTCTCTATCCATGCATCTTTCATTGGCTAACATTGACTAACAGCCATATCTTGGCTGTCAGGAATAGTGCTTAAGTGAATATAAGAATCATACATCTTTTCAAATTAGTGTTTTCATATTCTTCAGTTTATTACTCAGAAGGGGAGTTGTTGGATCAAGAGATTCCAGTTTTGATTAGATCCTATTACTAGCTTCAAATTACAGGTGAAAATCATGTTTACATTTATCAATAGTTTGTGAGGGCTTTTTGACACCACTGTCTCTGAGTGACAAGAAAATATCCCATTTTAAACTGATAATTGCTTGTATAAATTTTCTAGGTATGATGAAACAAAGCATCACACACTTGGTATACTAAAACAACAGATATTTGTATTCTCATATTTCTGGAGGCTAGAAGTGAACTTAAGTTGTGGGCAGGGTCATGCTCCTTGACATCTCTGGGGAGAATATTTCTGCCTCTTATATCTCTGAGTAGATCCAAGCATTCCTTTACTAGGGACAGCCTAACTCCAGTCTTTGCTTCTGCCTTCCTATAGCATTTCTTTCTGTGTATTTCTCTTGGCCTCTTCTCTTCTTCTCATAAGGACAGCAGTGATAATGGATTAGAGTCCACTGCAAGGACTTCATCTTTACTGGATTACAGCTACCAAGATCCTATTTCTATATAAAGCCACATTCACAAATGTGTAATCACAGATTGGAAAAATTGCATATATCTTTTTTGAGACTCACAAAATTCAACCAAAACAAGCCTGTGGATACGAAAATTTTAAAAGTATAAAGTTTCATTTGATTCCTACAACAAAACTATAAACTTTCATGAGGGAGGCCATATAATCATGTTTCTTTTCTAATTAATAAAATAAGATATTATTTACCTTATTATCAGGTGTATCATCTATTGGGGTTATGTAGTACCTAAGAGTTGTCAAGTGCCATGAAGTTGACATAGTTCAAAGGGTGAAGGTCATTCTGGTTTTTACATCAAAATGAGAATTCTGGCAAATTATTCTTCTCATTACCACATGGTGTCACTGTTGAGAACCAGAGTTATCTTGATGAGGTTGGTCATCTCACAGGATCTTGTGGATCTTTGTACTGTAGATGGAGGATCTCATTAACCTAAGTTGAGTTAGCCTAAAGGACTCCCCAAATGAGCTTCCAAGTTTTCAGCATTTAGCGCTCATTTCCTACCGTGACACTGTTAGGTTACCATTTAGACTCAAGAAGAATGTGGAGTTTAAAAATACATCTAATCAGAAAACTTGCTTCCCTTCCCCCTGTGGGGATTCCTTATTAAAAGCTTTCAAGTACCCTGATGCATTTCAAAAACACACCACATACCTAGATCTGTTTCCAAAGGTCAACTTTTCTCCAAGGTGAAGGTTGCTTGGACTTTGATGAAATTCACTGAAGGGCTGGAGGGAAATGAAGGGACAGAAAAATCCAGCACTGCAATGCAAGACAGAGGGATAATCCTCAACTGCAGTGCTCCATCAGGGCTGATACTCGTGGAGGCAGCATCATCTCCTTGCTTTCAACTCACCTCACAGTCGTATGGAGAGGCCACCTTTGGCCCTGAGAACACAATGTGTAAATGAACTCACTTTTAGAATTTTTAGAATTATGTTTCCCCAAGTGATCTTTCTTCCTCAAATTTGCCTGTTTCTCCAATTTAAATCCTGGAAGGCCATCCTATTTTCGATTTTAGATAGTTTATTTTCTGTTTATAAGTTGTCAGGCGCAAAGATTCTTAATGCATATCCATGTCATAGACAAAATTGCCAGTTGTCCTACCTATGACCTTTGAACATAAATCCAGTGACACAAGATGCCTTTTTCTCCATGTTCTCACAAGATGGAAGTAGCTTCTCAGTAAAACTAACATGGCTGCCTAGCTAAGGCTTCCTTTGGAAGTTGAGGGGAAAAAAGTGTTCCTCTTTAGCAGGGCCCCTATGTAAAGAGAATAATGATATCATATGTGCAAACTGTCTAAAGTCCATTTGACCATTCACAGCTGTTAGGTTTGGGAAATTAGAAGTAGAGGGAGCCATGCGGCTCCTCACCCTCAATCTCACTACTAGGAAATAGGAAGCAAGTCTTTTTGTTTTTTTTTAAGGTTTATTTATTTATGCATACAAGAACTGGGATGTAGACCAGAGGTGAGTGGGGTGAGAGGGTACACCAGAGACAGAATGGGGAGCATAAGAGGCAGATCAACTGAAATGCACTGCTTGAGGGGAGCAGTGGGCCAGACAGGAGAGGTCTGCTGTGTCATGTGGGTCAGTTTCCTGGCTGGGGATCAAACTCATGCTATTGTGACTAAGAATAGGAAAGCAAGTCTTAATAAGCAGTCTTGCCCTTTGCATGAATATTTACTCACAAGCAGACTCCAAAATAAGTCATATAACCTCTTTGGTAAGCTTGATGAAATCCCTCTTCTTGTCCTTTCAGGGTCTCTGACAAAACCTGGCCACAAAAACTCCCATAATGAACAAAGTAGTGTTTTGATTGTATTAACAGTGAAACCTGTTGTTGAGTTTCATTAAGTAAAGGACAAAACTGCAAAGTGTTAAATATACGAAACTCAATTCTGAGCTCCTAGACTGCTGAACTGGTTAATTTATTATATGTTCTTTGTCCATAATGTGGTCTCTAGCCATTTATTGAACTGCACTCATTTTCTTTTTTTATTTATAATTTTTTAAAATTTACATATATTTGACATCCATTGTAATCCTCATGTATTCCCCATCACCATCTCACCAGTGCACCATCACCTCAGTCCCTCGTGCTCCCGTCTGCCCTCCACCCTTCCCCTCTTCCCTCCCCACCAAGTGTCTCCAATTTGTCCTTGTCTTTTCATTTTTGGTTTTTGTGTCTTTATTGTTGTTATTATTATTGTTGTTGTTCTTATTCCTTTCCTTGATCCTTATTTGGTTCCCTTATATTCCTCCTAAGGGAGGAACCTTCTGGTATTTTTCTTTTGCCTTCCTACTTACTTCACTGAGCATAATCCCTTCCAGTTCCATCCATGTTCCTATGAATGCATCTAGTTTTTCATTTTTGATTGCTGAGTAGTATTCCATCATGTATATGTACCACTGCTTCCCGATCCATTCATCTGTTTTGGGCATTTAGGTTGTTTCCAGGTCTTACCTATTGTAAAGAGGAACTGTACTCATTTTCAAAATAAAAGATGAGTTTTTATATCAGTTTTAAGTTTCTAATGCATTCTTACATGACATTTTTTGAGTTTCTGTTCATATTTTCCTTTGTGATGTAAACTCATAATAAAGATCTTACAGATTTTTAAATACAAAGTTTCGTGACTAGGGTCACAAATTAAAAATGAATTATCCTAGTATGTGGCTAAAAGTTTACTTGCACACATATCCTCACATGGTTTAAAATGAAACAACTTAAAGAAAATTAAGAGTGGTGGAATACCTTGTATCGTATATCTCATAGCATTATTTTTGCACATTTTATAAAACTTCTTCACCTATATCCGGCCTCCATGGTAGCACAGGGGTTAAGTAATAGCACTATCATGCTATCACCTCTATGGCCTGAGTTTGATCACCAGCCAGGTAGCTAACCCACCTATGCACAGCAGACCTCACCTGTCTTGCCTACTGCTCCCCTTAGCAGTATATTTCAGTAGATCTGCCTCTTCTGCTTCCCACTCTGTCTTTGGTGAATCCTCTCACTCCTTCTGCCTCCCTCACCTCCTCTGGCCTACACCCCAGTTTTTGTATGCGTAAGTAAATAAAAATAAACCTTTAAAATTACAACTTCACCTATATCATTTCAATTAAACTTAAAAAAAAATAAGAAGAAATTATCATTTCTCTTTTCCAAATGAGAAAAGGTTTAGAAGACAACTTCTCCCAGTTATTCCACTAAATGCCAGTGGACTTTCTTTCCCTTTTTGGACTTTGAGCTTCAGAATCCTTTTCTCAAGGCTCGCGTTGGAATGAGACCACAAACAAAAAGTGTCATGTCATTTGGGAGAATGTCAGAAGTATAAGATTTCAGGGTTTGCCCCACAAACATGGAACACAAGTCTTCATGAGTTAATTGCTCAGAATTTTGAGAAGACTTGGTTAAAGCAAGAGGGCAAAGGCTGTTACTATTTATCTTTGTAAATTGAGTTTTATTGGAAACCAAGCATGCCCATTCATTTATGTATTGTCTATGGCTGACTTTTACCCTTCAACAGCTGAGTCACTGATTGTAACAGAGACTCTATAGCCCACAAGACATGAAATATTTAGTATTTTACAGAAAAGGAATGTTTACTTGGTTCAGAGCAGAGCTTCTCAAAATATCTGTATTGTAGAACAGTTTTTCTTTTATTTGCTTGTTTCTAATTTCCAGTTCATAGTGGACCAATATTTTTATTTAAATACAATAACAACAAATTATTACAAGATTAGACAAAAAGACAAAAAAATATGAAATCTGCTTTTAAAAGTCATAAGTTTCAATAAACACAAAAATTATGCTGTCAACAATTTTAAAAGTTGTTAAAATTTTTTTTTAAGTGCTTGCTCTGTTTCTGTCATGCCCTAGACCAGTACAGTGGACAGTCCTTTTTAGTAGTCCTTACTCAGTGGCATCCATGGACTTCTAGCATTTTCTCTGCAGTGCCCCTAACCTGAATTGGGACTGCTTATTAAGTCACTGGCACCAAAACCTAGGAATTATAAATGTTCCTAAGTATAGGATGTCATCATTCTTAGGTAAGATATTCCTTTTAAGAACTTCAGCTGATGTTTTATTTACTGTTCTCTCATCACAGCTGCTAGTTTCCATCTGCCTGGTTATTTCAGAAATATATGCAGCCACCACTGCTACTTTGCATTAAGTGGCACTCACCAGCATACTCCTGAGCTTTCAATTTTAAATATAGTGTCTGTGCTCACACTGCTGAAGGAACAGAACCCCCAAACTATACCAGTTTGTGTTGAGGGCAAACTCACTAAACTCTGTTGTCTAGTTCACATGCAGTTAGACTTCAGAAAAGAAAAAAATACAAAACACACTTTCCCAACTTTTCCTAGAAAAATTACCTACAAGCTCAGAAAATGAAAAGCCTCCAACTCCCATTTCATAGCTGGTGTCCTGTTGCTAGGCGACTGACTAGCTCTCCATGCTCCTGGTCTGTATCTGCAGCCAGGCTTTTAGGAGTCGGGCTTGTCTCCTAAGTCCCCAAGAGTCCTCAACTCTGACTTCTGTCATCTCTGCCTTCTGTTCAATTGCTTTGTGGATGCTGCCTGATTCTGGAGTCCTGCCTGCATCCCTCACCTGCAGCCTAAAAGAGCAATAACCCTTAGGAATTACAGGTGGGAAAAAGCTTAACCTGACATCTGCCCCCGTGTTTGCAGCCTGCAAGAAGGCCTGCAGGCCACATGCTGAATTGTGGGTAAACCAAATGCCTTTATATAGAGCCTGTGAAATCTCGAAGATGCATGAAACAGACTGAGCAAGTATGTAGCACAGGGATAGAAAGCACCTTGCTCAGAGAAACCCCCCTCCTCCCCTGCCCCGCCTCTCCAACCCTCAGCCCCACACACAACTGTTGCCTACATTTTACTCCTCAAGGCCCTGAATAAAGCTGTCCCTCATCTTAGAAAATACATCCCTTAAGACTAGAAAGTGGGCATTTTAGAATTTTCTCTTCGGCATACATCGAGTAAGCACATAAATAAAAGTTAAATATTAATAAATGTCACTTTCTTAGACATGAAAGAGCAGAACAAGATCTGCTGCCAAGTAAAGTTGCCTTAATTATAGTTGGTAAATCTCAATAATGTGTTCCATTTATTGTCATTCATAGGAACAAGAAAAATGGTACAGAACATGAACATGCTCCCAGCAAATCACAGGTTTGAGCATAAATTGATCCACATGAGAAATCCAGGAAAGAGAAGCAACTAAAATGACATTATTTTGTGATGAAGGTGAAGGCTGGAACAAGATGAAAGAAAGTGTGGTCACTACTCAGTTAAACACAATGACCCATTGAGGGTTTACATCCCTGACAATAGTGAAGAATCTCAGTAAGGAAAGCCATTCTCACTTTGAAAACAAAGACATGGATGCTCACATCAGTGTCTTGTCCAATAAGGATTTTTTTTTAAAGATTTATTTATGCATACAAGAACTGGGGTACAGACTAAAGGTGCAGGATGGGCGGGGTGAGAGGAGTCACCAGAGACAGAGTGGAGAACAGAACAGGCAGGTCCACTAAAATACACTGCTGATGGGAGCAGCAAGTAAGACAGGAGAGGTCTGCTGCACTATGTGAGTCACCTCCCAGGAGGGGGGATCGAACTGGTGCTGCAGTGGCTACAGATACCTTTATAGTGCTGTGCCTTAACTCCCTGCATCAGGGAGTCCCCCCAATAGGTGTTTCAGAAAGAGACACAAGACATGAACCTGGATCCGTTTGCCTTCCTTCTCTTCTTAATTGCCATGTGTCTATCAGTTGTCTTCTTGGCAATGAGTCCAAGCGCTCAGGAAATTCTAAGGACTTAAAGATATATTTGGGAGTTTAAAAACAAGCAATAAACACTTCTTAGTCATCATTATCTGAATGCAGGTTAAGAGTAAAAATTGTGGCCCAGGAATTTTCAGTTAGCCTTACAATAGCAAGTTCAAAATGGAGTTAGGGGTGGGGATGGCTAAAAAAGATGGGAGTAAATATGTCAACAGGAATTTGAAACTTTCTTTGAAGTTCTGTGCTCTGTTTCCATAGGTCTTATCTGGCATTTAAATGGTTAAATATGCTAAACCATTAGATTCTGAGAATAGATTCAGTACATGGTGTTTTTCAGCTATGTTGTACTGCTACATCAAAGGGTAAACATTTTGAGCTAAATTATTCAGTGAGGATTTAGTATTCATCTGACTGCTGAATACTAACGAGAGAATGAGAACATGGTTTATCATTTTCTATTATAATAGAAGAAAAAGCTATTGGCAGAATCCCTGAAAAATGTCTTTCCTAGGCCACTAACTTTCAAATATTTTGAAATATTTGAATATTTCAAATACTAAGCAAGAAGAAAATGTTCACGAAGTATCAATTATGTGTTACCACTACGAATTGTGTATGTCTATATACCTGTGTCAGGGGTGAGTTTGGGGATTGAAATCATGGGAATCCAAGGAGGAGAACTTTTAAAAAAATAATAATTTTTAAATCTTATGCTAAACTAAGTGTATATTTAAGGAATATTATTACACAGACCATTTTAAAGTGAAAGTAAGTTTGAATTTTATAAAATATTATACTACAATTGCTTAAGGAAATGTTTGATTTTACATGTCATTTTCTGCTCTGGGATGAATTTCCTGGAGGTCAAAACACTGTCTTGGGAGCACTTATTTGCACTTCTACCACTGCTCCTTGGGAGTCAAGTGTTATTACTCAGATAAAATGACACCAAGCATTAAATTTAAGAGAGAATAATGTTAAATGATGCCTCATCTCATAAAAGCAACAATCATCACTAACTCACCTGGAACACTATATAAGTTCTACATTTCACTCCAGGCAAACATCTATAGTAGAACATCAGGCATGACATTCCCCAAAAAAGGCCCAAGGAGCTTCAACTCTTCCATCAGGTAATAATGGAAATGTGAATTATTTCCCATATTTTCAGTATAGGGGTTTGAAATGAGGAGCTAGTGACTTTATCCAGATCCAAAATTCTGCAGTTTTAGCCTAATATAATATTTAAGCCCCAAGAGAGTGGAGATGGGGCAAAACTGCTTTCGTTTGCATGAGACCGTGATCACTGATATACAGTAGCACCTTCCGGGTGTGAAACTTGGGCCCCTTATCATCTCCAGGGATATGACTCAGTAAAAAAGGTGGCAGAATCATAACCTAACTGTGTCCACGTTCTCATTGATCCTCAGGTCCCCCCTCTTCCTAAGTCCCGATCTTTTTCTCATTGCTCATGTTTTCACCAACAATGAATTCTTTGAAGAGAAACTTTGTCTAGAATGGAAGTGACTAAAATCTACTAACATACGGTAACTAGAAATATTTACACAGACTTCAAGTTTTGACTGTACATTCTAATAGAATAAAGAGCCATAGACTATTTTCTTTGTGTATATCAATGTTTCTTTCAGCAGAAGGAGTTATAGATATCATGGGATTTGCCTGCTTAAATATTCCTTGTGTTTACAGTGTTTTTACCATTTACCAAGTCATTTCATATTCAGAAGACAACATTAGCATCACTTTTTTTGAAAGTGATTCAGAAATCGAGGCTTAAGACATAGTTTTATTAGATTCCATAGGTGGTGAATGGAAGATGTAGGACTAGAACCCACATCTTCTGAACAAGATTCAAGCTGTACCAGTTACACATACAAGCATGCACTTTAGAGAGAGTGTGATGGGTTTATTAAAATGGCAGGCTCAGGTCAGGGAAACATGAAAACTTTAACATAACTGAGGCAAGAACTACTTGGATATGGATGATCATATTATTTATGAAGTCCCTTGACAAGAGGGGTATAATCATGCCAGGAAAACAAAAAAGGATTTTTTGCATCAGGAAATGAGACACAAAGTCATCCCAAATCAGAAGATTTCTGTGAGTGAGGTTTCATGAACGATTAGGGTACTTGAGGGCAGAATTTTTAAACTAGGGTCCACAAATATTCACTATAACTTAAGTTTGCTGAAGGTTAATAAGAAACAAATGGTGTGGGAAGCAAAGAGGGAAAATCAGAAAAAGTACTAAACATTGTTTCTGGAAATAGGAAATGAAAGAGAAGAGCATGATAGTGAAAATGATTACAGTAATATGCATATTTACCACTTACTGAATTTCTGCTAATGTTTTCAAAACCTTAAAATTTGCCCGTTATCACCTTTTTTTTTTTTTTTTTAAACTCCTGAGAGAACTTAAATTATATACATTTTCTGGGCTAGTAAATATTTCTGTGGATTTGAGCCTAGATAAGTATGAATCTTACAAACTATATTAACTATGGAGTAAAAAAGCTAATAAAAAAACATATTATTATTTGTGGTACAAAGCAGCTACTCAAGGGTAACCTGAGTATCCCAGTGAAGAAGAAATGGAAAAAAGAATTTACCATCTAAGCTTACCCTAGGTTATCTACAGATAAGGCAGAGTCCTATTGGTCAGAAACTGAAGAGCTCTCAATTTAATTAGGCAACTTGCTTCAGAGGTGTGGTTCTACTGAAGCTTTTAAGTTTCATCTCCTGGATCTCTCCTCTTTCTTAAGGCTGATGGAATTTATTACCATCTAAGTTCCAGTACTAAATAGACTGTATCTGAGACCCTGGATCAAAATGATTCTGCTTTAATTTGAAGCCAAGAAAAGAAAAGTTTAGTCTAGGAATGAATGCAAATGTGTAGTCATCTTTTAAAGACTGAAAGGGAAATGAAAATGAGTTGACTCATAGAAGGAAGTTTCTATTCACTATAGTATGTCTGAGACGAATAAAGAAAATATCATGAGAATTGGGATAGAACAGCAATGCAATTCAAACTCGGAGTTCTACCCAAATTGAAGTCTAGTTTGGCAAGTACCGCATGGATTCTATTGACCTCTGCTTTTGTGTAAATGGAGGACTGAAGTTTATCTTTGTCCCAGGAGGCCGCTGGGCCATAACAAGGGTTTCCATAGTAAAAGTTTGGGTGGAGAATAAGCAAGTCATAATGAGCATGATGGGGCAGAGGTTTACTCAGACAGGATCCCGGAAGTTATTTGAGAAATTGACACAGATATAAATGCACTGTAATTAAAAGGAAAATGGGAATATGAGGTTGTGATGTTAATGACAAAGCTAAAGGGGGCTTGGACAGCTGGTAAACATTTCTGAGTGTGTCTGGAGGATGTTTCCCACAGAGATTAGCCTTTGAATTCAGACCAAGAAGACCACCCTCAACAACTGTGGTTGAGGATTAACCAATCTGTTGCTGGTCTGAATAGACCAAAATGATGGAGAAAGGGTGAGTTTGCTCTCTGCTTAGGCTAGACATCCATATCCTCCTGCCCTTGGACACAGGTGCTCATGGACTGGCACCGAATCACACCATCCCACCTTTTCTGTTTCTCCAGCGCCTACATAGCAGATTGTGGGATTTCTCAGCCTCTATTGATATATGTGTAGGTATATGTATGTACATGTATGTAATTTATTTACATGACTGAATTCACATGACTTTTGTTATTTACATTACAAATATATATTATATACATATAGACACACATATATACTTACACATATCTATGTATCTATCTTTATCTCTACATAATGTAGTTCCTAGTCATCCTATTTCTCCAAGAATTCTAATAAAGATGGTTATTATCTATTGATGCAAGTAATAATTTTTTGGTGCATTACTAGTCATCAGGAACTCTGTTAGATAACAAGGATCTTTTCGAGCTCAAAATAAGCTCTATTTTATATGTGAGAAACTAGAAATGTTAAGTAATATGCTATATATTACACAACTAATAATTGCAGGAGCTAAGATCAAACACAGGTCAATCAGATTCCAGAATTAATGTTGTTGAACAAAATGCTAGCCTCTCTCTGTTAACCTACATTACAAGTGATGCCATCTCTATACTTGAGTTTCTCTGACTCCAATCATCTGAATTATTTAACTTTCTAGCAAAAAGCTATTAGCTTTTTGGACTTTGTTTAAATTTCTTTAGCATGGGATGAAAGAAAATCTTGGTAGCACTCAATAGCTATCCATCAAATCACTGAGCTTTCTTCTTCTTCTTCTTTTTTTTTTTTGCCAGATATTGGAAACAAAGAATAATTGATTTAGTGCCTAATACTTAGAGCCTCTGTTGAAAAACTGACCCTTCCAACCCACTCTAGTACATTACAAATCATAATATTTAGTCTTCAGCTAGGCACATATAGGAACACACAGTTAAATATCTAAATTGAGGGCAGTTAAGTATTTGATCATTAAAATATCTAGTTCTGTATGCTTGAAAAATAACAAAATAATCCTTCCAAATCATGATTTTAGAACTATGTAAGTTAAAGCTAAGTGCTTCACCACTCTATGTGAATGCCAAAATTAATTCCATTAAGGATTTTTATCCCTGAAATCACAGAACCAAGCTTTAATGCTCTGCAGATATGACAGCAAAATGATAGTTTCTATATCCACAATTGACTCATTTTCAATATCAGTGGATTAAAGTTAAGGAAATCCACCCTGCATTTATTATAACTGTCAGTCATTGAGATTATTGCTAACTTTCCTGTATTTAACCATCTTCACTTTCCTTCGATTCCAAACATTCTCTAACTTAAATGTTAACATATTAACGTGCAGATTTCCAGTCACAAGTCCTAAATACTCAGACAATGTAAGTCTGGCATGGAGCCTGGTATCTAGGTTTTTTTTTTTAAAGTAAAAAGCTTAGATGATTCTTACATAGATTATGTTCCACTTGGAAAGACAGTGATTCATGAATTGTTAGTCATTTTTTTTCCTTCAAAATTATTTAGTGAAAATTTGACAATAAAAAAAAGAAAAGAAACAATATTTTCTTATCTATTGGTAATTGGTTAGGACTTTGGAAAATATCATCCAAGAGCTTACTTTTATTAATATAAAATAAGATTATTTTTATATTCCTCATTAATAGTATAGTCTATATCCTACTATTTGTATGTTCTTTCGGGTTGTTTCCAGTCTTGTGTGTTGATTGTTTTTCAAAGCATTCTTCTCGCTCTTGTTTTTTAAATTGACCCTTTTTTTCTGACACATTTGTACCACCAGAAGTTGCTGAGATGTTCTACACCTATCCCTTAGTTTGTTTGCTAATTAAGTTCTTCAGATAGAATATTTAAACATAAGACTTCTTTACTGGTCTTGTCTTTGCTTGTCTTTTTAATCACCAAGAAATTCATGCTAAGCTACCCCATTATAATTGTGGAATTGTTAATTTCTCCTTATATTTTTTCCCATTATTTGCTCTCAACATTTCTATGTTCCTGTAACTTGGCGGTTATGAATTTTAAATTATGACATCTTACTAGCAAAACAAAACCTTTATTATTGACCCTCTTCAACTCTGCTAATCAGTTTTCCATTCTATTTTGTTTACTACTAATATAGATTAATAAGCAACTAGACTAAGAACCTGAATGGAACTCTTTAAAAATTCATATACCTCAGGTAAGAAAGCCCAACATACAATACAAGTGTAAAGATTTAACCTTTTTCATCATTCTCTTCCAAGGCTCCAATGTAGGAGAAAAAAGGTAAACCCAGAAAGAGAAGAAATAAAATAGAGGAAACTCACACAGAATCTTTACAATGCAATTTACTTAGACAAATAAACAAGCATAAGGCACAAATAAGGGGATTGGGCTAAGTTGGCATATAGGTTAACTTCAGTTATTTGAGAATGGAACCAATTTGTTAATATCTTGGGGTGGATGGAAAGTTACAGAAACAGAAAATGATTTTAAGAAAAACAGAAAGAGTGATTTAACAGATATAGTTGAAAACAGAAATTGAAGAAAAACTGAAATCATTTCATGCTTATACTTCATTAGGATGAAATTTTTCAGTAAACCAGTTACATGTATAAGCACTGAACACTATCACATATATGCCAAACAATGATACTGCAAAGAGTTAGCTGCAGTTTATTGCCAATAACCTTGTTAGTTTTATATTACCAATAACCTTGGGTGAGAGAAGTGACCACAAATCATTAGGTTAGCAGGAATTCATGTTTTATTATATAGTAGAAAGATTTACTTCAATATAACTTACTATATGTGACCCGGTGCATATAAGCTCTTACTGCTTTAAAACAGAATTCCATTTTTGTTTTATCTCCTTTGTGAATATCAAAGTTATAGAGCTAGGAGTCTCAACTTCCTTCCAGCTTCAACATTTAACTTGTTTTCACCTCTCTTACCATTACATATATATTCTGAGTTTAAAAATAAGCTTTTTTTCCTATTTTCCACAAGATTAAATTCTTTACTCGTTTCCATTTCCAGTCCTTTGAAAACTAAGTAAAAGGACATATCCAGTAGCCTCTAGGTCATGTCTCTAAGAATAGTCCAACAATCAAAAGGACGAAAAAAATGACTCATCCTCCCTGAAGGTAAAAGTATATCTGATTCCTCCAGTTAGAAGTTCAATTGATTTAATTGAACTGCTTATCTTTAACATCTGAGGATTATAATCATCAATGTTTTTCACCACATTACTTTCAGCAGCAATATTATAAGAATCAAGTCTGTATATCACTCTATAACCCCTTATGTTAAGAGGAATATGGGTGGCGTAGTGATGGAGTATGGTAACAAACATCTGAAGAAGTGTGAAGTTACACCTCAAATTATCTATGGTGTTGAATCCCATTGCTACCTCATTAAAAAATAAATCAACTTTAAAAAATTTATATTGATATTTTTGAAAGCATTGATAATATGAGGTCTACCCTCATAACTTTCAGGGTAAAATATCAAAAAAATTGTTTTAAGAAGAAAATGATTACTACCTCTCCCTCCAGATGAGTGACATTTTCCACTCATCTTTCACATCTCCACTCTGTTTTCAATCTCCTGACCACAGTTAACCCAGTTGGTCAACATTACTTTAATGCTTCCTCTCCTCTTAAAACCCAATATTCCTATTCCCTCAGCTAGAGTTTCACTCTTTCCCATCACCTTTGCTCCTCTTGACCCACACTGTGAGATCAAAGCTTACTTTGATATTTCATTCTCTTCTTTCTTTATATTTTCCATATATATCCGTTTTGCAGCTTTAGCGGTCACACTTAAGTTGATAACTCCTAAAGTTTACAACCTATGTCTTAGTAATTTATGCTTTCCCACCATCTATGTCAGGAAGTATATCCCATGGAATCTGTGACATCTGAATAAAAAACAAATGACCCTAACATTTAACTGCCACCCAAACCTACCCCAAGTCAATCACTGCTGATCCTACCCCACCCTGTGCTTTTGTACTTTCTTCTTTCTTTCCCTAGGAACCTCCCAAGAGCAGAACTTCCTTCCTTACTGGGATACTGGAAAGTCCTTGGCTACATGTTAAATGGTTAGTTAGCCTCTGGGGCTGTCATTCTGACCTGTACACAGCTGCCAGGATTGTCTTTATTAAGCATTACTTTCTTTAAAAAAAAAAAGAAAGAAAGAAAAGATTTATTTTTTTTTTTTATTTATGCATACAAGAACTAGATGTAAGCTAGAGGTTCACCAGAGACAGAGTTGGGAGTAGAACAGGTAGGTCTAATGAAATACACTGCTGAGGGGAGCAGCAGGCAAGACAGGAGAGGTCTGCAGCTCCATGTGGGGTAGCTCCCTGGCCAGGGATGTGAAACAGGGGCAGAGAGGGCTCTGAGGCCAGAGAGCCCTCAAAAGGCCCCAAAAGGCCAAAAGGTTACAAACCAGAACCAAGGGCTATAGCAATAGGGGCTATAGCCAAAGAGAGGACTGTGCCTGATACAGGTTACTGTTTGTGGTGCACAATTGCAAAAGAGTTTAGGCTACAGGAACAACAACTATGGGGCTTATTTACAAACAGGGCCAATAAAAACGTTTATGTATCTATGAAAGGCTGGCTGCTTTATTTAGATAGCATTAGCGATGGTAGTCACTGGTTACCAGGAGTGCTGGGCATCACTGGTCAGTAGCAATAGCTACTACTGGTTCTGCAGAGACAGTGTCAAAGACACTTAGAGTTTTTTGTGAACAGTTGGGTTATACCAGCAACGAATAGCTTTTTGAGACACCAGGCCCAGCGCTTTTGGTACTCTTTTCAGTCAATGTCAAAGACAGGACCAAGGCCTAGTTTCTGGCAGAGTAAATAGCCTTTCTTTCCTCTTTAGAGGACAGCTGTTGGATGCATTTTTCCCTTTTTTTGGGAGGCTTGGACTGTCTTCTCCTTTTCAGGGCTTTTTTTTTTTTTAACCAACAGGAGCTCATTCTCAGGGCTGCCACTTCTCCAGACCTCTTTTTCCTCTGGGCTGCTGCTTCTCTGCACTTTTCTTTGTCTACGTTTATGTTAGTCTGCATGTTCATGTGTTTGTGTGTCTGATGATTCCAGGCTGTCTCTGACCCTAGCCCAAGAGTCTGATTAGACTCTTTTTTAATTCTGCACCTGATTGGTTTATTTTATAATTTACGAAGTGCGCTTTACATAAAAGTGCTTTGCTACCACTGACTTGTGGTGAGAAGTGGGGTCCTGACAGCAAAGCATTAATTAATTCACAACTTATCCCTGATTGGTCCATTCTACAATCCAGGAGGTACACTGCTACATAAAAGGTGTTTGAGGAGTGACTGCCACAACTAACTTGTAGTGCAGCAGTACACTACTGCTCCAGCTGGCTACAATTCGGTAACAGATGAAACTCATGTCACAGTGACTGGCAGTGGTTTGATAGCGCTAAGACTTTAACCCCTGTGCCACCAGGGAGGCTCTATGAAGCATTTCTTTGAGCATGTCAGTCTTTTAAAAATCACTTTTCCTTGCCTGTGACATTTCATCTAAGTTCCTAACTGGCATATAAAGCCCTTCTTCAGCAGTGTTCACAATCCCCGAATTTTCTAACAAAATACCTCATTAATCTTCAGCATATCGCTTTCCAGCTCCATCAGGCAAACCATGACCCTCCGCATTTATCTTAATCATCCATTTTCTGTGTTCCATTTTCACAACCTCAATTTCCCTCCTTTGTCTTTTACACTGGTCATACTTGGTATATTTAGCCCTTTAATTACTGTAAGATTGTCAGTCCTGGGTCTATAAAATTTCTTCAACTTCTCATTACCCTATTTGGATTTTCCTTAAGGGTCTCATGCTTCACAGTCATCAGAGATAACTTCTCTATATTGCTAGATCATTATTCAAGTAAATTGTCAACCTAAATGTAAAAACTATGTATAATTTCAGATAAATGGACTAATATCTAAAATACATAATTTATTCATGAATTCAGGAAACATTTGAGCATCTACCTAATGTCACCAAGTATGCCAGGAACTAGGAATAAAAATATTTTTTTAAAGTTCCTTGAGGGTCTTCCTGATGATTCAGGGGTTAAAGTCTCAAGACTTTCAAGCTATTGGCGGCCACTGCTGCCTGAATTTGATTGTCCACCAGGGAGCTGACCCATATAGTGCAGCAGACCTCTCCTGTCTCACCCGCTGCTCCCTTCAGCAGTGCATTTCAATATATCCATCTGTTCTGCTTCCCACTCTGTCTCTGGTGAATCTTCTCACCCCCACACCTCTGGCCTACACCCCAGTTCTTGTATGCATAAATAAATAAATCTTTTTTAAAAATTTCCTTGAATAAAAATAAACTCAATAGTTTAAAAAGCCTCTCTTAAAAATTACTTTCTTACCTATAAGCAGACACTAATTATTTTGACACTGCCTTTTTATCTAGGACACATTATCTAATAGTTGAACTAATTAAACAGTAGTTTCAGTACTTTATTTAGATTCTTTATTTATGTATAGTGTGAAGTGATTAAGGGAACTGTTTAATGTGCAAAATAAAAAGTTCTCTTATGCAAATATATTGTTAATTATATAGCAGTAAAATTTGCTAGAAAACAGCCTCCCAAATTAATGATGCTCACTTTGGCAGTGACAAATTCTGATATATTTCCAAATGGACTAACCGCTTGTCAGCAACTGTTAGATAACAGAGACTTATACATAAATGGTTATACACTTACTTTCTTTGTGTGACTTTTTGAATAAACCCTTAAATATAAGGGTTTTATTTATTTATTTTTAAAAGATTTTATTTATTTATGCATACAAGAACTAGGGTACAGGCCAGACGTGTGGGAGTGAGAGAATTCACCAGACAGAGTGGGGAACAGAACAGGTGGATCAACCAAAACACACTGCTGAGGGGAGCAGCGGGCAAAGCAGGAGAGGTCTGCTGTGCCATGTGGGTCCCCTCCCAGGCTGGCAGCAGGGATAGAACTTGTGCTGCAGTGGCTGTGGTCTGCTTCATAGTGCGTTGCTTAATCCACTGCACCACCAGGGAGGGCCCAATATAAGGGTTTTATATTTATCCTTTTTTATACTGTATCCTTTTTAGTAGTGCATATAGAATACAAATAGCAAATACCATCTAAACATGTTATTATTGGATAATTTAATACATTTTCTTCTAAAATGAGCATTTAGGATTCCACTTTTTTAAATTAATACATGAATATGAGAATCATAGACATGACCATCTCAGTGAAATCCAGTAACTAATATGAAAGGTCTTCCCATTATATCTATACTTATTAAGTAACATATTAAAGTCCATTAATATTTGTTACTATTAAAACAAAATAAATTTGTTAAAAAAGTTTCTAGTGGTTCTATGATTAATTATGCTTTGAAGTCCTACTGAATAACTTTCAGACAGTATGGATTCTTGACATTTCCTAGAATTATGCACTATTGTGCCATCAGTGTAAATCACAGCATACATTTGTTGCTTTTATTTTTTGTTTTTAATTTTATATTATTGTTGATTTAACTTCACCATTATCAGTTCTTTTGGCTTTTTTTTTGTTATAGATTTTGATTTCCCACCTTTAGTTTGTATAAATGTAGGTTTTCATAAGTGTATGAAGTTTCACAATATCAATAGTCATCAGAGAATAGCAAACAAGCATCAAAATGGGATAGCCTTTAGCCCTCTAATACAGCTGAAAATAACGGGAATGCCCATAGCAAGTGTTGCCTACAATGCAGAAAAAAATGGAAATCCTATAGTTGTTGGTGAGGCTGTAAAATAGTACAACCAGTTTATGGAACTTTGTTTTAGTGTATGTGATCACTCAACTTTTGCCTGCCCTATGCCTTAGCAATTCAATAGCTAGCTAATATAAAAATGAACATTCACAGCCATCAAATGACAAATACAAGAGTATTCATAGCAACTTTACTTATAATAGTCCCAAACTGGTATTGATGCAAATGTCTTTCAACAAGAGAATGGATTAATGTTTTGTGGAATATTAATATAATGAATAGGAATATAAATTCCTATAAATATATAAGTACTACCACCTTACACCGGTAAGAATGACACATATTAAAAAAACCAAAAACAACAAATGCTGGCGAGGATGTGGAGAAAAAGGAACCCTGGTACACTGCTGGTGGGAATGCAAGTTAATCCAACCACTATGGAAGGTCGTATGGAGGTTTCTCAGTCTACTAGGGATGAAACTACCATATGACCTGGCAATCCCATTCCTAGGGATTTACCCAAAAGACACAAAAACACTGATCCACAAGAGCACCTGTACATCTATGTTTATTGCAGTACTATTTATAATTGGTAAGACCTGGAAACAACCCAAATACCCAAACGTAGATGACTGGATCAAGAAGATGTGGTACATATACACAATGGAATACTATTCAGCAATCAAAAGTGATAAACTAGGGCCATTTATAGAAACATGGATGGAGCTAGAAGGAGTTATACTCAGTGAAACAAGTCAGAAGGCAAGAGAAAAATATCGAATGGCTTCACTTTTGGGAGGAATGTGAAAGAGCAACAACTACAAAAAAAAAAAAAGAGTAAGCTCAAGAAAATGGGCAATTACAACCAAAACAAACAAACAGTAACTCAACAAAAACAAAAGGTCAAAGATAAACCAAAGGGACTATTGGGGGGGGTGGAGTAGGGGGAGAGCAGAAGGAGCACAAGGGACTGAGGTGATGGTGCACGAGTGAAATGGTGGTGGGAACTCCCTGGGGAATACAAATGATGTCGAATATAATTAAATACATCTAACAAAAAATGAATGTAAGATAATATATATATATATATACTATATTCCTGTTTAGAAAGTAATAAAAAATATGAAGCAGGACAGCATGAATGAATCTCACAGACATATTAAGTGAAAGAAGCAAAACACAAAGTAATGTATTCCATATGATTTCATTTATATAAGTTCCCCAGGAACTTTATAAGTTTACCCAGGTAAACTAGACCATGTTACCATAGATAGGAATAGTATTAACTTTGTCAAGTTACCAACTGGGTGGGGGCCTAAAGAAACTGCATAGTGCACTAAAAATGATCTTTATTTTCATTTGAATATTGAATGTCTGGTGCTAGTGTGTATGTTTGTGTATGTGTGTACACAAAAATCCATTGCACTTGATTTGCATGCTTTACTATTTGTTAGTTATACTTTAATTTAAGAAATAGAAAAAGAAAAAAAATATTTGCAATTTGAAGAATAATAGTTTTAGACTCAGTGACCTTTAAAAGTAATCTTATAGCCTCTTGCTATTCAAAGTGAACTATTAGCATCACCAGAGAGCTTATTAGAAATCCAGAACCTTAAACTTTCCATGACATGAACTGACTGAAAATCTGCAT
This sequence comes from Galemys pyrenaicus, assembly GCA_019455555.1. Lineage (NCBI taxonomy): Eukaryota > Metazoa > Chordata > Mammalia > Eulipotyphla > Talpidae > Galemys > Galemys pyrenaicus. Next base: position 2,010,109 of record JAGFMF010011386.1, read on the forward strand.
TTTAATATAACTCTTAGTTGCTTCATATGTAATTTAAGGTTTGAGCAGCATTGTCTAGTTAAGTTCCCTGAAGACTAATCATTCCTACTAACCTCATTTCATTTTCTTAGGAAGGTTTTGTCACTCTTCTGAATGGGTAAAGACTTATTTTGCATAACTTTCAACTCTAAAATTCCTTTTATCCAAGTTCTCATCACTCTGCAAAAACTGTTAATTACTGAGCTGTTTTCCCTATGGAGTGTAAACTCATTGAGGGTAGGAGTCAAGTATTACTTAAATTGTGTCCACTGTACATAGCACAGTGGGTACACATGATAAGTGGTAAAATTTTTCTAAGTAATGAAAGAATAAAATAATGACTGTAGTTCTCAAAGTTTATATAGAAGGAATACAGGCAAATATATCTATCCATCCTGTGAACACCATAAAACTGAATGTTCCCCTACCATACATAGTGAGAAAGTATACCATCTTGAGAGAGATTTAAGTAGCATCTCAGAAAGGGACTGACAAAATCAGTGTATTTGTGAATACTGGAGGTCTGGTTTATGGTGGATATTGAGTTAATGGGCTTAGTTAGGAGAGATACAGATGTTTATAAATTAACATGGAGGACACAGCAAGTAGAAACATTTGAAGCATGAGTTTAAAATAATTTAGAGAAATAGCCAGTTTATATTATCTGTTGGACAGTTGGATATTTATATTTAAATTTTTTTCAAGAATTCCCTTGAACAAGGGCCTCCCTGATGGTGCAGTGGGTTAAGCAACACACTTGGAAGCAGATCGCAGCCACTGCAGCATGAGTTTGATCCCTGCCACCGGCCAGGGAAGGGATCCACATGGTGTAGCAGACCTCTCCTGCTTTGCCCGCTGCTCCCCTCAGCAAGGTGTTTTAGTCAGTCTGCCTGTTCTGCTCTCCACTCTGTCTCTGGTGAATCCTCTCACCTCCTTGGACTCCGGCCTGTACCCCAGCTCTTGTATGCATAAATAAATAAATCTTTAAAAATAAAAATAATTCCCTGGAACAAATAATAAGGTTATTCAGATTCTTGTTTTTCTAGACAAGTATTTCCTAGAAAAGTATATTTCTGTTGATGAAGAAAATAAAGTCATATTAGTGAAGATACCAAAATACAAAGTCATACTTACATGGACTAGAAACAATATGGTGTAGATCATTTCAGTTCTCACTGGCCCCACATGCGCTCATTCTTCATCCTGGGTCTGTTAACATCTGGGCATGTGATCAGTCTAAATTGGAATTACTCTTTGAGTTGACCTACTTATGTATCATGTTTCAAGGGACGTTTATTCTAAACTCCACATGTCAGGTTTCCCTGCTCCTTTACTTTTCTGTCTTGAAATTGCATTTTTTTTTAATAGAGAGAAAGGTTTACAACAATACATATAATTTAGGGGTATAGATTCACAATTCTTCTGATGTGTGTTACTGTACCAGACTTAAAAGCTCCAATAATCCCCCACCATAGTCCATTATTCCCCTACCCCACCCTTCTGGTAATCTAAGCTCTACAATTAGATTTCTGGAGTTTATTTTGGTTTAGTTTTGTCTCTTCCTTTGTTTTAATTTATTTGTAGTCCACATATGACTGAAAGCATCAGGTATTTGTTTTTCTTGTTCTGACTTATTTTGCTTAGCTTCCAGTTCCATTCATGTGTCACACACACACAAAATTCTTCTCTTTTTGGAACTGAGTAACATTCCATTGTGCATATAAATACCTCATCATCATAATCCACTCAGCTTCCATTGGACAAATAGGCTGTTTTCATCACGTGGTTACTGCAAATAGTGCTACAATGAACATAAGAGTATATATGTTCCTCCAAATCAGTGTTTTTGTACTCTTTAAGTAGATGCCTAGGAGTGGAATTGCTGGATTTCATGGTGTTCTTGGACCACCATTTGGTGAAGCATTTGTTGAATCAAGCACAGTGGCTACTCAGCAATATTAAAACTCTGGGAGTACCTATCTGAGCACTACAACCAACAAAGGAAGACTTTGCTTAGAATTTTTCCAAATTAAAAAAGGAATAGATCACATCCCTAAACCCTAAATTAGCTTGTCTATTTACCAGCTAGTTCTTTTAGCCAAATTGGTGATCTTTTCGTTTGTCCCCTCTCAAATATTTTTGTGATATCAAGGATACCAGAGAGGTCTGCAGGAATGTGAACAATCATCCCCCCTCTAAAAACAAGCACACTCCCTCTCAAGAGGCCAATATCATTATTAAAGAGACTCTATTCTGAACCAGCACCTGTCCAAATTCATGGACTTCTCAAGTGGCACTTCTCTGAGTAACACTCTCTAGTTCTTTAGGTAGTTTGTGAACAAGGGCATGTAGGATTCTTCCTATTCCCCAGAACTATTTTAAAGCACACAGTGATCTTTTTTCTAAAAGGGAAAACTGAGGACAAAATTGGCCTCTGGATGATGCAGAGACTATCCTGAAGATGGGAATATTACCAATATAATAATGCCTGTAGAGCTGGGAGATCATCTCTGGTGTTACCTTAGTAACTTAGTACCTGAAGATTTTGCCAGTTTGAATCCTAAGACTTCTGTTTGTCCTTTGTTTAGATACTGGAGGCAATATGTACAGTAAAGTGGCCAAGATTTTTAACAATGTTTGCAGTAAATGTGTATTATCATCGCTAGAAATGCAGTGGGATTATCAAAAATTAAGTATACTTTTTGAGACACTATTAGGACTTAGCTCTTCAGCAAGAAAATGCTCCAAAATGCCAACAACAGGCAATGATAATCAGAACATATTAAAAATCTATTGGGTCAGTGACATAGCTCAGAAACAAACCCATGTATTTATAGTCAACTAATTTTCAATGAGAATGCTAATACACAATGGCAAAAGAATAGATGCTGGAGAAATGGGATTTTCATATACAAAAGAATAAAACTGAACCACACTAAAAACTTAGAATTGAAGCTATAAAACTCTTAGAACAAAATGAAAAAAAAAGTTCTTGACATTGGTCTTGGAAATAATTTCTTGGATTTTAACACTAGCAGCAAAGACAGCAAAAGGAAAAATTGAGAAATGAAATTACATATAACTAAGAGCTTTTGTACTGCCTAGGAAAACAATCAACAAAGTAAAAAAGCAACAGTCAGAATGGGAAAAATATTTGCAAACCATATAATTCACAAATGGAGTTATAGATTAAATATCTAAAGTTCCCTTGTCCTCCAATTTCACATGTTCAAATCCCAACTCTCAATATGATGGTATTAAGAGGTGATGGACTAATTCTTTTTCCAATATCCTTTCTGCTTACTGCATCTATCTCTTTAAATATATTTACCATACGACTCCCGACTGCAATGTTGATAACTATGATATGAACATCTAGTGTTTATCTGCAAGGCCATCCATTCATTTTTATTCTTTTTCTGTTTTTGTTCAAAGTCTTTTCAAAATGCTCAGCAAGGAGCAGGAAATCTAATGACAGGGCTAGTTCCCATTCTATTTTTTCCTTTATATGAAACCTTTATTTCAGGTTTTAGCCATTTATAATAAAAGAAGAGAAAACAAGAGTTTCACCTGTTTTAGAAGCTACTTGAGTGTAAGAATGTTTTAGAGCTTAATTCTTAAAGTCTTTATCTTATCTTTCCATTACTTATAGGACTGGACTAGAGTCCATCCATTTTCACAGGAAAGACTTTGGTGATAATCTCCAAAAGGCCTTACTGTTTCGAAAACCCTCTGGGTTCTTATGAAATTTTGGGTCCTCAAGTCACCCATAAAATCTTCTCATTATGCTCTTCTATCTAATGTTTTGTATCCAGTGTTCCCACTAACATATAGTATAGATATAGATTGGTATAGATCTGCAGCCCTGAGTTATACATTCCTAAAACAACTCTAGGTTTCTCTGCATTTAGATATACCTTTTAATACCATATGGACTTTGGAAAGTCTTTAACAATGACTTTCAGTTCAAAGGGAGGTTTAGGGCTTAAAATCAATCTCAGTGGATTTTTGTACCCTGAAATGATGTTTAATTTTAACAAGTAATTGGATTTGGGAAGGTTTTTGGCTAAACAGAAGAGCAAGAAAGCAGATGAGAGAGAGACATGAGATCAGAAGGAAATTGAGAAACATAGTGTGCAGGAAGAGGAACTGTAGAATAAAAGACTTGAGGTGTGAGTTTGATTTAAAGAAAAAAAAAATGTGAGGTGGTTGTAGATTTTTTCACAGTTCTCTTTTGCCTTAACCAATTAATTTCCTGAGGAATTGTTTTTGGAATTTGCTTTTGGAAGACTGTATGCCGGTAAATATATAGACAATTGGAATTTTTTCTTTTTGTTCTAAAAAGTCAGATTAAACAATCTTGATCACATAAATATATGTATCTGCATGCATATATAATATATATACACATATGTATGTGTGTGTGTGTATATAGGATTTTAAAATGTTTTCATTATAGACATCTCTGTTTAAGTTCTTTGCCTAATTTCTAGTTGAATTTTTTTGGTTATACTACCAGATAAGGAGTTAGCTAATAATGGAATGCATGCAATGGAAGTCTATGGCCCACTTATAGAACATGGCCTGATTCTCCAGGGACCCAGAATTCCCAGCCCATGTGCTCATAAGACTGCTTCCAGGATTGCAATCTCTTCTTCCATTTCATCAATTTCTTCAGGCTTCACCATAGATATGCACTCCACAAACCCAAAAGATAACTGGGAGGCAGCTTTCTAGGGATGATAATGGAGCTTAGATATCATGGTCTTTATGGTCAAACATATGTATAATCTCTCAAGACGAAGATGGGAGCTGAAGTGAACAAAGAAGGTGGCAGACTAGAAACAAAATGAGGGCTATTGTCTTTATCAATTTTACTATTTTTCTTTTATAAATTTAATCTAAGATGTATTTTTTATGGAAGCAAACTGAAAAATAACTTAAATTTTAAGGTTATAAATTATTATTTATAATATGATAACTGTTGTTTATAATACTTATGATATTTCTAATATTCAGAATATGCAATAAGCAAGTGAGATTATTTAGGTATCTGGTAGAGGACTTTAAAGTATAAAGATAATATTGCAATAGAACTAAATATGGGACATAAGGAAATATCTACTTCATCCAAATTCACTCTGATGACATATAACATTATGTAAACCATCGCTTTTGCTTAGGCAATTATAGGCACAATTATTTCCTGGATAAATAAATGAGTTTACATTGACTAGACTGAGCTGTGCTTTTTTAAAAAAGAGATAAATGACACAGAAACAGAGCAGAGAGACAAACAGAAGAAATACATAAATGACTGATTCATTTAACTAAAGAAATAAAAAGAATAAAGAAACATACACTAAAACATAATCAGAAGCTAGACATCTATAATATATGTATGTAGGTGTACAAATTGAGCTCTGTATGAATAAATAACAAATCATTTCTTTTAAAGTCTGTTAATTAAATGTATGAAGTGACTACCTTTAATTAATACTTTTGCCGGATGATAACTTAGAATCATTTTATCGGTTTATGTCTCATTTCCTTGATCCATAGTTCAGTCATTATTTTTTCCTCTTTCATAAGAAGCTTAAACCAAGCCACAACTTGTTTCAAGAGTGCAGAAAGATTCTTGACATGTTATAGTATTTCAAATACTGAGGTATATGCCTCTAGGATGTATTTTCCAACTTGAGATAAGTTTAGACTTGTGTCAGGGATTCTAAGGTAGAAGTCACCCTCATTTTCTTACAATTGGCATGCTGATGGTATCTCCTCTGAACTGTGATTCATCTATCACCAGAAAAAAGGAGCAGTTGCTCAGGAATTCTGGGCAAATAATTCAAGAGTCATCCTTACCCATCATGAATTTCTGCTCCAAAGTACAAGCATAAAAACAGGAGTTTGCAACAACAAAGTATAATACTTTGCAATACTTGCAAGGTTGGTCCCAATGCATTCATTTTCAAACTATGTGCAGTTTCTACCCCGACCATGAAGTACTAGATGCACAGAAGTTCCTTTGGAAAATAGAAGAAATCGTTATGGGACTGAAATTAAAATAATGGCATTTCTCCTCTCCCTAGCCAGTAAGCTCTAAAAGAACAAGGACCATAAGTATTTTATTTATAGCCTACCTGGCACAAAATAAGCACTCAATAAATATGTCTTACCTGAAATAATTAAAAAGAAATATGAACAAAATCTTTCCTAGTATTTCTCAGATAATGAGAAAAAATACATTATACTTGAAATGCAGCAAAACAAAAAAATTTAAAGAAATTTTTTTGGTATCTCTAATTGGTAGTCATGAATGGAGGAGTACCTTGGTACCTGCTATGTCTTCATGTCATTAAGCAGCCCAGGCATCTCATTACATTCCATTATTCCAGGAAGTCTCAGGAATGAGTACCACACAACCAGAATCTCTACACACCATAGAGAGTTCCTAAGACTCCACCTTTAAAAAAAGATTAGCATTTAGGGGGAATAAAGGTACCATGTGCTCCTACTCACACTGTTGTCGATATCTGAATAGCTAGGTTCAGATCACATCTGATATAAATATTTTAAAACCTATATTAAAACAAATGTCTGATACTCCTCTTGCAAATTTCATCCAAGAGATGCCATGCTTCTGGAGCCTTTAGTCATCAATTGTCTCATTGGTTTTGGTCAGCATTTCTCCAAAAGTATGGTCTTTGGAGCATTGGTCTGAACAGATATTCCTGTAAGGTTAAGAGAAGAAGGAACTTTCTTAGCAAAAACAGTCTACATTAGTCATGGTTATGATTCTGAGAGAAGTTCTACAGTAAAGACCTGTTTCATTTTGTTAAGATAAGCATTTCCCACCCAAATTTATTTAATCTAGAAATTTCCTTTTAAATCAAAATATGTATCAAACTGTGGCGGAACACTCCTAAGGAAGCTGCACCAGCACTTTGGCTCTACTTGGTTCCATATCACCAAACTCCATCTTGTTAAACCTCATGACAAACAGGATTATGTTGATGTCTTTAAAAATGTTGGCTTTGGAAGTATGAAGCTCTTTTGTTTATTCTGAATGTTTGCCATAAGTCCTGAAGTCTTAAGCCATCTGTGGGCCAAGTGGAAATCTTAACAGTTCTCTAGCTATCTTGTGGAAACACACTGGAAGGTTATAATTTAATGGGATCCCAGACACACGAAAACACCACCAAATGAAGGACAGAATTCCTCTGAATTTCCTGGGAAACCCAGGGAAATGCAAATGAGCTTCACTTCCTCCTCAGGACAGATGACGTGAATGTCCAATCAAAGCGTGTTTGGAAATGAAGGAAAATGTAGGGGAGACCTTGGATTGTACATGTGACCTTAGCCAACGAGCTGCCTTTGGTAACTGCCTAGCAGTGAATGAATCTATATTTCAGCCTCTTCCAGAAATCACTATATCAACCAGTTTATGATTTTCTTTCTCCAATCACTGCAGCTGGTCATTACCGAAAATGATGATCTCAGAGTCGGCGGATCCTGCCAGAGAGCTTGCACACAGAGAGATGCCTTTGTGAAGCCAGCCATAGAAACCTGCATAAAATTGGCCTTCTTTCCTTAATAGAACCACATGAACAAAGATGAGTTTGTTGCTGACTCAGAGCTGAAAGCTTTGTTTTGTAAAGCTCTCTGAATGTATTGCACTCTGCCAAAGGAGAAGGGCTCCTTCTTTAAAAAAAAAAATGACGGGGAAGAACAGTAAGCGGAAACCAGACAACAGATCCAAGTACACACCCTTCGGGGGGGATATTTGTGACTAAAGTGGCCTGAATTTTTTTTTTTTTTTTGGTGAATACTGGTCACATTTCACAAGCTGAATAAAAATGAAAGGCAAAGGAACTTTAATTAATGGGAATGCCTTTTGATTCTCAGAGCAAAACTGCCAGAGCAGATGTACCAGCAAAGAGGATTAGATTGTCCCTTCTATGATGCACTGAAATTTTCTTTTTCCCCTGTAGTAACCCCATTGAAGAGAGACTGTCTTTAGTGTCTAAGATTCAGCACTGCAAAGAAACTGTTGTCCTTGGACACAAAGGGCCACTCTCACAAGACCAGACAGAATATGTGAGGAGAGAACTAATATCCCTTTAAATCTTGGGAAGACAGTTTCACTTTTACTATTTTTAAAAGGCTAAAATAAAAGAGAAATTTGTGATGCATTCAAAGTTGATCAAATATGCATTAAAGTGAACCTTAAAATATGTATGAATACCCTTCATCATTTAGAAAACTCAAATTGAATCAAAAAGGATGCTCAGTTAATACTCCTTTTTTAAATGCAATCAGTCCAGGGTGTTTCAGACTATTTTGGGGTTTGATTTGTTTTTTGATTATTATGGAACTCCATCTAAAAAGACAGAGCTGTTTCCGCTCAAAGGGAATAATTACCAGAATGTTCACTTGAACTGCTATCCAAGAAACCAAAATGATAGTAAATCATCCAGATAGTAGATGGTATACTTAAGTGAGTTGTAAGTGAGTTGTTGTTACTATCCTTAATAACACACTGTGGGAGGAAAAAGAAAATTGAAGTGTGTCTGTTCTTAATGTCTAGTTCCAGGTCATGTGGTATTTCTTTAGTTCTGGGAAAAAAGTTTAAAAAAAGGGAGATCACTCCTCAGCTAGAGCCTGATTCTACTGAAAATAGTGGTGATTCTCTGTACAGCTCAGCTCATGGGAAACCATGAACGCATGCACCACCTCAGACACACTTACTCAAGGAATAGTGAGGTCAATTTACTGCAGAAGCAAAAATGATCCTCTCCTTATCCTCTGCAGGACAGTTCCTTAGTGGTGAATTGCAAAGTTCCCCAAGGGTAGGGAACAGTATTTATGCAAATGCATCAGCTAACTCTGGGTTAGTTTAGCTCCTATGCAGCTATGAGGCTCTGTCATCTAATAAGTAAACATGTAGTTCACAGAAACACAAACACAAAAAAGTCCTGGGCTCTACTGCCATGCCCGCTATTTTCATACCAAACTATTTGTTAGCAGTTTTTTGGTTGCTTAAAGGTGAATTATTATTGATGTGAAAAATAGCTTCCACATGATAGTGTTAGTGACTGTTAAAGTAACAACTAGTTGTAAGGACACCAGTGCAGGCTGACTGAACAGCTAAGTAAGAATGACCCTACCAACTTGTCCAGTCTCCTAAATCTCTGAGAGATTGACTAGTTTTCTCATTTTCACAGGTGGAGAAAGGTTTTAGGATTCCCTGACACATCCTGCATTTGTACAATACTTCCTTGGGGGAAGCCCTGCATGTGTAAGAGACCAGATAGTGGCACTCTAGGTTATTCTTTAAAGGCAGTATCAACATGGACTAATGTTTTTAAATGAATTTCAGACCCATGGCCATTGGCCTAATATCTGACCAATGTGTATCTTCATATATCTGCCTAATAAAATCCTAACAGGATTAACACTGAGAACAAAGAACAGAAGCAGATGTTAAGAAGTATGTGAAAAAAAATTAAGCAAACTCATTGCATTCCTATTGGTTTCATCTTTAGCCAGAAAATAGTTGGGAATCTTCTTCCTTTGCTTAACTACTTGATATATATCATTAACTCTTATTAATGCCTATAAATCCTCTCGTTTCCATGCTAAATCATTCCAGCTCCTTTGAGCTTTTCTTAAAGGTCCCATTTTTCAGATTTCCTTCTACCTGAACCCTAGACCTCTTCCACATTCTTTTTTTTTTCTTCCCCACACTTGCGATTTTTTAATGTCTCTTTGGAAATGATATCCCATTTAGTGGCTTATATAGATATACAAGGTAGTGAAATATAAAGGTATATATTTATAAAATGTATAAATTTATCTTATACATATATCTATATAACATATATAAAGGTAAATGTTATAAAAGTGTGTACTCTATAAAGGTGTTACTTCTATAACCACTCAGGGGCTTGTGGATAGTGTTTGCAACCTATTGATCATAAAGCCTAGTCAAGGAAAGTCCATCTACCATAACCATCTTTGTTCTAGAAGGATTGGAACCCATGGATCACCGTTATTGTTTCAAGTCTGCAAAAGAAAAAGGGAAAAATCAACCCAATGATAGCCAAGAAATCATCTAAGAGATTGTTCAAACATTTGCTTTATTCATTCTACCTCTCTTCATGAAAGAAAATAGGAATACGGAGAAACAATAACAGTATTAAGAAACTGAGGCAACTTCTGAAACTAAAAGTAAGTTGATATCTTCAGTTGGCGATCATCTGAGGAAATTCAGTTCACTGAGTCAGTAGGCAGGGCCCTCAGTAACCAGAGAACCTGGGGCTAAGTCAAAAGTGGAAAGGAAATGAAGGCCTTGCTAGGCTAAAATGGGAAGAAATCAGCATTCCTTTCACTACTGCACCCTAGGTTCCTGAAGGTTACCTGATAATTTTGTATTCTCTTCTCCATCTTCGAGTCCAATAGGCACTTGTGTCTCAGTGTGAACAGCTTTAGAATTAGAAATTATGAAGAAGAAAAACATCTGGGCTTCTTTTTAAGAATTTCTGGGATCATAGGAAAGGCGTGAGTGCAATGTTTCTGGTCTCATAACAGTGACATAGAATTTAAAGAACAATGTCATAAAGAGGGTTTTCAGCTGCCTTGGAGACCTAATAATCACTCATTCTATGTGCTTGCTTTCTCTCTTTGAAATGAGAGGTACTATTTTTTTCCAGCGCCAAGTGGCAAGTGCTAAGTGCCAAGTGCTCTATATACAATGTCTTCTTTAATTCTCATCATAAACTGCCATTCTTCAGTCACACGTCAGATACCTGTGCTCTCCTAATTGAAGAGAGATGTGATGAAATATTGATCAAGTGACGAACCCCTGCTAATGTGTCAGCTAGCTAATTTGTAACCCTAGTGTGTAGAGAAAATAATGCAGATACGTTAACCTAGAAGAGAGGTACCTCTAGAAAGTGATGTTGGAAAGAATTTCAGATCAAGTAAGCATGAATGAAATGTGTATTCAGATTGGCCTTCAAATTAAGGCCCTTACTACAGAAGCAAAAGAAATAATCCTCCCCTTATCCTGATCTGTTTCGATATGGAACCAGACCTGCTGAAAATGTGCTAAGGGAGCAGCGTCCCTCAGTACCCCAGTGACAACATGTGATCACCCTGCCCATAAACTCTCCATGACTCATCAGGAAGTGCCATTTGAACAATTTTAGTTGAAGAAGACAGCCAGCTCCCAGCCCAACCCTTGCACACTCCTTTCCCTGTCATAAGCTGAAGAACTGGATTCAGAAGACATGTGCTTCTAATTATGTAACTGGGTAGACGACTCCTTGCAATTGGTGGCAGGAACTCTGAAGACTCCGAGTAGCTACAGAGCCATAAACTCAAACAGTTTCCCTTCTGAGCCTCCTCTGATCTCATTTATAGTCAGATATCTGATGCAAGGAGGTAATAGAGTACTCATAAATATGTATTTGAGGAAGATATGCAGTATAGAGAAGAAACACAATTGATCAGGAAACACAGTTCATAGAAGATTTAAAACACTGAATTTTGAACTGATAGGCTTTTTTTCTTTTTTTGTAGAATCCATGTGTTTGTTTGTTTTTAAATTTTATTTATTTATGCATACAAGAGCTGGGGTACAGGCCAGAGTCCAGGGTGGTGAGAGGATTCACCAGAGACAGAGCAGGCAGATTGACCAAAATACACTGCTGAGGGGAACAGCTGGTGAGGCAGGAGAGGTCTGCTGGACCATGTGGGTTCCCTCCCTGGCTGGGGATCAAACTCATGCTACAGTGGCTGCAGAAGCCCCACAGTGCAGTATTCAACCCCTTGCACCACGAGAGACACCGGATCCATGTGTTTTAGGAACTGACTTGAGTTGTGTTGCTAGACCAAAAATAATACATTGAAAGATGTTAAGACCCTCCCTGGTGGCACAGTGGGTTAAGCAGCACACTATGAAGCAGACCGCAGCCACTGAAGCACGAGTTTGATCCCTGCCGCTGGCCAGGGAGGGGATTCACATGGTGCAGCAGACCTCTCTTGCTGTGCCCGCTGCTCCCCTCAGCAGTGTACTTCCATTGATCTGCCTGTTCTGCTCCCCGCTTTCTGTGGTGAATCCTCTCAACCTCCCCACACACCTCTGGCCTGTACCCTGTGCTTGTATGCATAAATTAATAAATAAATATTTTTAAAAAAAGATGTTAAGATAAAACACAGAAGGTAAGATAAAATATTGAATGACGGAGAGAGGAGGTAGAGGTGTGATTTTAAAAAGGGTAGATGGAGGTCTTCAAAGAGATGATGTGTAAGCAGTACCTGGAACAAAGTGAGAGTGAATCTTTAAGCCTACACGCTTCCAAAATGATGCCATTTTAAAAACAATGAGACTACAGTGAGCAGCTATTGGATGAAGCTGTGTAAAATAGAGAATTGGAGAAATATTGATCATGTGGTAAATCACAATAAAGAGATGAGGTGTTGATAGTGGTGACACCCTCTCCAGTGCCTGCCCCCTGCCAGCATTAGAACACAGGCAGAACTTTGATCCAGGTGAGATTTCTATGTCATTCATATGACCCAGACCAAATCTGGGTTTCAATTTCTCATCCAGGAACTGCTCCATGTGAGCACATCTTGCAAGTATCTGAGTGGTGGGGAGAAGGTACCATTTCTTCTTTTTGTGGGTGTAGGTGTGGCAGCTGGGACCTTAGTGCATCTGCTCTCTCTGCCTAAGGCTGGTTCCAATTAAACTCCTCCCAGGGGAGCCAGGCAAAAGTTAGTTAATGTGACTGGCATTTTTCTCTTAGTGGTTCAGCAATTATTCATTTCAGGCTAAGCCCCTGAATGAGTATCCTCCCAGTCGACTACCAAGAGCAGCTCTGATGTCATGGGATTATGTCTGAGGATACTCTTTCCATGGTGTAGCCTCTTGTCTTGGATGACATTAGATACTTTCTGACTCTGAAACATGGGGGAAGGGACACACGAAATTGAGATAATATTTAGAACAAAAGTCACCCTACATGAACCTTTCAGGGAAGGGGAAGAAAAGCCCTACCTCTATTTTCTTCCCTGCCTTTCATTCTCTACTGGTGTTACTAATTGGCCAATCCCAGTCAAAGGCAAGAGAATGGCATCCTTTTAGATCAGGCATCTTGGTCTCAGAGAAACATGAAAAAATGAGTCTGGAAAGACAGATGACAGGCAGCAAATCCCTATAATGGTCAACTTTCTTCTTTCCTGTTCCAGGATCAAAAAATACAAAATAACACAGTTCTAACAGTCATGTTCTTCCTCTGGAAAACAGTGATTATTTCTGACTTCTATTTCATATCATACACCTTAGTTTTTGCTCTGATCACATAATTCCAGTTCTTACCTTTGGAAAGATGCTGTGGAGACAAGCATTTCCCCATGATGGGAGCCAACAAGCCATAGTAGGGCTGGGGCTACGTCTGCTTCCCCTAAAACTTGCATAATGTACAAGGTAGGAATGATTTCTACATTTTTAAGTGGTTGAAAAAAATAAAAAAAAATTTATTGACCACGCAACTGCACAAAATGCAATTTTCAATGTCCACAAAGAAATTTCTACTGGAACCTGAGTGAAGTGATTATTGAGCATTAACTCTGTGAACAGAAGTAAAACACCTAGCACAGGACTAACACACATAGGAAATTATTTTTGCTCTTACGTAAATAACAGAAGTGAAAAAAACACGCAGCATGAAGCAATGCAAGTCTTCTTGCCTTCATTTTTATACACTTTTTTTACTTCACCATCCACATATTTCAATCTTCACATACTTTAATAGTATCAGAGATTTGGCTCTTATCTATAGCTTATCCCTTGCCTGTAGAAACTAAATTATATTCCTTTCCAACCAGCTTAGATAAAAGTTCTTAATCTTTAGTGTGCTTAAAAAATCACACAGGAGTATTAAGATACTGCTCCCTGTGGAGTCTGAGTTTTAAAATAATCTTAAGAAACTTTAATATAGGATGCTTTCACCCATTCCAACACACATATCCATGCACTTCATTTCCAGCACCTTTCAATCTCTTTTTTCATGGACTTCTTTTCCCTCCTTTTAGTATCCTTTGTCTTAAAAAAAAATGATCAAAATTTCTATTGTGGTAGTATCTTTTTTGGCGACCTTCCAATATCTTTTATTTTTTACCATCAGATGCTGCACATATGCAATCTGTAACACAGCTGAAGCTATTTGGGGAACCTATTCTATGATTTCTATATCTGTAATTTCCCAAATCATCTCTCATTTTCCATTTCTTTCTTCTTTATTTCCTTTGTTAGTTCCATTTTATTTTCTACATATCGAACATAGAATCTTCTTTCCTTATTTTACTGCCACAGGTTCCCTCACTCTCGGTGAGCTGCTCCAGCCCCTGTCACAGCAATCTTTAGGGAACTTCTCAGTGGGGGTCTAATGTGCCTTCACCACAGGAAGTAGAGCTGTATTCTGTTTCCAGACGTGGTTCCCAGGTTCAATGGAACTAAAGAGGCAATGCATTCATTTTTCACTGCCTGAGTTAGCAGAAAGAGGAAGTAGATGGAGAGTATGCAAATAGAAAAGGGAAAGGTACATACCTTCTTTGTTAACAACCTTCTTTGTTAACAATAAGGTTGATTGTGGAGAATATGGGTTATGTCAGCAATCAAGTAGACTTGCAATACTGAACTGCTGTGTTACAGATTTACACACCCAGATACAGGCATTATATGGAAATATCAGAAATGGAAGGGATCTTCTAGACATTTGCAAATCCATTTAGAGGAAGAATACCCTATCTAATGTTATTCATCACTAACAAACAAATTAACAATACAGAAAAGGTAGCAATCACCAGTAAAGGCTACAGTGCTACTCAGGGTTTTATATCAATGACTATTATCAAGCAATAATGAAGCATGAAAATGGAAAATACTTCCTGAATTTCGGAGAAGGTATTTCAGAAATTTAGTGATGAAACATGCTGTTATAAAGGAATGGCCCTTGCCGTAACTGGCATAAATATGAACTGAACTAGAGAGAAAGTATCTTGATTAAATAGCCATTAAAAATAATTTCTAAAATTTTAAGAAAGAAGGCAACTAAAGAAACCTTCTGACTAGGACAAACCAGGTATGTGAGCACGTGACCAAGGAAAAGACAAAAGATCAGTGTGACTTTTTATGACTAGTTTTAGGAAGATTGATGTTCTCACAGAACAAGATGAGCTCCAAAAATTCTACACAAAAAGAACTTTAAAGAATAAAGAGGAAAAGGCTCAGAAGATATGATGTCATTTTCACAGGTGACAAAGAAAAGGCAACTGACTCAACATTACTGCTGAGCAAGTCATTTTATCTCTGGGACACAGTTCTTAACCTCCTCAACAAATGAAAAGGTGTTGAACACCAAAGGTCCCATCAATCTTAATTTTGTTTCCACTGTATATAAAGGAAAATGACTGTCAAGCTAGGAAGGAGGATAGATGGATAGATAGATAGATAGATAGATAGATAGATAGATAGATAGATAGATAGATAGATGACAGATAGATAGATATAGAGAGAGTGTTTTATCTAACCATAGCAAAGTGAGAAAATGTCAGGCCAATTAATAAACAGAACTTCTACTATATACATATATATGTATATATATATACACACACACACATAGTGTGTATATATACACACACATAGTGTGTATATATACATACACATAGTGTGTATATATACACACACATAGTGTGTATATATACATACACATAGTGTGTATATATACATACACAGTGTGTGTATATATATACATACACAGTGTGTGTATATATATACATACACAGTGTGTGTATATATATACATACACAGTGTGTGTATATATACACACATACACATAATAAATAAAGGTATATCACACTGATTTCATTTCTGCTAATAAGCTGTAGAAAAATGTCATGAAAATGATTCCATCTTTTATTTCAGTGATAAATCCACCAGTGATACAATTTTAAATTAAAGAGTCGGAGTATATGCAGCAAAATGGGAATGGAACTCAATATGAACAATAGTAACACTATGTATTTTTATCGTTCAAACTATGTAGCCTTGTAAACAACACCTAATGTTTCTGGTCTATTTCTTAATTGGCTAAATAAATAAACATTTGGGCTATTTAATTCTGAATTGATTCCCTACTCTAAAATTTAAAGATTTTAAAGTTTTAGTAATTTGATATAAATATACATTCTTTCATTCTTTCTCATTCTTCCATTTACACTTCATACGTTACTAGGCTGCAAAAAGATCTTGTGTTGGCTTTTGGTACTGTTCATGATTTTTACCAGACTTGGGAGAAGATAATTGAAGGCCTCCTTGTCAAATTTACAGATAATACAAACCTAGATTGTGTGGCTAAAATGACATAGTACAGGAACAGGATTTGAAATATGCCTTCAGAGATTAAAGTGTATAGATTACTTTTATACTTGAATGAGAATATCTAGTTTAGCAGCAGTTTAAATGTTTGAAAAGCAACATTGCCTTCAAATTTAATGAATCCATAGTGTGATATGAAAGCCAGAGAGAGAAAAATTTCTCCATGTTACTAATATATAACCAAAGCCTCAAAGAAAAGTACATATATCTTTTAACTACAAATTTCCACTTGTAGAAGTTCATTTAAAGAACAATGAAGAATATGTCCCTAAAGTATCAGATATAAAAAATATTAATTGCTAAACTATTCATAATTACTTCAATTTGGAAGAAACATAAATATTCAACAATAAGGTGAGGGCATGTATGGTTGAATAAATGTGATAATTTCAACACCTCATGAAATAAAAAGATACAGACGCATATGTGTGTATCCTTATATATGTATATCAGCATCCCTAGAAAGGATAGCCATGATATACCAGTGAAATAAAAATAAAGACAGGTTTATGGCAAGTTATGTAATATAGCTAGTGTGAACTCATTCTGATAATATGTAATAAATGATCTCAGAATTCCAAGTATATGTATATGGGACACCTTTCCAGGTGTACACTGATAGTAACTCATTCATTTGTTTCTTTACTAGTTACACTATGGGACAATGACAGAAGTTGTAAGAGATATTTGTTGCATTTGAGCAACTCAGTATCCATTTCTCATTCTTTCATTCAGAGTGATCCAGTACCTCCCGGGTTACCCCTGTCCTTCTTTCAGACCCCCCAAAATGTGTGGATGCAAAGACCCTTTAGGAGAAAGAATTCACCAGTTTTGAATGATGGCTAAATTTTATTCGAGACTTGTGCATGAGGGAACCACTGCCAGACAGGAGAATTTAGCCTGGTTTCCCAAGGGGAGTTAGGGCATGTTTAAAGGGTAGATCCATGGGGCAGGGTTAAAAAGAGAAACAGCAGCTTGTTCTGATGGCCACGATTCCTGGGCATGCCCATGCAGACAACCAGTCTTCACCTTCCAGGAAATTGTTACATAATTACTAGTCAGGATCTAACACTTTTCTTTTTTTTTACTAGAATGTCACCTTTAGTCATGGCCCAAATTGTTTGGATGGGATATGGGAATGGGACTCACCAGATTGTGATTTAGTCCTCCTGTTCAGAGAGGACATGGGACAGCTCTTTTCCTATCAGCTAGACATTTCTTTTACCTACGTTGCCTCATTCTACACTCAAGAATTGTCTAAGGACTGATTTGAACCTAATACTAATTTTCTGACTGGGACTGGGATAACCTCTTTTTTATTAATTTGAACCTGAAGGATGTTGTTTCAAGCTATAGGGTAATCTTTTTTCTGGGAGTCTGTCTGAATGTGGAATGTACAGAGAGGAAGTAGATCTCACATGTTCAGGCGAGATCAGGTCTGAGGTTGTCATTTCAACTTGCTGATATAGCTCTATCTGGAGTCAGTTCACCTCATACTTTAGAATTTTCAGTTTTTAGCCTAATAAATATCATTTGTCTTTGCCAGTTTGAATAGAACTTTCAGGTTCTTATAACTCTAAGTATCCAAATGATACAGTGGGGAGAACAGACAATACATTTTAAGTTTGCTATCAGTTTGTGCTTATATCAAGGATACTAAAGTATCTATGCAACAAATAAGGGAGAAAATCAGTCTTATAAGTCCCAGGACATGGACATTCTCCACTAAGGGGATTAAACAGAAAAATTAAGGTAACCTCCAGCACCTTTCCTGAGAGTGGAGCCTGGAGGAAAGTGCAAAGGGTAGACCGCCAGGCAAGAAAGTGATCAGAGAAAATAAGGTCCAAATATCCCAGAAGGGTGATTTAAGTTTTAGATGTCATTAATTGGGAATGACAAATGGAGTCATGGATCAGGCAGTTTCTCTGTGTGATGGCAATGAGTCCAGCTGGTTTTTCCAAAGAATATTTTCTTACGGTTTGGGTCAGAGTCACCATATGATTCTGAAAGCTACATGAGCAGTACACGACTGAGAGGGGAAATGTACCAGAAGCTCTAGAGCAACAGCGGTGGCAAACTGAAGAAGACAGAACAATAGTCAAGGACCTAGGAAAGGGCTGCAGGCAGCTTCTTTTAGAGCAGAAAAATGATGCCAGCACAGGAGCAAGCCGCATGCACTGGGCTCTGAGTGCAGGTCATGAAGACAATGAGAACAGCCTGGAGCTGTGAGGAGGGTTCAGAGCTAACACCTGGGACAAAGGAAAGAGAACGGCAGAGTTAGCAGCTGATGGACTGAGACGCAACTATTGGAGGCACCTCCTAGGAATCTTTCTGTCTTAGAAAGAAGTGGGAACCTCACTCCTGCCATCATGCAAATGTTGGACATGGAAGCTAACAGATGTCTGACCTAAATGGCAGCGTAAACATTCTGTAACTAAAAATAGGGATTTGGAGATGTGGAATTCGGTGTTATTTTCTTTCATTCTTTCCTCCCTCCCTTCCTCTGCCCTTTCCTCTTTACCCTCTTCCTTTTTTCTTCATTCCTGCCTTCTCTCTCTCCCACTCTTTCTCATTTTTTCTGTCTCTTGAACATAAACATTATATAGTAAAAAGATATATTTTTTCATAAAATGGCAAAAAAGATGGTCTTTGCTTGCTTTAATAAAAAGATAGTATCCTGACCTAAGAAATTCTACCCGTGGAAGTAATACCTACACTTTAACTTGTACTGATCAGTGTACCTCTACACACAACTCTGATAACACATCTTCATTTTAAGGGTGATTTTGATAAATTAGAAGGGAAATGACAGTAAGAAGGAGGATTTGATACACCATTATGAAAAAGAGTCTTTGAAAGAGGAGAAATGTCTAGCCTGAGCAAAAAATTCAGGATGGAGAGGAAAATAACTGTACTTAGTAAGATTCAGATGCTTGCTTCATGTTTGGAAATAATCAGTAATAAATTGATATTTTCCTGACTAATTATAAATTTTGTATGAAAGGCCATTGTGAATTTTGCTGCTTCTATTCTTTTAGACTCCATTATTGTGCTTTACATATGGTGAAGCCCCATTATTTAGTTGTGTTAGCTCACATTTGTAGTACACATACATAACTAGAAGCTGAACGCAGGACCTGGGAAACAAGTGAAGAACTCTCTTAGATCTTTTTGCACTTCTGATTCTCCCTTTACCCCAGAACTTCATCTTTTCATCTCTAGGGACCTTTGATCTACTGCTCCTCACATTTGCATTCCTCATTATCCTGCAGTGCTCTATTGCTAAGATTTGAGTCTCTGAAATTCTAATTACAATTTCAAACTTTCTGAACAAATGGCCCATCAATGCTTCTAACCTAACATGAATAAGAATAAACGTGTCATATTTTTATCTGAATTTATACATAGTTTTGTTTTCCGTATTTCTGACATTGGTGCCACCACTGACTTGTCAATCAATGTTCGAAACCTCCAAGTCATCACTCTTCCAAAGCCAAATGCTACTCCTCTACCATACGTCATACCCTTATAAACTACTTTCTGAACTATAACAGCAACATTCTAACTCTGCTTTGTCTCTCTTTGCACTCCATCAAATCTTTTTTATTACTCTAGATTATTCTTCCCAATGCTTCACTCTGATGATGAACTTTTTTCCTGAAAACACTTACTGGGTTCCTTTTTGATGAATTAGAATCTAAACCTTCTGGCTTATTACACAAAACTTTGAAAAACTTATCCTATTCTGTCTTTTCCAATATGATTTCCAATAACTTCCAATGTCGGGCTTTTGCATCAAACAATTTATTCTACCCAAGTATCTTGATTCTTCTCAGTCCCTCAACTTCCCCGTTGATTTCCATCCTCAAGTCCAACTTCAACACCACTGCTAATTGCAGCTTATTCTAATCTCCCATCCTCTGAGTCAAAAAGTAAACTTTTCCTCCTTCAAACTTCTATGTCTTTTTTCTTTCGCTCTAATTATTCTTACTCCTTCCTCATATTTTCAAAGGAAATTACACACTTAATTGATTTTCATAATAAAGTATATATGGGACCTCATATTAAGTGTCTTTGTGTAGTAATTCATCCAATGTTTTAAAATATTTGTTGAGCACCTAATATGTGCTAGATGATAAGAATAATGAACAAGATGAATTTGTCCCTACTTTCTTCATTTCATTTACATAGGAGACTACAGACAACCAATAACTAACAAAAACCTGATTAAAATTAAGAGTATACAATGCAATATGAATATACAGGAAGTGAACATATAAAAAATCTTGCCTATTAATCCAAAACATTTTTTCAAAACGAAGTCAAATTCACTCCAGCTTAAAAGTATTTGCTTGCTTAGTAGAAACTTTTTTTCTTCATTGATTTTTCAAGAAAACTATTTATCTTGTGTGATCTGGTCAGTAGAGCAAAAAAAGTAATACCTGAGGTACAAAATAGAAAACTAAATTACCACTTCTGGGCAAACATAACTGACTAGTTTTGCCACAAACCTAAGGCAAAGGTATGGTATTACCTCTTTCTTCCTGTTGTTTTACTCTGGAGCAGTTATTTTCTGCTTTTGCCAGTTGCATGGACCATCAATCATGGCCAATAATCTCCAACAAAATAAGAAGAGCAAAAATATAAAGAGGCAAGTGATTCATCACTAAGCCTGATGCCAGCTGTAAGGGAAAAAGCCCTTTCTGACTTGAAGCTGGCAGGCTCAATAGCACATTATTCCCCAAGGAACTATGACTTAAAATTTCTGAATGGGCTCACCACCAGTCTCACTTGGCAGCCTGCTATGCCTGCACAAGCACATCAACTCTTCCAATACATGTTGTTGGTTTTTTTTTTTTTTTTTTCAGAATTGAGACCACTTTGGGTATATCTATCATCATCAAAGACAAGGTTGGATTTTCATTTTTGTTTTCTCCACTTGAATTAATGCTTCTGACTGTGAGGGTATAAAATTCCCTTGTGCTCTCCTCCACAGGATTTTCTTTCTTTAACAAAAAGCACCATATACTTGTAAGCACCTTTCATTGTCAGTACATGAATCCTGAGAACAACAAATCACAGCTACTTTTATATCGTGGCATGTGGGTGAAAAAAGGGCCACCAGGACAGAAGACAACACTCCAGATAGACACTGCCCCACAGGCAGCAAGATTGCCTCACAGAATTTCCTGTACAAAGGTTATAGGGAGAACTGGTTATTCTGTGACCTTGAATTGAAAAGAAAGACAGTGAACTAATAAAAGCTGTTGCTGTTGCAGCCTATAATTAAAAGTCATTTATACATCCTTCAAGACTATGAAGACTACACAGGCCATATAGGAAATTGCCCACAGTGAGCCAGAATTTTGCCCCTGCAACCAGGGATAAAGACGAGAATGGAAAAATAGAATATGCTTTTTCACCCATTTCCCCCTTTTTCCTAAGGGGGAAAAGGGAATTTCTGTGGCAAGCATATTGGAGACATTGTGGAAGAACAGTTCCTCTTCACATAAAGGTTACCTCTGTAACGTTGCCAAGGTCAGTGCTCCAGCGGGTCATCTGCCAAGTAAGTGGCAGTCATGGAATCTATACCGTGGCAGGCGTGGAGGCAGGCCTCACTCTCCCACCCTCCCAATGAATCAACGTTCTTTGCTCCTTTGTACCAGAACTCCCATTTTCCCACTCTCTGCCCTCCCTTCTCATTGGAGAGATCCTCTTCCTCACTTAGGAGCTGAATGTTCTGTTGTTTGCCAGGAACCCGGGCTTGCTGAATGCTGATTTCATGGAAGTCACACAAGAGAAGCAAACAGTAATTTTCCAAGCAATCTACATAAAAAGTGACCTTACAAGGCATAAAGTGCCCACTTGGCCCATGATGCATCTATGCTATTTTAAAGGAGGGGAATGCACAGATGTGTGTGTGTGTGTGTGTGTGTGTGTGTGGAGAGAGAGAGAGAGAGAGAGAGAGAGAGAGAGGGTTTTGTCTCTTTTGGGGTATACATCAGATATATAGATACATATATAGAGATGCTTTTGTTTTCCTTTTTGGTTTGAAATGGCTGTCTTTTTCTTTTTTATTCCATAATTTTTTTTAGTCTTTTTTTAAAAAGCACAAGAAAAGTGCCAATTCAGACTAGCTGTTCTATTTCTTTAACCTCTTCTCTAATATATTCAAGTCATTTAATATCTAATTTTAAAGAAAAGTATATTCCATTTCCTTTATTTTGATATATAAGATGAAAGAGGCTAAAAGAAGAATATGTGTTCATTGAAAGATACTTTTCCTATCCCCGTCGTCATGTATGTATCGTATTACTTTCTGCCATCGTCAAAAAGAAAACAACTAGCATATGGCATCTTTCACTATGATCATTGGTATTTATTCAACTTCTTTTTATGCTGAGTCTTTACAGAAATTAACTGGAAATTAGGTAATTGTTTGTAGTAAGCTGTGTCTTTTTTTACTCTAAACAGCTCCAGAAGACAAACTGTCACTCTCCTTTAGGTCACCTGTCATAAAGATGTATGTGCTATCATGATGAACTCACAGGGAAAACATTGTTTGACAGTAATATTTGCTTTTATTATGTTTTGAATAAATCATGGCCATAGGTCCAGGTTTTCAAAGTCCTGGTTATGCACAGATTGCTTACTATGAAAATCATCCTTTTTATATATTAATATCAATTAATTGACTATATTATACTGACACACAGCTATGTCTAATTTTTTCTCTCTAGTATCATACATCTTAATAATGATTAAATAAAACTATAAAAAGCATTATATTTAATATGTTGTATGCTTGATACTTATGGAAATTAGAAAAAAAAGGATCAGAGCAAGCTAACTTCATGGAAGAAACATATTTGATGAGAAATGTAATATCCAATTGATAATAAGTTGCAGATTGACCCAAATAGCTATTGAGAAATATAATATCCATGTAAGTAATATGATTCCACTCTAGATATTCTTCTCAGATTATTAATGTCTCCTATTTTCACGTCTGAAACCAATAGACATCATCAAAATCAAATCTGATGTCAAATCAGAGAGCTCAGACTCTGTAATGGGAAATACTCAACATAAGTTTCTGCCTGTACAACTCAGTCCAGATTTACAACAACTCAGAGCTGTCCTCTGCTAGCAATCTCAGTGGATATTTGAAAAATTGGATAGATATGAATTTGTAACAATTCCCTAACATTTACATGGGGACTCTTTCCAGAAGGAAATTGAAACACAAGAATTACAGAATGAGGGGACTGAGTACTTTGAGGCTTCTCAGGATAGAAACAAATCAAGTCAGTTTCCAGGAGACATAAGATTCTTCCATGACAATTAAATGAAAATCTCAATATACAGTTGAAATATTAGTTTATTTGAATAGAACACATTCATCTTGATCATATTCTGAGACACGTAAAGATGTGTACAGATGGCTATGCTTTCTTTAAAAACAGTTGTCTTGAGTCTTTTCAGGTCCAGAATATGGGTTTTCCATTCTGATCAGTTCCAATTGTAAGTTACAGATTGATGTTTGATATTTGGTCCTAGGATTTATAGGTAGTTACATTTTGAATTCTAAGGAGGCAATATATTATATGTTACATTAGCTTTCTTTTACCCAGTTTATGTAATTTGGAAAGTTGTTTTAAAATAAGAACCATCACCATTCATGTATTCTAGAATAAGAATGTATTTCCCTATATTTTTCCTTAAGTTTTTCTACATTTCGTTAAATCAGATTAGTCAGATGCCCCCTACTGCCCAACATGGGAGGCATTAGACATGACTATTCAGCATCTGGCCTGTTGTTAATCTAAGTTGACCTCCATTCTGGAAATAAAATACACACTGCACTTTTAGAAAAGGATGAATATATGTCTCTATAACATTAATTTATCAGTTACATTGACCCTCAATATCAGAAAGAAAGCATAACCATTGTGTTTGCCTATCATTGTGATTGCCAGGAAAGACGGGTCCTTAATAATTGAGGTGGTGGACATAGTCACTGACTTACCCAGAACCCCAAATTGGAGAGGGAGCCTGGGACCATACGCTCACCTCAGAATAGAAATAGAATTTATTATGTGGAAACATTTCCCTTAAAATGTAACACCAAAACTACAAAATAATCTGTATTAGGAACTCATGATTTCTTACCCTTATTAGAGAGCTTTGTCTATTTCTGACTACCAAAGTTTAAAATGGAAGAGCACTGTTTGTTTTTTTAATTTGGTGTCTACATCATTAGATAGTTCATAAATGAAGTACCTTTTCCAGTGATTTTTTATTTTTAGTGGCTACAACCCCAATATCACCTTAGACCTTTCATTCTCTCCAAAATCAAATGGACATTCCCTTGTGTCCCACAACTCTTGTTCTTCTCATGGCCATGTTATGAACTAGCAACAATTCACAAAAGATATTAAATTAGGAAATAACTTCCTTTTTCATAAGGATGGATTTTGATTTGTTGAAATAATTATCTAGGCCAAAGATGGAGTCGTTGCTTTCCAGGGTGCCATCTTAGCCAGTGGAATCTTAGGTATCTTTCCTGTGATTGTAAATGTTCCCCTTGATGGGAAACACAGTTTGCACAGCCAGCCCATCCTCAAACGCCAAACCCACTCACACCCATATCTGTTCACCCCAAACAAGTTGATGAGGGAGCTATAGTCAACCAGGTATCTTCTATTTTTGTATTCCTTGTTCTTTATTCTCTATCCTATAAAAGCTTCCTGCCTACTGCCCCATCTTTTAGTTCACTGAAAGGAGACTGCTTAATGAAGTGTTAAATCATGTTTGTTTCCACCATCCCAACTGTCTTTTTTAATCATTTTTTAACAGACTGATGATTATGCTTTCTTCACACACAAGTAAAAACTTAGGCATTTACTAGTTTATTTTTAATTCTAAAAATACATGTAATGCTTTTAAAGCAAAATTGTTTCCTATTTTTATCATTTAATCCCTATCACTGCTCTGTAATTAAGTATTATTGTCCTCATTTTATGGACAGGGTAACTAAAGCCCAGAGATGGTAAATAATTCGTCCACATTCACACAGCGTGTGACAAAGGAAATTGGTTCCTTTTAGTCATATAACTATGCTGTCTTTCAGTGTATGAATTATGTACACCACAGACAGATGGTGCATATGTTCTAAATTTGCAAAACATTTCATCTGCCTTATGCAAGTGTGAACAAGAAAAGGACATGATTAGTCATTCTTTAATATAAAAATGTTGGATTGCACTAACTATGCCCTTTTCCTCAAAGGTAAAACAAGAAACTGTATCTGTATCCAAAACCTGTATCTCCAATAAACATGGATTTTAAAACAAATTTATGAACCAAGAAATTATAACACAGATTAAAAGCATGAAACTATATATAGATAAGCTATCAATTTAAAGCTTTCTAAGTCCTTTGAAAAATATTTCTGTTTATATACTTTAGAAAATATGTATATCTTTATACATTTCATATCATGAGTTTACAAATGCTCCCTTTATGCCTTCTTTGTTTTATAAAATTACTTTTATAACATATAATTTTTTTTTTACTATAGTGTCCATGTGTTGTTTTAGACTAAGCTGATAGTTAACGAAGCTGATAGTGTCCATGTGTTGTTTTAGACTAAGCTGATAGTTAACAAAAAGCACAAAGATGGAATTTCTTTGAAATAAGTAGGTTATATTTCTGGTCATTACATTTCAATGCTGGTATTCCTAGTGAGGAAGACTTCTACATATTCATTCAGTGATCCAGAACCCTTTCATCTCGTGAATCTCCTTACGAAAATCTCTTAAGAAATTTTTCCATTAAGTTGGCATATGAAAAAAGAGATCATGGAGAAGACTGAACAGTCTTGTTAATAAGTTTCAGCCCAGAGTTATGTGTCATTGTGATAGATATTACTATCTATGGCAAGATCTAGTCATTTCTTCCCATCTAGGTAATAATGACTTTTAAAATGGAGTTTCTGGTTTACCCACTGCTTATCAGTAAAAACTCTATACTATGGATGAGGCTTATAGGTCTTTGATGGGTAGATATTCTTTCTGGCACATCTTCCAATGGCAGATTGTGACATTCTATCTCTATGATGATGTAAATGAACTTGAAAGCAGATCTTCCTGACCTATTCAAGTCTTCAGAGATGGAAGCCCTAGTCAATGGCTTAACTGCAATCTTGTGAGGGGCCTTGAGGCAGAACCAGGCAGCAAAGCTGTTCCTGGATCCTTGAGGTCTTTATGTTAGTTGTTCTAAGTGTTAAATTTTGGGGTAATTTGTTATGCAGCAATATATAGCTAATACAGATGGCAAGCTAATTTTACAGAACAATTCAGAACATGTTCTTTATTTTTTTATTTTTTCAGAAAATTTCAGAACTTGTTATCTGTTTTTACTCCACCCAAAGTGAAGATTCCTAAATTTCTACAATCCTTCCTATCCTTACTTTTGCTTGGTATCATTCCATGAAGAAGACTATAGGTCTGTGGAAAAATCAGAATCAGAACAAAACAATTGCTCCCTTGTCTTGGCATAATTTAAATCTGTGCCCCCTTATCCATTTGTTCATAGAAATGTAAACAATGTTTTCTATCTTTACTCAGTAATTCGAAGAATCTGTTTCTATTTTAATGATAAAAATATTACATAAGCACAAATGTTGTGTTTAAAAGCATAAATAAAACTAAATTATGCAAAATGACATACTTTCTCATTTTGTTAGATATTGTGTAGGCTGATACAGAAGGTATAAAGACTTTTGAAATTGTAATGATTGCTCAAACCACACTGATTTACTGCCATATTTGGCATGTTCCTTAGTTTTTCTCAAAAGCAAATGCACATTGGTCCAATAAGTCATAAATGACAGAAGTCACAGAATGCTCTTTCAGCATAGGATGACTCCACTGAAGCTTAATTTTGCTCATCCTATTTCTAATTCTAAGTAATTAACACCACAATAGTAGCTAATCCAAAAATAAATTGGAAACTTTGGGGGTAATTAATAATGGATGCGATACAATTCCTTCTTGAATATTGTATTGTTTTTAATTAATATCATTGCTTTAAAAAATAAAGCATTACATTATAGAACATATTAAATTAAGGGTAGTTTAAAAGTTCATTATATTCACCAGAAAAAGAAGTTAAATGAATTAAAAGGACTGCTGCCTGTTACCTTATTAATAAAAGGTCTGTTTTCAATGGATATTTTAGAAAACAATTTTAAAATAATAAATTATAATTTATTATCTTACTAATGAAAGGTCTGTTTTCAATGGATATTTTAGAAAACAATTTTAGAATAATAAATTATAATAAATACCAAATTGACAGTTAATTGATAATTTCACAAAAAAGCTTTATTGACAAATAACATCTATTTTGTAAATATATAATATTACTATAAGGAGTCTTCTCAACTTATTTGTATAAATACAGCAACATAAAACAAGTGCATTTTTAGATATTATAATTGTTTCCTCTCTATATAAAATGTGTCCCTTGTGGCTTATTTAAAGATAATATATATTAAAATACATACACTATCTTCATTGACTACTGCAGGATTATTACATATATTTTTGTCAAATTTTTCATATTTGAAAAATATGAAAAAAAGCACAAAGACTATAGCTTAGTCTAGTTTATATATTTAATTTTCAAAATACAGTTAATTTATTTTATGTTGCATTACTTCATGTCATAACAATATATTGTGTTCTAGTTCTCATTTGTTTTGTATAATAACTGATGTTCAATTCTTTGGTTCGATTTCACTTGCAAGAGAAATTACTTGGAAGCACAATTAGTATCGTGAAACTTGTTTTAAAGTCATCTTAAAACACACTTATTTAAACTTGTTCTTATTCACACACAATGTAAACCTGCCTCATTGTACTCAAAACTCACCTAACCTGAGTAACAGCTTGAAAGATCTACATAACAGACAGAACAATAGAAGGCCCATAGTCTTTTTTTTTTTTAATTTATTTATGCATACAAGAACTGGGGACTCACCAGAGACAGAGTGGGGAACAGAACAGGTAGAGCAACTGAAGTACACTGCTGAGGGGAGCAGCAGAAGAGGCAGGAGAGGTCTGCTGTGCCATGTGGGTCCCCTCCCTGACTGGGGATCAAACTTGAGCTGCTGTGCCGTGGATGCTTCACAGTGCAGCGCTCAACCCACTGTGCCACCAGGGAGACCCAGGGCCCATAGTCTTAATTTTAAAAAATTTTTATTAGATTTATTTAATTATATTTGACATCATTTAATACGTATTCCCGAGGGAGTTCCCACCACCATTTCCTCCGTGCACCATCACCTCAGTCCCTTGTGCTCCTTCTGCCCTCATCCCCTTCTTTGCCCTCCTTTCCCTCCCCTGCCCTCATAAGTCCTTTGGTTTATCTTTGACCTTTTGTTCTTGTCGAGTAAAAAAAAAAATTTTTTTCATATTAAAAAGCGAACACATTCCTGAGTATATCCAACTACTAATTTGAAAAAAATGTTAAACAAAAGCATTATGGGAATAATAGCTGAAGAAGAGCTTCAGTTGTTAATATATGTATATTTTGCATTAGGGCTTCACATTTTCACAGCCTTTCTATAGAGAGCAAAAATGCAACAGATGCATGAATATATGATTCATCATGAATGTATATTTCATCTAATGTCCACCTGACTAATATCAACCATTAGTCATTAAATTAGAGCCTGACTGTTCCTTCAAGGGAGGAAAAGATCTCTGTCATATTTCTTGGAACCTACATTCTCCCCTTACCCCATACAGTCTAGGCCAAGGTACAAAGCAGGTGATCAGTAGGTAGAGTTTACTATGCTCTTGCAAACATTTCTCCTCTCAATGTGAAAGCTTTTTACATGCTGCCAGAGCTTCTTTTGTGTTAACTGAGTTAGAGATATATTGTGATCACAATATGTTCCCAATGCTGAATATTACTTTAGACATTTTTGTTCTATCAAGAAATCTCATAAAGGTTGACATAAAATAATTCACATTAAGAACACTAGTATGAGCAATATATATATATATTTGTGTGTGTGAATGTTTTATATATATACATATATATATATATATATATATATATATATATAGTTAATGGATTTTAGTTCCAAGGGCTCTGCCAGTTAAGTAGATTATGATATTCGGTTGTTCACAAAGGACTGTTTTTCATTTCCAGACAAATATGACTCAAACATTAGATCCCAGATTCCTGTGAGAGGGAAGCAGCCAGTTTACCTCACCAGTTACCAACAATCTGTACTCCTTCATTAGTTCTCAGACCCTAGCCCAGTCTTGCTTCCTTATTTTCTTTCAAGATTTATTTTATTTTTATTTATGCATACCGGAACTGAGCTGTAAGCCAGAGATGCGGGGTGAGGGGGTTTGTGGATGGGTAAGAAGAGTCATCAGAGACAGAGTAGGGAGCAGAACAGGCAGATCTACTACAATACACTGCTGAGGGGAGCAGCAAGTGAGACAAGAGAGGTTTGCTGCACTATGTGGGTCAGTATCCTGGTTGGGGATCGAACTTGAGCTTCAGTGACTGGACATAACCAGATAGCACTGAGATTTAACCCCTGAACCACAATGGAGCCCCCTCCTTTCATTGATGCTCCCCATAAGCATATTAATTTGAATTATTTTAATGAAAACTACTAAAGAAAACTGACAAAGAGTAATACATTCAGACAAGGGAAAATTTTAAATTTTTCAAAATTCTACAAATATACATTCTACAATTAGTTACCACAGTAACTATCTAATTCTATAAAGGTTAACCATGTCTATAGATTCTAGCTTCCTTTTTTGAAAGCTGCTTAGAAATCAGGTTCATTGCATCCAGAGGGAGGGTTTCCCAAATTTCATCATCCTTCCTGCCCCTACTTTTGAGTGTTAGCATTTCATCAAGAAAAATCTTTTCAGCTTGTGGGTACTAGAGGAAATCAGGACAAAGAAATTGCTCCCTAGTTTCAGGGGATAATTTATATTTTCCTAGGTTTGTACATATTTCATTTCTCTGTCCTCTACCCTGAAAAGGCACTTTTCTAGGCATTTCTTCATAGTGAAGCCTATAAATGAGCCTGCCCTTTAGCTCATAATCTTATTTCTATTAATCTATCTTCAGGGAAAAAAAATCAAAAGAGATATATTTATGCAGTTAGACTTCACTGCAATGTTATTTATAATAGTAAAATTTGGAAGGAATAAATAAAAATCCATAGTAGAGAAATATTTAACAAAGTTTTTATTTAATCATTCAATGGAATAGCACACAAACATTACTTTATAAAGGTTGTGGATTGTAAATTGTAGAAGTCTGCTTCTTCTAAATCAATAAAATTGATTCAAATCCTAGAATAAGAATTAGAATTATTCTAGGACTAATAGAATTAGAGTGAGGAACTTCCAAAACCTGTTGCTGGCCCCAGAATTATGCATTTCTGCTGCTATTTATAAAGTTCACTGTTTTTATTAACATGAACACTGTACTTTGCCTCCCATGTCAATTTTAAGTTCTTTTATCTAATTTTGGGAAAAAGAGAAATGATTTGCACCAATTATCACATATGAGAATAGTTGTTATTCTTTTACAGAAATGACAGTCTTTGGAATATTCCATTGTATGGACTTTATACCATGTAATTGTCTTTTTCACTAAAAATTGCTTTGCAAGAATGAATCTCTATGGTACCTTATAATTGTTCATGATTGATGGGGCATTTTTTCCCCCTTATGTACAGAAAGAGGGTATTATTTACTGAGCATGTGTGATGTCAAGTACTATCAATATATTAGTCCTGATAACCCACCCTTAAGCTATAGAAAGGATTAAGCAATCATACTAGTTAGATTTTCAGTGCATTTTAAAACTTATAAAAGACAGTCACATACTTCATCTCTTTTAATCCTTTTAAGAAATCTGTGGGCTAAATAATGCAATTGTCATTTTATCAAGGAAGTCACTGAGTGAGGTTTAGATATGTCATCCTACCCAAGCTCAAGCAGCAAATGAATCATCAGAGAGCAGGTGGGTCTCTACTTCTCAAAACCTACCTCATGCTTCAGCTATAATGTCTTGCCTACTGCACTTAAAGGAAAATACCTTTATTAATTGATACCACTTTACTATCTTTTGCTCTGATCAAGATGGATCAATTCCAGGCAAAGTCATTTATTCCTATTATGTTATCCTCCTGATTGGTTACCTACAAAATGTAGTTCTTGTCTCCTCAAAGATTAAAGCTTCCATTTGTTAGTAAGCACCTAAATATGAATGATCAATTTATAGCACTACAGTACAATTTAACTTTCTTTTACAGTGATTGAATTAGCTGCCAGAAATCACAGCTCTGACCCATGTGTTTGTAGAAAATGGTATTGTAAAACTTTGCTGAAAGACATGTGCAATTAACAGGATGAGGAAAATGCTATGATACCACCATCATAATGGTAATAAGTTCACAAAATCAAAAACAAAGATGAAAATTAGCTCAAAGCACTGGACACAGAAGCAGTGGAGATGTCCTTTGGATGATCTTGTCATTAAGGAAAAATTTAGCAGTGCCATATTGCCAGGAAAAAAAGTGGGAAGATGGAAGATAGGCAACCTGGTGTGCAAAAATTAATAAAGCAATATGTCTATTTTTATCAAATCATATTTGAATTCACTGCAGAGTAAGACACTAAGAGAAAGGAACAATGACACAGAATGAAAATTATTATTTCTAGACGTAGATGAAGTCCCATGGTGAGTTACTTAAATAGAATCAGAAAGCTTTAAAAGGAAAGCAATATTACAGAGTTGTAAATCATTGATTATGATACCATTTAACCTTGCCACCAGAGAATTTATGAATTTATGTCTATGTCTGTGTTCAATCAATTAAAACTAGTAGTAAACTTGTCTTAAGCCTTTAAACATTTTTAAAGGCAAGAAAGGAAAAAATGAAACACTTCAAAATATAATGAATGCTCTATTTGATTGATGGTCTTATGTAAAGATTTTTCCTCCAAGTCTTAATTTCAATATCTCCATTTTTCATCACAGAGTAGTATATGTTAGTATCTTAACTTAGGAAAACGGACCCATTATTGACACTGCATAATTAGCTTTTGTAGACCTGCATAAGCCTCTTGGAGCACAAAAACAAATATCTGCTGATACAGTTGTGTTTGAGGGCAAGGTTATAGATAATAAAAAAGTACAGGTGAAAGAAATCCAAACAAAATGACTATAGAGAACTCTTTGATCACTCAGAACAATTTTGGGGGGAAAAGCTTTTCTTAAGATATCAATAATTAGGAGCCTCCCTGTGGCACATGGGATTGAGCGCCTTACTGTGGGACTTCAGCAACCACTGCAGTACAAGTTCTGTGCCTCCCACTCCCCCACCCCACCAAGGAGGGGATCCACATCACACAGCAGACCTCTCCTGCCTCACCCGCTGCTCCCCTCAGCAGAGTATTTCAGTCAATCTGCCTGTTCTGCTTCCCACTCTGTCTCTGGTGAATCCTCTCACCCCCTGTATCTCTGGCCTGTACCCCAACTCTTGTATGCATAAATAAATAAAATATTTTTAAAAAGATCTCAATAATTAACCAGTTCAGTATAAAATAGTGTGTTGAATGAAATTTTTCTCTTTTTTCTCAGAATTTCAGTAAGTCCCAAAGCCAAAAATTAAATGCTACATTTTAGAATCACTTCAAAACAAAAATGGATGAGATCCTCACACATTTCCTAAGAGGCTATATATAGAATCAACTCTGGAATCACCTTTCTATGGAAAGGTAAGGGATTTTCATTTCTGTAGGAAATGAAGTATTTGTGTTTAGAGGGTTTTCTTTCTTTGAACCAAGCTTCTTTTTTACTTAAAGTCAAGTGATTTGATGGAAAAGATGATTCTAAGTGAATCATTTATAAATAAGTGTAGTGCTATCCCAAGTGAAGACACTGATACGGTGAATCAGACACATAAACACCTCCCGGCTCCTTATAGAGCTCCACTTAAACAACATAAGTAGAATTATTTAACATATGACACCCAAGGAAAAAGAAAACAAGAGAACAATACTTACAAATGTACACAATTAGAGAAAAGTCAGAATTTGAAAATCGAGAGACATATTAACTGGTTTACCAGTTCTGGAAATGGTGAAAGTGCATGGACAACTGTTGATTCCTGAAAATCTTCCAGAAGTTAGAAACACCAGATGCTTTTGAAAGCAAGGGGAAAGATGGTTTTTATTTATTTTTTTAAAAGATTTATTTATTTATGCATACAAGAGCTGGGGTACAGGCCAGAGGTGTGGGGGGGGGATGAGAGGATTCACCACAGAGAGCAGGGAGCAGAACAGGCAGATCAACAGAAGTACACTACTGAGTGGAGCAGCGGGCACAGCAGGAGAGGTCTGCCGTGCCATGGGCCGCCCCCCACCCCACCAGCAACAGGGATCGAACTCGTGCTTCAGTGACTTAAGTCATGAAGATAGTGCCTCATAGTGCGTTGCTTAATCCACTGCACCACCAGGGATGCCCCGAAAGATGGTTTTTAAAACAACTGAATAGCTAGAAATTTTAAGAAGCAGATAGAATCTTAGGTCTTTTCACTTACTCCACAAATGCAGATTTATTATATTTTCCAATGTTTGATAGAGAACAGTGGTTTTAGTCTCTGGAGAGGGTAAAGAAGATAGTAAAATGAAATATTTATGGAACAAGAACAGAATATAACTTTTAAAGTACATTTAAGAACCAAAAGGAACTATTGAACATTAAATACATAGCAAAACAAACAAACAATAAACTCAGTATATGTATAGAAAGAGAGAAAAGCATCTGGGATTATATATATATATATAAAGACGTAGGAGAGAAAAAAATTAGCGAGTGACTTCATCTCTGCAGACTGCTGAAACACAAATACTTAATATTCACAAGGGTGGCTTATAAACAACCGAAATTGAGTTCCCAGTAGTTCAGAGACTGGGAAGTCTAAAGGCAAGATGAGAGTTTGTGTGTCTGTGTGGTGACACATGGCTTCCCGGTCCACAGCCTTCTCACTGGAACCTCATTTAGGAGAAGGAGGTTCCTTGATTTTTCCAATTCTTTATAAAGATACTGATTGCATCCAAGAGGGTTCTATCTTCATGACTTAAAAGCCTCCTAAAGACTCCACCTCCAAGTCCCATCACACTGGGGATTAGATCTCAGTTCATGAATCTTGGAGGAAACACAAACTTTGATTCTACAGCAGATGATCAGTCTAGGAATTCCAATAATCAAATAAGAATTCAGAAAGGTGACAGAAAATGGATTGGTGGACACCATTAAAAAATACTTCAAGTATTTTACAGACGAAAATTTTAAGTTGAATTTTATGGGGAAAAATTTTATATTGCATAAAAATGTATAAATTGAAATTTCTGAGTTCCAAGGGAATGGATTCAAAATAGATTTACAGCAAGAGAAGATATGTTGCTTTCCAACTTAAAAAAAGAAAAAAAATAGGGGCCTCCCTGGTGGCGCAGTGGGTTGGGCAACGCACTATGAAGCAAACGCAGCCACTGCAGCACAGGTTCGATCCCTGCTGCCGGCCAGGGAGGGGACACACATGGTGCGGCAGACCTCTCCTGCTGTGCCCGCTGCTCCCCTCGGCGGTGTACTTCCTTTGATCTGCCTGTTCTGCTCTCCGCTTTCTGTGGTGGATCCTCTCACCACCCCCACCTCTGGCCTGTACCCCAGTGCTTATATGCATAAATAAATAAATCTTTAAAAAAAAAAAAAGAAAAAAAATAAAACAAGGAAAAGCAAAAGGGTCTGCATTATGGGAGAAAGACATGCATTATGGGAGAAAAGTATGTGCTTTATGTTTGTGCATGTACATGTGTGTGAAAAGAATGGATCAAAAATGTGAATGGCTTTAGAAGTCTCATTAACATTGTTGACAACCAGAAGAAAATAGAACAAAGATTTTAAAATCATGAGCAAAAAATATTTTCAGTCTGTAATTTAACTCCTAACATCAATTCAAATAAAGGTAGAAATGTTTTTATATAAATAAAGTGCTCAAAATTTGCCTCTTTTGCACATTTCTGCATAAATAAAGGGTAATAAGAATTTCCAGGAAGGAACTAAAAGGAGAGCCCAAGTCTCCCAAGGAGGAAACAAATAATACAAATTGAAGTAGATCAACTTATGGGGGTGTTTTTTCCAAAAATCCTAAAAATGGAACACCTGTTGTTTATGAAGGTATTGAGAGAGGATTTATATTATTTGGTGAAAAATTGGGGTGGAATTGTTATGTGTATAAGGAAAATAAACAGAAAAAACTATTTTAATTTCATGATGAAGAATTACACATGATAGGGAAATAATCGCAGTATTTTGCATGAATAGCAACACATGCTCATAAAGCATAAATTCTTAATATTGATAAAGCCAAAATTATCACATAACTTTCTTGGAAGGATGGAAAGAAGAAAAGTTGATGTGTGGTGGATAAAGATGTAGGTAAAGTATAACTAAATTTTCCATTTGGGGAAGTAAATCAATATAGAAAGATCAAGAAGTAGCAGCGTAATCATATTATTTAATGTATGGAATTGACTACAAAAAGACATAACTAAATGAATGACAGTTGGCTGCTTCTGGAAAACAGGAAATGGTAGAGGGCATTGATTGCAAGAGCCTGCAGTCTTTTCCTAAAGAACTCTAAATGCTTCACAAAGCACTTATTCTAAACTACATATGCAGACTTTAGGGGGAATTACAAGCTTAAAAATAAAAAGATATTCAC
This sequence comes from Galemys pyrenaicus, assembly GCA_019455555.1. Lineage (NCBI taxonomy): Eukaryota > Metazoa > Chordata > Mammalia > Eulipotyphla > Talpidae > Galemys > Galemys pyrenaicus. The sequence goes on from JAGFMF010011386.1 coordinate 2,046,420, forward strand.
TGCCTGTGAAGGGGAAGTGACATTTTGTTTCCTGACTAGACATCTGCTTAGGTGGGAGAATTGCTAATCTGTTCCTTTGCCTGTCTGAACTGGGGGGAGCACAGGGCTGAAAAAAGAAGAGGGAGCCAAGTGGAGCAGCCAGCAGCACAAGAAGTGCCTAGTCTATTAATTTCCTAGCTGTCAGAACAAATTACCACAGATGCAGTGGTTTAAAACTGATTTACAGTTCTAATTTGCTATTTTATATTTCTACAGGTAGAAGTCTGACATGGGTCTCCCTGGATTAAAGTCAAGGTGGCAGTAGGACAACCTTTCCTTCTGGAAGCTCTAGGAGAGTCCTCTACTTCTTTGCCTTTCCAACTTCCAGAGGTCCTATGCATTTTTTGGCTTACAACCCTCTTCTTCCACCTTTAAAGCCTGTAGTGATTGGCTGAGACCTTCTCCCATCCCACTACACTGACCTAATTTTCTGCCTCCCTCTCTCACTTTTCAGCTCCTTATAATTGCATTAGACCCACCCAGATAATCCATGATAATATCTCTTTTCAAGCCACTGATTATCAACCTAATTCTTCTGCATCCTTTATTCTTCCTAGCCATGTAACCTGACATATTCATAGATTCCAAGTAGTAGGATGTGAAAACAACTTAAGTGCTCAAGGACAGAGGAGTGGAAGATGTGGTATATATACACAATGATAACTCAGCTAAAAATAATAATAATAATAATAAACTCTTGCCATTTGGGACAACATGACTGGAACTGGAGGGGCTTATGTGAAACAAAGTAAGTCAGAAGGAGAAAGACAAATACCGGACGGTGTCACTTACATGGAATATAGAGAACCAAATCAAAGGCTTATGCAAAACCAAAGTTATAACAAATCCTAGAAATCTGACTCTGGAATGGAGGTGAAAAGGTGGGGAGGGGGAAAGGGAGAAAACAAATAATTGGGAGGGGGCACAATGGACTCTGGTGGAGGCCTAGGAGTGTGTTGGTGATGGGTTGATGTGGTGACATGCATCTAGGGAGGTGTGACCCTATGCCTCTGAATTGCATGCCTTGTCCTAAGTCAATATTGCCTCAAAAAAAAAGGTCAGGTGTGAGAATCCCATAAGAAGTATGTTTCACCAACAATCTATTGTACTTAGTCTATATATACTACACAAAAAAAGCTTTGAATTTATACAATATTGACATTGTAGACTTGATTAGAGTAAATTTTAATTTAAAAAAATGTTCCTCGAAAATGTACGGACCCTATTCAAGATGAAATCAAGGAGGAAAAAGTTGTGTACAACATAGTGCTGAGGACAGTTAATGAAAAAAAGAACTTTCTTATTTTTATGCCTATCAGTTTATATTCTTCAATATTATCTTTAAGTATATAAAAATCTGGAAAACTAATTCAATTTGCATGTAAGATAGATTTCATTAGTTCTGGGAATGTAAAAGAGAGGAGCATGATGTCCCTCATCTCAGCTGAAGGACTGTGTTCTTTCCTTAGGCTCTTTATTTTTTTTCTAGCAATAGTTCTTTTAAACTCTATTTTCCATTGTAGAATGAAGGAAATGTGCTCAAGTTAAAAGTAGTAAAATCATTTTTCATTTTCTAAACAGTGATAGAATGAGTATTATTGTTATAAATACAAGCGATGAGTTCATGCTTTCATGAACTTAAAGTATAGAAGTGTAATCAAAACTTTCTCTTCAAAGGTGAAAAGAATAGGAAAAAAAATCAGAGAAGTTATTTGCTTTTCCAATAAAAGTATTTGCTTTGCTGTCATATTCAGTCCTTCATCTTATTCATCCACCCTCTTCAACCTCCTACAGAAGCCTTCAGGAATGGAGCACATCCCAAAGATTAATGTAGGGTACAGATGAACATTTTGTAAGCTGTTTCAACTCTAACAATGCAGATTTACATATTTTTTGCCCCGGAAGACTTTAGAATAGCTTCTGAGATTCAGAACCTAAGAAAAGATAGCAAAACAACTTTCAAACCATTATGCAATCATGCACTCTTATTGATTTTGAGTTTTTTCATATCTTTTTAGTTTTCTCTCTATCTTGTTTCCCCCTCCTTCCCCATCACACTTGTCTGATCAAGTCACAGGTATTCTCTTTGTTCCTGCAAGCATGACCTAGCCCATCCTGACTTTGTATTTGCTTTGTATAAAGGTTTTTGTCCTTTTAATTTACTCTCATCTTCAGACACTTCATCTTGGTAAACATACTTGATTGATGTTCAAATTTTAATATGCTAAGTATATACATGTAAAGTTGTAGAGGTGTAAATATTATGAAGAAATCAGTTTCATCAGAATATGAATGCAGTTGGAACTTTGTCAATTCAGTAGGAACCGCAAGTTCTCCTTAGGTGACATAGAAAGTTCTTGTGCTTCAGAGATGCTTCCTATGATCGACTCAATCCTAGGCATGATTGTGGAGAGAACAAACACTCAGCAATCAGAGAAACTCAGGTTTTGATTCTAATTCCACACTACAAGTTTTTGACTGAGTAGTGTTCTACATTTTAGGCAACATCTGAAAAATGAAGAACTATTTATATCTAAGTTGAGGTTTGGGGAAGATTAAAGATAATAGTTGCAAAAACATCTTGCACAGAGTTGCTAGCCCAAAAAGGCTAAATATTACTATTACTGTGTTTTGCTTTCTGAGAAGCTTTTGAGAATTAATCAGAGACGGAGGCTTCCTGGAAGAAAATAGGTTCTAATAGGTTCTCTTTGTTCTCCTGCTTCCATATCTTTTTACTAGTAGATACTTCTGCATTGATTTCCCAAATTCTGTCATGGATAGTTCCAAAATATATTTAATTAGGAAACTAATGAGAAGTACAAGTTGGTATTCTCAAGTTGGTAATAACTGGGAGGGCAGGGACAGACAACACATTTGAATTCCTAATATTTACTATTACTGACTTTTGACAGCGGACAAGTTTTGTCAAGTGAACTATGCATCAAGAAATAAAAGGAGAAACATATTTATAGCCATATGAGGCACCTTGTCTGAATTCAGTAAGGATGAGTTGGTATAGAACATGTACCATCTTCAGAGAAAGGCAATGCAGAGTAATAATTAAGTCTATAGGTTCACAAGATCTGTCATTTATGATCTGGGTTCCTGAATAAATCATTTTTGCTTCAGTTTTCCCATGAGAAGGGAAGGTGATGGAAATCTTATCCCCATAATAAGTTTGCTAAAAGAATAGATGGTTAAGTGCAACACCATTAAAACAAGCCTTGCCACCTAATAGAGATGCTATATAAGCATGGCTATAATCACTACTGTGACAGAAAAAGATACAGTTGAAGTGGCCATCATTGGTTTTCTAGAACATTGGATTATAACAGCTTCCCAACTCTACATTGTCTCATTGCATTTCATCCTTTCTTATGAGACTAATGAGAGAATCCTTTAGGGTTATGGGCCTCCTCAGCTTCTATTCCTATTTTAAGGAACAGGAGAAGCTATCTAGGCATAATGTAAGTATAAATGAATGCTTAGAATGGCCCATAGGAAATGCCAGGGTTTTGCTATAGCCCACAAATATATGTTTCTTAATGCTCAAAATTTCAAATAACTACAGGTCAAGCACTGCTGCTGGAAAGTTTGAAGTCCCCAGGCCTGACTGGTGTTCTGTGTAAGTAGAATCAGCAGAGGAGTTAACAGTGGAGAAAGAGAAAAGAATGCCATTGTAAGTAGCTGAGGGTGGAGATTTCTAAACCACACTGACAGTTTAAGAAAAAAAGCCACAAAGGAAGTCCTAAGTGAAGGCAAATGTGTTGAGTGGTTTAAGGCTATTATCAGACCAGCCAGTCAGACAGTCAAGAGAAGGTGATGCCTCCTCAATCTTTGGATTTGAGTTAGCATCAAGGAGCTGACAGGATAGCATCAAAGATGCAAGCTGATATGTTGCATAGCCCTCTGGATACTTGTTGACACTAAGTGTGTAAAGAAATACTAATAGAAGCAAGATGGAAATTAAGAGTAAGCTGTAGGCTTGGTGACTGATTAGATGAAGTTGGTGAAGCAGAAGGGATGACCAAGGATTCTTCTTGAGTTTTGTAGTTTATAGAGAACACCCCAACTTGGAGGGAATGATGAGTTTTTAGTTGCAAGCACACTACATTTGTACAAATGTGACATTTTACCGTTTTAAGACTACTATTAATGAAGTAAGGGGGGAAGAATTGTAATGTTAGTGGTTTGAAGAGAAATTGGGAGGTAAGAAAAAGGAGATAATTATAGTTGATTCTTACAAGAAAATTATGAAGGAAGAGACACATAATAGTATAATTTGTATATAATTTGAGACATACGGTCAAGAAAATAATTTTTTTAAATAAAAAATATTTTCTGAGCTTGGTAGAATAATGTATCAAGAAATAGAGATCCCAAAGGAGTTGGTGTATTCAGATCAAGCTTTAAAGAATGAACATTTAGCAAAAGAAGGGAAACCTCATTATCAGGGATTGGTGGAAAACAGAAGTTCCTTTTATAAGAGAAGAGCTTGTTCTGGGTCCCTGAAATAAAATGTCAGCAATTATAGAGAGATAATATCTTGGCTTCAAATATAGGTGAACCTAATGGTTTTTAATGTCAAAAGTATAATGGATCGTCTAGGGTGGTTATTTCTGACTAGGCAGGAAACTGCTAAACCAACATTTTGCAAAAATGTTTATGCACTTTGAATAAAGCAATTCATTCCAATGTCTCAGTGCAATGCTGATTCTCTGATATACATAAACTTGTTTTGTACATTGTTTTATACTCTAATGCTATCCTGGGCATTTTTCAAAGATCTGGAGAGCAGGTGTATATTGATTTTAAATTTAGGAAGACTAGATCCCATGCTTTTCTATAATGGAACAAGGAAAAAGGTGTTTTTACCTTTAAATGACAAGAACATGAGAGTAAATTAGGCCATGAAGATCTTTGCAAAGCAATACAAATTTGAGGGCACATTTCCTTGAAACTTAATTTAAAAATGAAGTTCAAATCATGATTTTTTGGGGGAAAGAAAAATATGACAGTTCTATTATATTTCATAATAAGGACAGTGCTAGAGTGGGAAGAAGGAAGCAGGACATGTGGATGTTGAAATATCAGTCATTAGTTTATGAACAGCACAATGTAGAGGGGAAATGACTTCTCTCACTCTAAAGAATACAATTTTACTAACATAAATAAGAATTATCATAATGCAATCAACAATTAACAATATAGCACACTGCTCAGTTACATGAACCCCCAAATAAAATCTCCTATTTATACAATGATTAATTCCTTTTGAATAATACTTTGGAAACTTTACATTAAAAATCCCCTGGCATTTAATTAATAATTAGTAATGCCGGTTGCTATTTAGTGGTATATATTAGATATTAAATATTCATTTTAGAAAGATTTCTCTGGAATTGAATGTGGGCTAAATAGTATGACTACTAATGGCAGGGCACTCAGTAATAAGACGTGTATAAGCTTCTATGCAAGAAGAACAGAGACATAAACAAGATTGAGGAGGAGGGGTGGAAGGAAGGGCACTGGATCTAAGAATATGCATTTTTAAAATCAGGAGCAACTTTTCCAAGGCAACAGCATGAATCTAGCAAGGGTTATGCTTACATAATATGAGATGATTCCTAGTAATCACTACTTTCTTTTCTACATTATTGTAGATCATAACAAAATATTGTTAACAAAATATTCTGGAATCAACAGAAGCTTCTTTGTTATGTTCAAGTCACCAAAGGTCAAACTAAGGATGGTCAATGAAGCAGTTTAGCTCTTACTGACTGCTTTACAAAGAAAATCTTTTTGGTTAATAGTTATAGTTCATATATATGAGAGAAGGAAGAAGGATAAAAATAAAGTGTTAACAATTGGAGAATTTTGGTGAGGAATGTACAGAAATTCTTTATTCTATTTCTACAAGTTTTCCATAAGTCTGAAATTATTTCAAAATGATAAGTTAAAATAATAAAAATAGAAATGAACAACCTGAACACATCTCACTGAAGATGTTCAAATGGCAAATAAGTGTCTTTAAGTAAAGAAGTTCCACATTCCACATCCTCAGGGAAGTGCAAATTAAAACAACAGTGAGATACCACAACAATCCTATTAGAATGACCAAATTCCTAAACTCTAACACCCAATGCTGGATATGGAGATTTGGGAATTCTCATTCATTGCTAATGGGAATGCAAAATGGTACAGCCACTTTGGAAAAGAGTTTGGCACCTTCATATAAAATTAAACATACTTTTATCATAGGATACAGCAATCATGCTGCTTGGCATTTACCCAAAGAAACTGAAAGTTTCTGTCTACACTAAAACCTGCATATAGATATTTATAGCAACTTTATTAATAATTGCCAACTTGGAAGCAACCTAGATGTCCTTTAGTAGATGGATGGCTAAACTGGCATATTCAGAAAATAGCATATTATTCAGTGCAAAAATGAAATGAACTATTGAGCCATGAAAAGACATGGAGGAATCTCAAATGCATTTTACCAAGTAAGATAAGTCTGTTTGAAAAGGCTACATACACACTGTATGATTTCCAATTATATGACATCTGAAAAAGGCAAAGCTATGAAAATGGTAGAAAGAACACTAGTTGTCAGGGATAAGGGAGGTGAGGGGGAACGGGTTTGTAGGTTCTGTGATAGAATAGAAGATTTTTAGTAAAGTGGAACTCTATTGTATGACACTTAATGCTGGATGTATGTTATTATACAATTGTCAAAATCTATCCAATATACAGCATCAAGAGTAAACCCTAAAGCATGGATTTTGGATGACAATGATATGTCTATGTGGGTTCATCTATTGTAATAAATGTACCGCTATGGGGGGAAAGCTGAGAGAGGAGAAGGCTCTGTGAACTCTCTCACTGTGGCTTACTTTTCCATAAACATAAACTATTTAAAAAAATAAAATGTATCTAAAAAACTGAAATAATTTTAAATGGCTGAGTTAATCCAATAAAAAATTTAGTTCAAGATAAAGACTCAATAAGGTTTTTTTAACACACTTAATTTTAAGTACATACAAAATGGGCTTTTCTACATGAAGTCAAATGAAAATTTCCAAGCTAAAAGAATATTATAACAATAAATATTTAAGAAGAGACCTAAGATCTTTGCTATTATGACCTGTTTTCTTTTTGAGAGATTGCTGAAATCAAGATTTAAGTAAATCACAATTACTAACAAGTACTTTTCAAATTTTATGGGGTTTTTACAACTATGGTTTTATTTTATTTTTTTAAAGATTTATTTATTTATGCATATAAGAGCTGGGGTACAGGCCAGAGTCCAGGGAGGTAAGAAGATTCACCAGAGACAGTGGGGAGCAGAACGGGCAGGCTGACTGAAACACACTGCTGAGGGGAGCAGCAGCCAAAGCAGGAGAGGTCTGCCTTGCCATGTGGGTCCCCTCCCCTGCAGGCGGCAGGGATTGAACTTGTGCTGCGTTGGCTACAGTTTGCTTCATAGTGCATTCCTTAACCCACTACGCCACCAGGGAGGCCCTAAACTATAGTTTTAAATTAAAAATATAGGAAATGGACAAAAAGGTTACTTTCCTAACAAATAGAGGGAGAATTATCCTGCATCTCATACTACCCCAAATGTCCCTGATATGGAAAAAAATACCTTTCTTATCTTTTCCAGTGTTCCTGTCTCTTTGGGTCCCTTAATTTTTTCATTGAATGATATACGTAGAAAATAAGGTGACTTTTTTTTAGTAATCAATCATGATAAATACTAAAAGGTTAAGTATGTAACACACTCTGGTGCCTCTCAAAAATAACTATGCCTCCCTCAGATGGATTCAGTACAACATCGCACTCAATCTGGACCCATCAATGAAGATTCTCCCACTTGTTTTATGCAAGATATTGGGGAAAGGTAGTAACTAGCTTCCTAGCTAAACTCCTAGGGGTTATTGGAAACAAAGGTGTAAGTGAAGGCAGGTAGGAGTGAGTTCATTGTCAGGTAGAAAGTTTACTTGTTGGATAAATCCAAATAAAGGTACAACTACATGCAGAGAGTACACTTACAAGTCTTTTCAGAAATCTTACTACAAGAATACTGGTGCACCAGTAACACAGGACACCATTGTGTAAATAATATATGAACAATGTTTGCAAGATGCAAATGCCAGATTAATTTATCACATAAGCTAAAATACATAGTTTCGAGTAAAATGAGATTTGCTTCTGATGAACTTCCTAGAATTACAAAAAACATAATGTATGTGTGTAGAATAACTGCAGTGTAGGCCAGAGATGCAGGGGATGAGAGGATTCACCAGAGACTCTGTAGTGGGGAACAGAACAGGTGGATTTACTGAAATACACTGCTGAGGGGAGCAGCAGGATGAGATAGAAGAGGTCTGCTGTGCCATGTTAGCTCTCTGGCCAGGGACCGAACTTAGGCCACATGAGTGATAATGCTGAGACTTAACCCCAAGGTCACCAGAGAGATCCCAACAAAAAAACATATTTTACTTCTAAATAAATTATGATTACTTTCTCAGACAAAATATTCAATCCAGCATAATGACTTTTGCTCAAACACAGTTTTTAATGACAATGGATGGAAATGAACAGGAAAGTATGAGAGTTGAACAGGAGCAGCTTATTACTGTTGTAGATTAAGAGGCACAGACACTTCACGTCCCCTTTAATTTCATGTTTTATTCAGTGGCTATATGGTACTCTGTAGTCTCCTAGCACTTCCACTGAATTTGAGTCAAACAGATCCTGCAGAGAAAACAGTCTCCTTCCCCCCATCTGCTCTATCTTTATTCATGTTAGGAACACTTGGGCAATAATTTGAAGAGTAGGGGAACTTATGGAAAAACCACTGACATTTCACAACCACCAAAGAGTAAACCTGACATCAGAAAATTCCCAGACATACCGAAGTAAGACTGTCTGATTAAGAAATCAAAATATATGATATCAAGTTCAATTTGAACTTCAGATAAACAATGATGTATAAATATGCCCATATATTGCATGGGAATGCACTAAAAATTCTTTTTGTACTAAAATTATTCATCAAGTGTCTTCATTAAATTTAGTATATCATAATGTGATGAATTATTAATTGCTAAAATTATTCATTAAGTTTATTCATTAGATTTAGTACATCATAGTGCACTGAAAGTTATTTTGTATTAAAAATTGTTCATTGTTTATCTGGAATTCAAAATTAACTGAGCATCCTGTATCTTATCTGGTAATCTTCCCTGAAATCATTTTGTGATACAATGTCTTTCTTTCCTATTAGACTGTGAATTCCTTTCTGGTAGGGATGGAATCATTCTCACTTGAGTGGTCAACCCCTAAAGCAATGTATGATATACAGTGGACATACAACAGAAATGCTTTGAGTGAATGAATGAATAAATTCAAAAGGTAAATTAAAAAATGAATTGGTGCATAGACAGATAAGGCCACTGAATAAAGGCATGTAGTTTTACAGGTATATAACTTAAATGGCTAATGTATATTAATCAGGTAGCATGTCTCAGAAATGACCATGACTCCCATAATATTATGAAATTTTAGACACAATCTAATTTTGATAATAGTGCCCTTCTAATGCCATCTCTTCTCCCACATCTTAGCTGTCCATCAGTCAACTCCAAACTATTAACTCCACATTGGATGATAATCCAAGTCAGTTTTCCATGACTGTCACTAGATCCTATATAACTGGTTGCCATCCTATTCTGTGGGAAAAGTTCAGTATCAACTTGAGGGCTACCTCCAGGTAGCTTTTGTGTTTTTCCAGGTGAATGACAGTAATCTTAACAATGGAAACCAAATGAGCAAAAACCAAAGGATCCATCTGCCCTTTATACCAGAACACCAATTTCAAACAATGCCCATTGTTTTGTGATATAACTCAAAAGACTAACTTCTGATGTCACTTTTTGGCCAAGTAAAGGGGAATTATGTTGGTTTTTGTAGTTATTGTTGGATGGTTCTGGTAGATTAGCAGGATAGCCTGAATAACTGAGATCTGAAACCTTGCATTCCCTTGTGCAAATCAAACTTCCTTTAAAGCATTGATGTTCTTGGAAGGCTTTTGTTTTTGTATTTGTTTTATGATTCTCTCTTGATTAGTATTTCAGGAACAAATTACTTGTCCAGGAAATAAGTGTTTCCTATAGTCTTTCATTCTTTGAACTCTTTCATTCTGTTCAAACTTGATTTATACTATTTATAACACATGACACATGTTTTTTTCATTCTTGTCCCCAGGTCTCTAATATCAACTATTAGTTAGTTCTATTTAATTAAGTATATATCTACAGAAAAATTTCTCTGCCTACTCTAGTTCATATTAAGCACTTTCTCTGACCTGCTAGTGCATTTCTAGTCTATATGCACTACTTGCTATGCTAGCAAAAAAAAAAGAAAAAAAAATTCCTAAGTGGAAATACAAGTGGACAATAATCAAACCCCATTACAATTCTTGTAAAAATTGTAGGATTTCTCTTTCTGTTCACGGCAAGAAAGTGTTTAAAGGTTGATTGTTTAATATTGATATATATTCCTAAATAAAAATCCAGATGGGTTTGAAATTTGTTACTACACAACTATAATGAATTCTCAGAGCAACAGCAAACTACATCATTAGCTCTACACATTTCATTTAGTGTTTGGAGACTATGGATATTAGTGACAACTGTTAAGAACACTTGAAATGCATTCAGAAACCAATTTTGTGTGCAATGAGCTTTCCTCAAACTTTTTTTTTTTTTGAGGCACGAGCAGAACAGAGTAATACGTGATAAACAGATAACCTACATCAAAAGGGTACTAAGAATACAAGGGATAGTTCCAGAACTTGACATTTTGTGCTTTAGACTCCTAAATGGTTCCACATTGGCTCTCACAAAAGCAGAAAAATGTATTCATATCTAAAGAATATATAAAGGAAAGTCTTTGAAAAGTGCATGAAATTTAAGGATGGGTGCAGCCACGCAGGGAGGACATAAAGAGTTACCTTATGATCCTTTCCTGTGGGCTTTAAATTAATGGAGCAGATATTTAGGGAGCATCTATTGATTACTTTGGCCACTGTGCTCAGAGCTGGGATTATCCTAGTAAAGGCAAACTCCTGCCAACAAGTGCTCACAGTCTATGGATAGTTATAGAGACCACCACAGAAACAAACACGTAGAGTGTGACATTTCCAGCTCTGAAACAGAAGGCATGTATTATATTTCTTTTGTATATCTTTCAATCAATCAATTTAAAAAATATTTCCCTGTGACTCTGAGCCAGGATGCACTCAAGTAGTTCCGTCTGGGAGGTGATTTGCGGAGTTCCCCCCAGGCAGCTGTGCACAGCAGGACAATCGGATTGGAGTCTAGGAGAGGGGGCAGGGTCTCCTTGGGCACAATCAGGATGGGGATTATTTGTAGTAACTGCCCTAGAGGTAATGGGGTCTGGAACTACTTTAGTGATTTGGAAAATGGGAAAAAAAGAAAGAGAAGAACCCAGCTTCTCCAGGCGCTCCACCACTTTCTGATTGGACCCACTTAGCATCTGCAGAAACGACAACAATAACATGAAAACCACTGCTGGGGTGAACCCAAAAGGTCAGTTTCTGGCTGTGCAGGACAATGGGGTCTGGCCTCCTCCTCCAAAGGGATGAAGGAGCTTTAATGAAGAGACATTTTCTCCGCAAAGATTCTAAACCCCAGCAGGTTCCCAAAACTCCTGCACAGCTAAGCCACTGGCAGGGGCCGGGAGGTGGGAGGGTGGAAGGGGTGCAGCCGTGAGAATCACTAGACTGAGCCTGGGACCCAGAGCCAGTGCCGCGCCCCTCCGCCCCCAGCGCGCGACCCCGGGCGGGCCGCACGCTCCCAGGCGCGCGGTCCTGCGCCCCCGCCCCCGCCGCGCCGCGGCGCGCACAGCCCGGCCCGAGCGCGCACCCGGCACACAGGCGCCGCTGCGCTCCGAGCGCTCAGTCAGCGGCCGCAGCCAGCTAAGGAAACCAACTCCCGCTCGCCCGCCGACATGCAGCTCGGCTAGCGGCTCCCGCTTCCCGCGACCACCACGCGCGCTTCCTTCGATCCTCCCTCGATCTCCATCTCCATTTCCATTCATTCATTCTCTCTCTCTGTCTCTCTCTGTCTCTCTCTCTCTCTCTCTTTCTTGCGCGCACACATACACCACACCACACCAGTCTATTCACTGGAGAAGAAAACATTTTCTTCGTGTCCCTTCCCACTCCACCCCCAAGAAGCAGAGGAGCCGCGTCCTGGGAGCCCCTGGACCTTCTGGAAATGCTAATCCTAAAGCGCTTCCTCGCTTGTATCCAGCTCCTCTGTGTCTGCCGTCTGGGTGAGTGAGAGACCTCGGTGGGGTTTCATATCCTGAATGGTATGGGACGGGACACGGGTGGGGGAATTTCAGAGTATTAGGGACTTGCTGCCGTCCGCACTTAGAAAGAAGGACTGGGTATCCCGACGGTGTGGGCGGAGGCACGGTGGGTGTCAGCAGTGTGGGAGAATGCGCCCCCTCCCCATCTCGCACCTCTGCCACCTTCCATCTGCCAGTGGGGATACGTGCTCTGCCTCCTCCGGAAGAAAGAGGTTGGCCTATCACAGCCCCTGTTCTCGCTGCTCTTCTCGCGCCTCTGTGCAGAAGTGTATAAAAGAGGCTTTTAGATACCTGTGAGAAGAGAAATACCCCCATGGTGAGGGGCTTCGTACTCTCTCCACGTTTTACTGCTAATGTCGTGCCACGATTATTGTGGGCTTGAATGAAACACACACACACACACACACACACACACACACGAAAGCCCGAAAGTAGCAGCAGCAACAAGCACCAACCTGACTTCTCGGTGTTTTTCAGTCCTTTTAATTTAGTCACTTCAAAGTCTACGGTGTTACTTTAAAAGAAAAAAAGTTTCAATCAAAATTTCTATGGACGATCTGCCACTGTTATCAAAGTTAGAGGAAAGCCAGGGTTTAGTATATTTATTCATGAATTTACCTTTCACCCGGTACCTTCCTTCCAGCTTACACATTTAACACTGAAATGGCATGCTGAAGCAGCCAGTAGAATGGTTGCCTGCTCCCCAGAGTCAAGTGTTCGGTCATTTCCCAGAATTGTAAATGTGAGTTTTGCATTTTATTAAAGAAATATCTTTTCCTTCGTGGAAATTTTTTACAACGATGGTATACATTTGGGTTAAGGCAAGAACCTGAAAGCTAGAACTGTCCTTCAGTTTGTGACTACACATATTTAACTCTTTTCAACTAGAGATCCCATTTTTAAAATTTTAGATTGTTCATAATAAAACAGATAATTAACCTACATTTTCATCCAATTGATGGTACTGCTCTTGGCATGCTAATCTTTACAAAGAGAAATCGTATTCATGTTCTAACTAATGAGAATGCAATGCAAATGTGATAATTACCAACATTCCCCAGATAGATGAACAGAATTTAAACTCCAGAAGCTTAATAGAAGTATTCAGTGGTGATGTGATGTTCACAGATGACACTTAAGACTTGCAAGGGCATCAGGTCTTCGTTTTTTCTAGAATCATACAGTTAATTCTGGTGAAGGGAAGACCTAGTTTGAAAGTATGTGATCACCTAAAACGTACCTGTTGAATTCACACTTGCATTACAGATTTTAATAACAAAGCCAGGTCTGCTTGTTACTTAGATTATTTAAAGTAGATATCACTGTAGTATGAAATAAAATATAAGATATTGCTTTGCATGCCATACAAATCATATACCCTAGGTATATTATGAAATGTTTTTTTTTAATTGAAATATAATTCACATGGCATACAATTCATTTTTCAAAAGTATTCAGTTGTGTGGTTTTAGTATATTCATAAAGATGTGCAAGCATCACCACTACCTAATTACAAAAGCTTTCATTCCCCAAAGCAACTCCATTAACAGCCATTCTTTTATTATCTCTGATCTGAGCTATGACAAGCACTCATCTTTCTCTTTCTATAGACTTGCCTATTCTGATCACTTAACATAAGTAGAATCATACAGTATGTGACCTTTGGTGTGTGGCTTCATTCACTTAGCACAACATTTTCAAGATCCATTCATGTCATACATGTATTGGTACTTTATTCCTTTTTATGACTGAGTAATAATCCATTCCAATGTACCACATTTTGCAAAAGCTTCTCTCTGAGTGAAAAATTATGTATCACTTATTGCTTTTTGTTCTAGATTGTTGGTTTATTAAATATTTTTAAACACTTTGTTGATATAAAAATTTAACTTTGAAGAATTAAATTGTTTTAGAGCAGCATGAGATCATGTGATAATATTGAATTTAAACCTGTATTGGAACTCGAAATATGTGTTTTGAGGTTAGCTGGTGACTGCTTTAATATCTCTTCCCGTTTAACAAATTGGCCTATTACATTGTGTCTAAAGGCTAACCTGCAGGTCTTGGCAATCTTCAATGGGATGATTGTCTCCATCTGTAAAGGCATGTTTTGAAAGACCGAGGCAAAACTACATTCATTCTACACAGTACTTTTCAATGTACAAATGGAAAATTCAGTCTCTGATTCTTTTGTCCCCAACATCACATTTATAGGTGTGTTTATCATGTCCTTAGAGCCTACCAGATGACCTGGCACATGTAGTAGATGCTCAGGAAAGTTCTGTGGACTGAGTCTATCAAAACTGACATGTTTTGATATTTTCTTACCAGAGCTAGCAGGATCACAGTTTTCAAACTTTCATGTACATCAGAATCATCTGGAGAACTTACTGAAACACAGATTGCAGAGCCCAACCCTCAAGTTTCTGTTCACTAGGTCTGAGGTGGAGCCTGAGAATCTCTGTATCCTACAGATTCCCTGAATAGGCTGCTGTTGGTCCAAGTTCATACTTTGACAACTCCTGAGCTAGTTTGGCATTTAATAGTTATCAGAGTTTCTGGATTAACAATCTTTTACTGTGAATTTCTGATAGCTGTTTGAATGACAATATTCATTATTATTCAGCCAAAGAAGATCCTTAACCAGAGAGGCTAAAATTAAGGATGTCTCCAAAATAATTCCCTAAGTGAATTTGGACCTTCTCTAAAATAATTGAGGTTTTTCTACTAGCTGAAGAACTAGTGTAATGACTGCACAACTCTAATTATTTAATTATTTAATCTTGACCCACTGAACAGGTAATGAGAAAACTTGCAGTCACTTTCCTATAAGGAGGCTTAACTATGAGTCACAGAGGAGAGGTAGGTGTTTTAAGAGCTTTTAAGGAATAATTTCTTTGAACTAATGAGAATCCAGGATCTCTGAATTCAGTGAGTTACAACCCTACATTGTACACTAAATTTGAATGTCTAAATATTGTTGTTAAATATGTAATGAATCAGATTCTGAACTTTTTAGTCATGTCTTACTATTCTAAGTTTATATGAACTACAAATTATATCCACCTCTCCTGTAGAATTAATTTCTTGAAGTATCTTGAATGCTTCCTGAGACAGTAGATGTATTTTTAACTTTAAGCTTGCTCTGTTTATCTTCTGAAAACAAATTGTAAAGGAATAGAAATTTTCATCCCTTTTCTCCAAATAATAACTAGTCTTCATTCAGAAAACAAATTACTTTTAATTTAAGAGTAACAAATTTTCTATATTTCATCTCTCTCTTTCTCCTTTTAATGTAGACTTCCACTTAAGGAAGTCTGTCAGGATCAATCATTTCATTGATGAATTCATTTATATGCTCATGTCTTCACTGGAGAGTGGGAGCTTGCTTAAAATTTGATGTAGGAATTTTGCTTCTGGCAAAATTCAGGTTTTTCTGGAAGTGTGAGCTGTGTTTCCCTTCTCCTTACTCCCAAAAGATTTAAGTTATGTCTACCTGATAGCTTTGCTTCATCCCTCATCTGCCAACTCTTCAGAGGGTGGTATAGAAATGGAACCCTCTCACTGAGGGCCAGATGATCTTAAAGGAGGAGCTTGATTAATAAGATCAGCTTGCATTTTATTTCCACTTACCCATGTTTGCTGAGTATAGACACACCGCTAAACATTTTATGTGAATTTTCTTAGCTCATCCCGCAAGCTCTTTAATGTTGGCATTTTCATCTTAGACTTTTTACAACTGAGACACAGAGAAGTCAAAAGCCTTACTTAACATCACACAGCCTGTCTCAGCCTATATATGCTTCTGAGTGCCAAGCCTGAACCTTTTGCTCTTTTCATTTCTGTGAGATCAGTTGCTCATTGGAATTTACTAACTCGCTTCATGTGAGATGTGCCATTTGCTTTCTTGCAGATCCCAATTCATGCTTTTTTCTACATATGCCCATATCACGTCCCTCCTTTTAAAAATTAAGACATGTTTTAGCTTTTCTGATGTACTTTTAGAAAATTTTGGCAATTGCATATGATCATTTAATAAGCACATTGTCCAAATATGAAACATTCCCATCCTATTTTAATTACTCTTTCATTACATGTGTCAGAATTCTGCTAGGCACTAATTATTAAGTAATGCATTAATAGAATCCTAATACTTACAATGTCTACAATCCAGATGATCTGATTCAACCCCTACATGAAAACTTTTAAATCTCATTTTAAGATAATCCCTCCATATAGAACTAGTTGAAAATCAGTCTTTTCAATATTTCAATGTGTTAACTTTCTTAGTTTATAAGTACTTTAGAATATATTCCACTTCAAAAAGGCCAATAGTAAAGTTTAGAGCCAACTTAAACAAGACATACTACATGTTTCAATTGTGCTTTAACCCTTAGTGTCTTAAGAGTAACCCTTAATAGCAGCTTAGGTTACAAAAGGAAACCAGTTTTTATCATGTTTGTAATACTTTAGAGACATATATTACATACTATCTAGGCATTATGGGAAAAATTATTTTATTATATTGCACAATGCTAAAACACTTATATTTGAGAACTGTGCTATCAGATATCCTAGCCATTAGGTACAGGTGACTATTTAATTAAATTTATTGAAATAATAATTCATTTCCTCACTCACACTCTTGTTCAGCTGCTAGAGGCTAGTGGCTCCCACATGGAGCAGTGCAGATGAGAAATGTTTCCCTTTCTGCAGAAAGTCTATTTGGCAGTATGATTTTAAGAAAAAAAAAAGAAAAGAAAAGAAAGAAACCCCAAAATATTGGCCAAGTATTGATTGCTAATATTTTTAAAAATATTTATTTATTTAGGCATATAGGAACTGGGGTACAGGTCAGAGGTGCAGGTGGTCAGAGGACTCACCAGAGACAGAGTGGGAAGCAGAACAGGCAGATCTACTGAAATACACTGCTGAGAGGAGCATTGAGCAAGACAGGAGAGGTCTGCTGCGCCATGTGGGTTCTCTCCATGTCAGGGGCTCGAACTTGTGCTGCAGTGGCTGCTGTGCTTAACCCCTTGCACCACCAGGGCGGCCCCTTGATTGCTAATATTGATGAGAAGTTTCCAATTGAAAATACTTCTAGAGACATTGACATGATTTCAAGTGTTTATGGCTGTAGGTCATTTCTGGTCCATGTTGTGTCAGCTTTACAAAAAAACAGAACCTTCTAGTGACCTTGGGTAGAACAGCAAGAGTTGAAGAAAGTTTAAAGGTCACTTTGTGACTTTTAGAAATTGCAGTTGAGTGGGAGAGATTAGTCACTAGTTCAAGAATGACTGTTCTGTCCCACAGTATTTTCCATCCTTGTTTTAACGTTCATTGTATTATTTGACACTGTCTCCCCAACTGGACTAGCTCTATGATGGCAAAGACTGTATTTCATTCTCCTACTCATCATTGGACTTAGCACCTATAGTAGGTGCTTAATAAATCTTTAATATCTGAGGCCAGAGAGAGTACCATGAAGTTTCTTAGACAACAGTAGCCCTTTGCTCTTCAGATCCACCAGTTCCCACTTTTGATTGTTTCCTTCTTTAGATTCTGGTCCCAATCCAAGTTAGATCAGTTCATCTTGACCCGGCCATCTTTAATGCCACTTCTGACACTGGAGGTTCACTCTTTTTGAATATCCCAGAAAGGCACATAAGTATCACCTAGATCCAGATGCTCTCTGTGCATGATAAGCGCCTCATGATTGACATTGCAGGAGCAATTTTGAGTTGAGCATTTAGTACTAGATGAGTTGGTGCCAGTGCAGCAGGTATGTTCCAGGGGGGAAGAGTATGTGCCTATATATGTGTGTGTCTGTGTGTGTGTGTGAGAGAGAGAGAGAAAGAGAGAGAGAGAGAGAGAGAGATAGAGAGGGAGAGAGAGAGCCAGCACGAGAGAGCCAGCACATGCACGTTTACCTGTTAGATAGGAGAGAGCACTGGCAATGAGGGGTGCTCAGTAATAAGAAATGAAGTGTCTTGAGTACATGAAGACAATATTTTTTTTTATACAAAGCCTTCATACTGGATTAAGTCCTCAACTTTGCTCAGCATCTTGTTGACAGTTTTATTGGGGGGAGATTGATGTTTGTGATAAAACAATTAAAATTTGTTTACTGTGCTGATATAATTTTTGAGGCTTTGTACTTAACATCATTTTAAAAATATGGGTTGATTTTTTTTCCTACCTAAAAATCCTAATGTTCAAATGGGAAGACAGTCCTTTATTGCTTCTAATATTGGTACACAAATATTAAAGTCAGTTCAGTTTTGGTTAATGTGAGCTTTCTGGTGTCATTCATAAGCATGAATTAATTGACAAGAGAATTTTTTACAAGTTTCCTTGGAAATATAGTCATAATGTACTTGGAAAGAATAATTTATTAATTAGTTGGAAAGAAGGATTTTCTGTTAAAATATTTATACAGTGACTACAGGTACCACTCTTAGAGAATCCTTCTGTCTTTCTTTCTTTGCCTTTCCATTAACATTTATTTTCTCATTTTTCTGGGGGCCCTATCATTGACTGGCCTATTTATTTCTTGAATCCTAAAGCACTAACATATTTATCTAAATGTGGGTCTAATACTAAACCTTTATCTGAATTGATTAGCTAAGTACCTTGAATAGATTTTTCTTTTTTAAGTTCTTAGTTAAAATGATCTCTTTTAGCAGAGATCATGGTTACCATCAGGATCCTGGTTCTGGCCTAGAATAACAAAATGTTGGTCAGATGTAAGGAATTTTCTAGATTTTCTCATGATTTTTCATCACATTATTACCACGTTAAACATTTTCACCTTCCTGCGTTCTATCATGTCTTTTGAGTGCGATACATGGGGTGGCATTTTACCTGGCGAATCGAAATGTGCAGAATCTTGGCATGCCCTCAGCGGCGTATTGCTTGTGTGATATCAGTCATTCTTGCAGTGCAAACCAGGATGGCATCCATTGATCCAGGCTGGTGCTCTCAATCCTGGCCACACTTTGAAATTACATGCTGTTAGAGACTGTGTTCCCCTTTCTTTTTTATGTTGAAGTTTAATCCCTAATGCGATGGTTTGAAAGCTGAAGCTTTTGAGAGGTAACTAGTTTTAGATCAGTTCTTGAGGGGTAGAGTCCCCACGATGGGATTATTATTCCTATGAGAAGAGAGAGACTGGAGTTCTCTTTCTCTCTGCCATGCAAACTACTGAGAAGGGGACCAGTCAGCAAGCCAGAGAAAGTCCTCTCTCTGAACTGAATCTGCTGAGCTTGATCTTGTACTTCCCAGCTTTCAGAGCTCTGAAAAATAAACATCTTTTAAGTTACCCAATCTAGCGCCAGGGCTGACTACTACGCCTGGGGAACTTTTAAATCATACTGATGTCTAGGCCCCACCTGTATTGAATACATATGTGGGTCCATACCCAGACATAGGTATTTTCTTAAAACTGCCCAGGTGATGACAGAACAACAGGTTTTATAACCATACATTTAGGCCAACCTGGTGATAGCACTAATCTTAGTTCATTTTTCTTAGGGTAGAGATATTGACAAGTTTCATGCTATCCTAAAACAAAGCTAGTGATACAGGACAAAGGCCCTGGAAAACATCCCACCCCTCTCTCCTCCTCTTAAGGCAGTTTCAGTTTCAAAGTAACCCTAGAAGGAGGAGTATGAACTATAGTGGTTGACCTCATAGTCTCTACAAGCCAGAGGAACTTCAGGAGGCCAGGCAGTCTTGGAGTTAATCCAAAGATTCAAGTCCCTCAGTAGGTGAGAATGTAACTGAACCTGACTCTGAGATGATACAGGCACATAATACCTTTGTTTTGTTGATGGTGCATGGACTTATGGTTCCCTTCTATTATTTGTTTTCTTCTTCCATACATAATTTGTTAGAATCAGAGTTACTGTTTTTTGTTATGTAATAGATAGAAGATTTAGCTATAGATAGTTAATTTATAGCTATATTTAGCTAAGTTATAGCTCTATTTTTCCATTGCAACAACTAATTTTGTGTACTTTTAAAATAACATTTTCATTATTTATCAGGTGTAGGCTGTTTTTACTTTATTTGAGAAACATTAATAGTTCTACTTAAAAGTTGATGAGTAACCTTTATGGTGGTCCAGACAACTGTTTTAATATTCTTGATCAGTAATGGTGAGGATTCACATACAAATAAGTTAATTGGCCATCTTCCTTGAGGTCACCATGGAATGAAACAGCATGGTAGCAAAAAGGATGATGTAAACAGAAGGATGGAATGGGAATGAGGTCTGGAGTTTGGAGGAAAGAAAAGCATGGAAGAGGTAGGTAGTAATGCAAAAGTGTCATGTCGTACATAGAATTTCCAATGGCTAGTTGAAGGTGGAGTTTGAAATTTGTCAGTAAATGATGGGAACTTTTTAAAACTTATTTTATTTCTTATAGTGTTTGCTTTTTTCAGGTGTAATCCCCATAGAATTTCTGCCACCAGCTCACCTGTGCACCATCATCATAGTCCCTTGTGCTCTTCCCATACATGCCTTGATCCCAATCCCTTGCTCTTTCCTGCAGAATTTCTATGATTTGTAGTTTTCTTTTATTTTTGTTTTGTTGTGTTTTTTTTTATTGTTGGCGGTATTATCATTATTATTATTTTTTCTTGATCCCCTATATTTCTCCTATGAGTGAGACCATCTGGTATTTTTCTTTTTCCTTCTGACTTTTTTCACTGAGCGTAATCCCGTCAAGCTTCATCCATTTTACTGTGAATGGCACTAGTTTATCTTTTTTGAGTGCTGAATAATATTCCATTGTGTATATATACACCACATTTTCTTGATTTATCATCTATTTTTGGGCATTTGGGTTGATTCCAAGTCTTAGATATTATAGTGTTGTGATAACATAGGAGTGCTTGTATTCTTTTAGTTAATGTTTCTGCATCCTTTGAGTAAATCTCTAGGAGTGGAATTGCTGGGTCATATGGTAATTCCATTTTTAGTAGACTGAGGAACCTCCATATATGAGGATCTACACAACAGCATAGGAGAGTTCCTTTTTCACCACATCCTTACCAATATTTGTAATTGTTAGCTTTTTTTAATGTGTGCCAAGTAATGGGGAACTTTTCAAGGGTTTTGAGCAGTGGGATGATTTGAGTAGATCAAATGGGAAGATAACTCAAGCATCAAAGTATTCATTGGATTTTGAGAATAAGTTTAGGAATGAGGAAGCTCACTTTCAAGGCTGTGGCAGTCAAAGTGGAAATTGGTAGGTCATTTGTAACTATAATACCATTCTCTCTTTGTAATACTTTGATATTTAACATGTATTCTCAAATACAGTACCTCACTTGATGTAACTGTAATTGTTAGAATTGATAAGGAGTTTCCTCCATGGAAAGGTAAAGATGTAGCAAAAATCACATACAGTCCAAGAAATATACAGGGAGGAAAATGCACATAGTTCTACAGAAGTTGATAAGTGGAAGGGGAAAAAAACAAGAGAGAGAAATAAAGGATGGGAACTTGAAGACTTGCTTATTCATTAAATAGTGGAACTCCAAATTTGTAACCATAAGACATAGGAATTGAAGTTAGACATTTCCTCTAAACTGATTAACTCAGTATTTTTGTGAAGCAATAAGTAATCATGCTGCTAAAAATAATATATATTATCTATTTTTGGAAATATAATGATAACTAGCACTTTTTTCCCCTAAGGATGAGAAATTTCTAAGAATATTTGTAGAGTTCAGGATGCTATTATCAAGCCCTGTCTCGTCAAACTATTTACTTCATTCACTTTTAGAATTCTTGTATTTGTCCTTTCTAATCTGAACACATGTAGTATTGTGACACATGTAGTATTTCAATTAGCTCTCTGCCAGTAAATAATGTTTCTTAATACCTGTGACTTCAGATTGCTTGAAGGTTATCATACTCATGTTGCATAAACTGGTAAATTGTTGTAACTTATGTTTTATATAAAGGTAGTGCAATGGAAAGATGGGCCATAGAACAGACTTGGTTCCCAGAATTGGTTTTTCATTTATTTTTAGTGGTATTTTCCTGCTAGTTCATAAAAAATAATATTTTCATATTTACTGTATGTCTCCTATGTGATACTAAAGGATACTAAGGATACATGAACTGGTAAATTTTCATGAATCATTAAATTTAAGGAAGGGATTATGGTGGCACTTGGCAAGGATGTAAATATAGATATATTGTGTATATGTGTAGGATTCAAGACTTCTTTAAGAAGTATGGTTGAATGTATTCTTCATGAGAAATATTTAGTTTCAGTGATGTTTCCTTTGATGACTTTCAGAGTGGATATATCAACCTGTCATGGGTAAATTACATGTGACATTTAATGAAAAGCAATATATAAATGGGTTACATATGGATACATCTACATGTATAGATGCATGCATTTTATATACTGTAAATAAGAATGTGTACATACACGTGTATTATGTGTATGTATGTGTATTCATATGTGTGTATATGCTTGTGTGTATGTATTTATGTATGTGTATATTTTTTTCTTCTCAAAACTGATACTGATTTATTTGAGCTTGAAAAGATTATATTTTTGGGGAAAAATATTAAGTTTAATGTTAACAATGATCCTGTATATTTTGATCCTCACTTTTTCCTGCTGCTGATGTCAAAAATAAAAAAAATGAAAAAAAAGGACAGGAAGAGTTCTGCTTCTTCCTGTGACCTGAATCCAAAGCATTGAGTCCAGTTGAGATCAATGGGACACAATTCACCAGCTCTTCATTGAGCATTTACTGTGTGTTTAATATTGTGCTTGTACTTTAATAGTTTTTCTCTTGAGGAGTTAATCAGGTTACAAATATAAAATGAACCCTGGTGGGAGCATACCAGAATAGAGAATAAGGGGGTGACTGTTAAATTGTGTGGATCAGATTTTAAGTCTATAAAAGTGATGAAAAGGAGAGACAAAGATGTGAATTCATTTAAAAAATGTCTCTGTGAGCATATAAGCCACACTCTTCCTTTTGAACATGGAATATTTATTGTTTCATTCAATAATTTAATCCTTTTTGCCCTCACCACTTTTGTTTCTGTATACAGAAACATCAAAAAAAAAAAAAAAAGTCTTTATTACTCACTTTAGATCATTCAGTCAAAGAGAAACTTGAATACAGAAGTTGGTTGGATTTTACATCTCTAGTCTCAAATGTATCTAGTTTGATTTAATACTCTGCCCTAGCACACTTACAGTAATAGGTTAAAAAGCAAAATATAGAAGCAAAGCATGCATGTGAAAACACACTTATACACCTACCACTGAGAAAATACCATGTAATTTCCACAGTTAAGTTTGTCATGATTTGAGGTTTCATTTTTAGTGGCGACAGCTACTATTTTCTGACAAAGGTAAGCTGATGCTAAAAACCTCTCAAATGGACAAGAATTTTGGATATAGATGTCAATGCAAAATGTATTCCTGGAAAGAATCACAAGGAATGAACTCACTTTTAATTAGCTAAGAATAGCTAGTAGCTATTACCCTTCAGTCCCGTGAGTGACATTCATCCCACCAGAGAGTGTCCCATCATGCTCCTCCTTTCCTGTGATTCCAACTTGCTTTCCCCTTAACATTTTATTACATTATAATTATTTAGTGTTCTTGGCAACAGAAAGTAAAAAAAAACACAAGGTGATTCTTTGTTTCCCATTTATGTATTCAAAATTTTATACCAATCCCTCTGTTCCTCCCAACTTATAAAACACCTAAAAGAAAGTATTTCAGTTTTCAGTTTGGCTAGACCTTTTCATGTTATCCACATCTCCCCTTCCTCCTTCTCCCTCTTCTTCTACTTCCTCTTCCTCCTCTTCCTCCTCCATCACATTTTAAAATTAGAATCCAGAGCATCTGTCAATTTGGGGAAAAAAAAAGCTCTTAGTTTTTACAAACATGATGAGAGATTAAATTCGATTAGATTCAACTGTGGATTCCCCAGCCCCACTTCTTCTCAGTATGTTGTCTTGGCTCCCAAAGTTTCTGCTGGTCGCTCTAAAATGTAGAGTCAGGCAGGGAACCTCTTACCAGAACAAGTCTTGATATGAGAATAGCTACTGAAAACAGCAGGTAGACATTATGGCCAGATTAGCAAAACCAACTAGACCACCTGCCTGGAAGTTAAGTATAAACAGGGACTACAAATAGGATGTTTTGATCAGCAACACCAATGGAACCCCCAAGAAACAGCCCCTATTCACTCTCCCCTAGCTTGTGCCAGACTACTGTGCATCTCCCATACACAGCCCCACCATGCGCATTCCCCCATGTACTTGCCCATTTTCCCTGAATCTGATACCAAATAAATGTGATACTGGCATGGGGAAAGGTGACGCATTTCTCTCTCTCCTTCTCTCTTTCTCTCTCTCTCTCTCACCCCCACCCCTTGGACTTTGAGTTGTGTTTCCTCAGTCCCGGATTATTTCCAACACTGCCGCCTGGTAAGGGGACACTCGACATTCAGACAAATGAAGATACAAAGACATTTAGTCTACATGTCCCTTCACTGATGATGAAGGCATATAAACATGTGACACAGGTTGGGTGTTGGGTCTCCTATGAGTACTGGTAAAGCAAATGTACCTCCATGCAATGAGTTTCCTCTATAAATACATGAGGCTACTGGCTTTCTAAATGTGAGGATTTGAGACTATGGTACACAGACTGCTGGATATTTGGGTGATTGCATCACTGGAGAAAACTCATTGAAAATAGGTCATCGAGAAAAGATTGATACAGACTTTTTTGTGTGGAACTAATTATGCTTACTTATTGCATTCTGCTACAATCCAATTATGCCTTACTGTTGTTTCAGTGAAAAAAATATGTTCACGTATATTTCCCCTTAGGATTCATAGACTTCAGTTTAAGTTCCCATTGATTAATCCTCTTGGAGTCTTTATTTGGTATTCAATAAAAGGGAATGAAAAGTTTTTGTGTATTGTATAATATGTGAATTATATATAATAGGCAAAAATATATATATTTGCTCATTAACTTCTTAAATATGTATTAGTTGATCAAAACATAATTGGAAAATTCTACTGTATCTCTCTCTCTCTCTCACACACAATGAAAACAACAAATACATTCCATCCATATTAACCTAACCTGTTTTCTTGCCAAAATGTATACAGTTCACTGTACTTATGAATTACTTTACATATATGACTGCTTGTCCAAGACCAATGTTAAAGCTTTTGCGAGTGTGTAAAAATAAATATTGGAATGCTTTAAGGAACTTGCATCTGGGGAGAAGGACTTTAGATTAACATTGTGTCTGTTTTAGAAAGAAATTCTCAACAACTTGAGTAATGAAACACAGCAGAGGAATAAGGTTGTCTATCCATGGACACCACTGAGAAAATAATAGATGCGACTTTTTTGTTGTTGTTGTTTCTACCCATCATTGAAAGGACCCTCAGGTTCATGTCACTCTTGATGTCATATGGTACCTTACCAGGGCCTGCAAGGTGCATCAAAATCTGAACTCAGTTTTTCTGTTCAGCTTGACCTGAACCTCTACTCCTGAGTTCCTTCACTCTGATTCAAACTTTTCCTTCTTTGATGGCTAATGGGCCTTTGCGTTCTTAGTTATCTTTCACCTCTGCTGTGAAACCTTCTCTATCACAGCACTGTTCCCAGCCAGAGAGGGGGCCCATCTCACCCTGATGACACTGCTCTCACAATTGTATTTCAGTTATTGTCATACCTTTTGCTTTTGAAGGAATCTTGTCTCAAGAGAGAGACATCAAACTGTAAAGATCCCTGGGCCATATATTAAGTATTTGTGCCATGTATTGGCAAGTGAAATTCCTTCCAAAGCAGTCACTGTAAAAATGGAAAATGCAGTAGGATCTATCTAGTCAAATGGTAAATGTTACCACCACCTTAATTCATTTAGTACACTCTTTAGCAGAGTAAGAAACTTGAGATCACATTTCCAGTCTTCAGAATTATAATTCAGTTCACCCTCAAGTTCACTCCAATCCCATCTATTTTAAAAAGGTAAACTAAAAGTAGGTCAATCAAATCACATTCTCATTTTAACAGGTCCAAGAGTCTATATAGATTTTGAACTGAATTGGCATCCAATCGTGGACAACTTCCTAAGGGCTTTTACTCTTGGCATTCAGACTTTTAAGAGAGAAAATTAAGTGATTGGAATTGAGAACAATAGTGAATGCAGAAGAAGGGAAGAACCACGACTGTGGCCAGAAACATGAGAGAAAGAGAACTATAAGTTTCTTTATTCTAAGTAGCGGTGGGAGAATCTACTTGTTGGCCTGCACAGCGGATGCACCATTTCTATGACTAAGTTTCCCCTATGCTTCCTGTCAAGCCTGGGTTTTAATGAAACAAAAAGATACTGGATCCCTCTCACCAACACCTCCTCATCCCTCCAATACCCAGTAATGCCAGCCAAGAGCATTTCTCTCAGTTCTATTTATCCTTTGTTTTAAAACCAAGAACAAGATCTGAGATATGCAAGATCCTGTTTGATTCAAGTGTGCAGAAAGCACCATATATTTTACAGTAACCGGTACCTGTTGCTGTCAATAGCTGTATTGTCTGCATTTTATCACAGATCTAATGCTTTAAAATTTTTCAACAACATATAAGTTTTAGAGTTGTAGAGCTAGAACTATTTTTCTTTCCTAGAAAGAGAACCAGTATTTTTTAAAGTAATATTGCATTATAACTTTATATAAGTTGAAGATTTGCATCATTATAAATCAATATCTGTATACATTAAATTCACCACTAAACGCCTATGCAATTGACCCCTTTTACCTGATTTTCACATGCCCCCTTCCCCTTTTCATTCTTATAACCATTAATTTATATTTTCCATGTATTTATCAGGGGAAAACTCATTGCATGGAGGTATATTTTCTCCTTATAATTTACTCTTAGTCTAAAAGTTTGTTTTTGATTTATTTAGTTTATTTATGCACCACATGTAAGTAAAATCATATGGTGTTTGTCTTTTTCCTTCTGATTTATTTCCCTAAACATTATATCCTCTGGTACCATCCAGTTGTTGACAAAGCAATATTCTTGATACCTCAGAGTCTTTAAAAAATGTTAAGAGTAGCCCTTGTTGGGAGGGTACAACTAACATTCTAAAACTATCTTTTGTGACAAGAATTGGCTTTTCCTCTTTGGGATGAAACTCTTGTTTACAGTGTAGCTGAAGAGTCTATAGTAAGACATGTAAAACACTAAGAGATTTAAAAATCTATTCTTTTACAAAAGAATAGATTACTAAAATAAAAGTCGGTCAAATATTTAGTGAGATACTATATACAAGTTAGTGTTCTATTCCATAAAAAAAGCTTCAAATTGTTTATGAGAAAAATAGAAATTATTTAGACAGGTTTCTGTAACTTCCTAATTATGCAAAGAACAAATGAAAAGAAAATTAAGGAAAACTTATTTTGGTTAGAATAAGACAAAGTTTCCACTAAAATTCATAATTAATTATACTGCATAAAGTAATTATATTAAACTTAGTATGAATTGTATTAATATTAAATAATAGGTTATTTAAGAAATTATTTGGAGATGCTTATATATTTCCATGATAAAATGTAATCACTGTAGTTTGAGAAATATTAAATATTTATTAAAATATTAGAATAATATCAAATATATGTGTTTCTAATTTTAAGGGAGAGCAATATATCTGAAGAAAATAATTATAATGCTAAGATGTTTAATTAAAAGAGAGTGCTTACTGAAATAGTGATGCCTGATAGAATCTTAACTAGGTTATTAAAAGCTAAAAAGTTACTATTTTATTATATCACAGCCAGAAGCAACATTATTTGATCTGATGAACATTTGGCAAATAGCTGGAAGCAATAGTTAAGGTTCCTCTGGGACTTTATGGGAAAATAAGGTTTTAAAACTCAAATATATAAGGAATGAATTAAATTATTTAAGCTCCAAAATTATGAGCACAGAGAATTGCCTGGATTTCACATCAGTTTTGAGGGGATATACTCTTAATTCTGCTCTTTGAAGAAGGTTTTAATTATTGCAGTTATTTAAAATGAAGTAATGAAATGAAATAATACTGAAAGAAATTCAGTATGAGAAACCTTGAACACAGTTCAGCCATTATAGTCTTGGTCCTATTGAGACAATATTAGTCATACACTTACGTGTAGTTTGTTTTTTTCATTTTTTTTTCTGACTACAGTGTACTTTGTTGATGATACATGGCAAGGCCGAGCTCCCCAGACCCCTCACTTCCTCATCCCATTCCTCTGGGATGGCACTGCAACAGTTCAGGAGCTTCTTAATATATTTGAGCCAGTGAGGTAGGGCTCCCCAGCAGCTGGGGGTGCCTCTCTTCCTCTTGTACTCTCACTGGGACTGGTGGGTCAAAGGTTTCTTACTCCTTAGAAGTCACATGAACCATGACAACCACCACCTTGTTGCTGGAGCCAAATTCATTGTCATGTGGGGAATGAGCCTGGCAAGGTGGCCATTAAGGGCAATGCCAACCCCAGCATCAAAGATGAAGGAGTGGGTGTCACTGTTAAAGTCTCAGGAGACACCCTGGCCCTCAGTGTAGCCCAGGATGCCCCTGATGAGCTCTTGTGACACCTGCTTCACCACCTTCTTGATGTTATTGCATTTGCAGCTTTCTCCAGGCAACAGGTCAGATCTATAGTCAACACATCAGGGGTGGAGACACAGAAATCCGTGCCAGTCATCTTCCCATTTAGCTCAGGGGTGACCTTGCCCACAGTCATGGTGGTGCCAGGAGAAGCTGGGAGTATGTTCTGGGAAGCCCTTAGGTCATCACGTCACAGCTTCCCAAAGGGCTGTTGACAGTCTTCTTGGTGTCAGGGATGGCTAGGACCGTGGTCATGAATCCCTCCATGATGCCAGAGTTGTCATGGAGGACCTTGGCTAGGGGGCCAAGTAATTGGTGGTGCAAGAGGCATTGCTGACTATCTTGACAGAGTTATACTGACATGGTTCAGAAGGCCTCAACAGAAAGAGGCAGAGATGATGACCACTTTTTGGACAAGTTTGATATTACTTTGGAAGTTCTTGATCTGTGCAAAAGCAAAAAGTGCAATGGAGGCAATATATACAGTAGAAATGTGAGTGACTTTGGTGGAACTTCCCTCCTATCTCAAAGCAAGATTCTGCATTGAAGTTTACAGCTGAAGGTTTACAGCTGAAGGTCTCATCTTTAGCAACACAATGTTTTTTCTTTGCATTATGCCCATTCATAATTAAATCTTGATGTTTTATTTCAAGATTTTGGGTTAATATTTTTAAATACAATTTTATAATTGTACATAGTTAAAATAATGGTATTGCTTGCATGCTGTTTAACCTACCATTTCAAGAAAATTCTCTTGACTTCTGTCCCATTTCTTTCCTTCCATTGGCAGTTCAACTTTTGTTGTTTCTGAACTCTGGACTTACTCTCTCCAGGATTGTGCTTCCATCACTCCAAAAACTTGACCTCATGGATCTCTCCAGTGGCCTCCATATTGCTGCTTCTGATACTCAGTGTTCTTGGTGCTTGTTTTATTGCCTCTCAAGCAGCTCTTAGCAATTTCCACTGTGTCAATTGGAGTTTTGTTTTGGAGTTTTTATTTATTTCTTTGTTTATTTTGGTTACTTGACTTCAGAACTCCATGTTTGGTTTCCTACTATCCTTTCCTTGTGTAGGCACTTTTGCAGAATTTTTTTTCATCTCTAACTTTTAAACATTGGAATCCCTGAAACTCATTCTTTGGGTTGCTTCTCTTTTTTGTCTACATCATTTGCATGTATCTCTTCATGGGTGACTCACAAATTTGTATCTCTAAACCAGAACCCTCATCTGAACTCCAGACTTACATATCCAGGTGGCCTCTTAGATAGTCACGTCTCCTTTCAAACTTCACCTACCTGATACTGACCCTTGCTCTTCCTCCACCCCAGTTCTAACTTCATTGCTTTCTTTATCTCATGACAATTTCACTCTGTTACTCAGGCCTCAAAACCTTGAAGTCGGGGCCTCGCTGGTGGCGCAGTGGGTTAAGCAACACACTATGAAGCAAGCTGCAGCCACTGCAACACGAGTTCGATCCCTGCTGCCGGCCAGGGAGGGGACCCACATGGCGAGGCAGACCTCTCCTGCTGTGCCCACTGCTCCCCTCAGCAGTGTACTTCTGTTGATCTGCCTGTTCTGCTCCCCGCTCTCTGTGGTGAATCCTCTCACCCCCCCCCACACCTCTGGCCTGTACCCCAGTGCTTGTATGCATAAATAAATAAATCTTTTAAAAAAAAAAAAACTTGAAGTCAAGGTTCTTGACTTCTCTCTCAAAACCTGCATTCAGTATATCTCCTGGATGATCTTCTCATGAGCTCCTAGCACTGCTACCATCTGTTCAAGCCTCTGTCATCTCATTGTTGGATTCTTGCTCTAGCTTCTCTGCTTTGCCTTCAAGTCAACCCAGGTGATTTTGTTAAAATATAAGTCAGATCATGTCACTTCCCAGTTTCCTGTTTCACTCGGACTAAACATCCAATTTTCTGTGGTTTTCATCAAGCCCTGATCTCCTGTGCTGTTCATCCTCACCCACCCCCACCATTCTTTACTCTCCCACTCCTCCGTTGTCTCACTCCCTGGCTACCCCACTGTTTCCCATCATCCAGGTATGTTCTTCTCCGAGTTTGTATTTTTATTGTTCCCTGTTTCATATCACCTTCTATTATAACCTTCTCACCAGCCACTGTTAGTTGGCTTTTTTTTTTTTCAGAGATTTTTCATTTATGCATACAAGAGCTGGGGTACAGGCCAGAGTCCAGGCTGGTGAGAGGATTCACCAGAGACTGAGTGGAGAGCAGAACAGGCAGACTGACTGAAACACACTGCTGAGGGGAGCAGTGGGTGAGGCAGGAGAGGTCTGCCTTGCCATATGGGTCCCATCCCTGGCAGGGGATAGAACTCATGCTGCTGTACAGCAGATGCTTCACAGTGCAGCGCTCAACCCACTGTGCCACCATGGAGGCCCTGTTAGTTAGCTTTTTAATGGAGGACTTTTTCCAGACACCCTATGGTAAAGTCACAACCACATCCTTTTCCCTAGATGCTTTCTGAGTTCCACTCTTTATTTTCTTCTTTCTACAGTGAGTCCTCACTTAATGTTGTGGTAAGTTCTTGGAAACTGCAATTTTTAAGCAAAACAATGCGGAAGGAATGAAAGCAGGTCTTCCTATAATGTTTTGTTCAACATCATCTAGGATGGCTTTTCATTCGTCTAATTATCAGAAAACATTATTTGAGCATTTGCTGTACTTGATCACTTATATAGTTTTCTAAGTTATTGTATTCTTTGTTTCTTCCCACGAGAACATTAACCCCACGGGGTTGTGTGTTTACTCCTGAGTCCTAGGAGTATATATTTTAAGCTATTCTTTTATTTCTGATAATTCATGTCAGATATTGGAATTCTAATAGATCCAGAAAATAGTAACACTTAGGCCTTAGAATTTGATGTTTGGATGTGATAGATTCATAAGCTGATTTGAATTTTGCAGGCTAATGTGCACCAAATGTAGCAACACTATTCTCCCCATTTAGATATTGATTGAGAGAACTATAAAACAATAGTATTTTGAAGAAAATGTGAACCATGGGGAGTCTTAGTGTATAAAGTTGTTTTATTATAAGCATTGCTATGCTGTTATGAATCTGCTACTGTCACACCTATTGATCTCAAATAAAATCTCTTTGTCTTAAAGGATCATTTGAAAATCTTGGTGCTGACTTAAATTTGTCTTATGAGGAAAGGATATGAAAGGAATTGGGCAACTTATACAGTTTGTACATCAAAGTGCTTAAACAAATAATTTTCAATTATATACAGACATCCAGGCAAGTCTTAGCATCCTTCTTCTTCCTCAAAGTATTTTTCTCCTACCCTCCCCCAAAATAGAATCTAGTCCTTTTGCACCTCCTCTGGGTGCACCTTCTTGAAAGTGCTCTATGTCCTCTCACTAGTCAACAATTCTGCCCTTTTTCTAATGAAATCTCCATTTCTTTATCTTGATGACTCAGAGTTGCTTATTTCTTCATGGATTATCTGATGAATGTAATTCATGTTGAACTAAAAATAACCAAAACTAATAAGGACATGCGTAGTTGTTAAAAGAGAAAAACTTTAACATTAATGATTATGTAACTGGGGTATATATAGAGTAGCTATTTGGGAGTTAATGAGGCAACAGGCTTTTTGGGATGGGATGTTTTCTAAGCTCTATAACTGTGACTCCAATCTATTTTCCCTCCATTGACAATTTGCTTTAATTTCTGTGTGGTCAGTGGTTTATTTAATAAACCACACTTATTAATCAACATTTAATAATTAACATTTCCTGTGTGAGGAGATTTGCTTAGTTCATAATTTCATTATTAATAATAACCATTTGTTGAGATATTTGTGGTATCAAGCACTTAAGTTTTTGTATTCTCCTATAGTCATTAATGTTATGATGGACCTTATTATTGTTCTTTTTATTCATCTTTAGCTTATTTAAAGTCACAACTGGAACCCAGGTCTGCTGATTCCAAAACCTCTGCTCCTAAGCACCCTGGACTATTTGGTGAAACTGCTTTACTCTTAATAGTGGTAGAAGTTATGGTTAAGTTTATCATGGCATATACATTTCAAAGAACTGTTTTCTTTCTTTTTTAGAAAAAAATGTATTAAGACAACATTGGTTTATAACACTGTATGTGATTTAGAGGTGTAGGATTGATCACCCCCTTCAGATATATTTACATCATACCCACAACCCAGGCATCCATTGTGTTCTGTAATACTCCATTTTTGCCCTCGCCCTCCCCTTCTGCTCTCCTCTCCTATGTCTCCCCTCTGCTGTCTCAGTTCTACATTCAAGTTTCTAGGGTTTATCATTGGTTTGCTTTATCTGACCCTTTGTGTTGTTTCTCTATACCCCACACTTGTGATACCACCCAGTATTTTCCTCTCTCCTTCTAAATTATTTCAAAGAACTATTTTCTTTGGAAAATAAGATGTAACATTATTTTTTTCAAACACCAGAATCTCAAGTTTTCTCTGTGATCCTCTTGGTTTCTGGCTTCTGCTGCCATGGTGCTTTCAGAGTATGGACATTTGCCAGTTGTTTTGCTATATCCCTTAGCCCTGGAGCTCAATATTATCTGGTTTGGTTACTCTCTGTGTCACAGCCTGTCTTAAGCCCATATTGGAACAAAATTCCTCCCTTCAGTTCTTGATTTTCCCCATTAAAAGGATACTGAGCCACCATATTGCTGCCTGTTTCACAGCATTTCTCCAGTTAGGCTGTGCACAGCGACTCTGCCTCTTTCCCAAATCAGCATGCAGTGAACACATGAGCACTGAAAACCACTCAGTGATTGTGGTGGCCAGAATACAAAGCAGCATGATGGTGTATAAGACAGTTATCCATTTCATGCATTCATTGCTCATTCAATTGTTCATAGTTTTTGAGCACTGATTATTTTCCCTAAAACCTTTTGATATCATAATAGATCCATCATTTGACCTAGTTTGTATCTGGAAGCAAGAGAGAAGAATTTTATTTCAGGACAGTATTAAAGTAACATCCATTGGTGGTGCATTTAAATGCAATAGTAGCAGATAGAGAAACCTGATTCTATAGAGAAAAGTATGGCTGCTTCCAATGTTGAACAAAAGAAAAAAATTCTAGACATTTGGAGACATCTAAGAACATGTGTGGCTCATAGATTTTTCCCTAGCCACTGAATTACCTCCAGAGGCACATACTTCTAATCATAAATGTATTTGATGGATTTTCTCGTGTTCAATGCATGATACCGATATAAAGGAATTTCAAAGAAGCAGGACATAATTATTTCCCCAATCCAAAACTGATGCTGCATACACTTTAGAAGGTTTTTCTGCTATTGAAAGAAATTCTTGGAATCCTTTAACCTGCTGCTTGGTTACTATAATATAAATATAATAGGTATCATCTGTATCATCTTTGTTATATTCTCAGGCTATCTTTCTAGAGCCTGAAAAGCTGACAGGTTATATTTAAAAATTTTTTAAATAGTGTTTGGTTTTGTTTTTCTAAGTAACTATAGTCTCAATTATATTACCACCTTTCCTTTAGGTAGATGAAGGAAAATTCTTGAATTTCAGTTTACTTTAGAGTAAACTGAGAAATCATTCCCAGAAGTGCTATTGAATCCTTTACTGAATTATCGAGCAGAACAATGTGGCTGCAATTCTAGAAATAAGTCAATTTAATTAATAAAAATACCTAATTATAAAAAAGGAAGAACATTGTAATTATGTTTGGTGATACATGCTAACTATACTTAGTGTGGTGGCCATTTCTTAGTATATACAATATTGAATCATTATATTGTGTACCTAAAATTAGTATAATATTATCTGTCCATTACACCTCAATAAAAAGCTAGCAATAAATTACTGAATGAAAAAAAAAACTTAAAACTAAAAAAATAAAAATATGGAAGTGTTTTCAATTTAAAAAGAAAAAAGGAATAAATCTATCTTGCTCCACCAAGCAGAATCTTATATGTTTATAAGCTGTCAAACAGTTCCTGGATCTCTTAGCAAGTAGTTCAAGTTGATTAACTTCAGGGGGAAAACTAATGCAGAGCATGTATGTGAACAAAAAAGAAGGCGTGGAACAGAATAGTTAGTGATGAGAATGAGTGAAGAATTATAGAAGATGACTGTAGAACAAAGTCAGCAAATCCAGTCTAATACTTCCTTCTATTTATAATAAAGCCTTAGGTTATTGCTGTATTTAAATTTTTCCTTTATAGCAGCCTACCATCACTGTTTTTGTCTCTTTCCACTTATCTTAACCTTCAAGTGCTAGGACATTAAAAAGTTCCTGGCTCCCAAAGCCCTTCAATGCTAATGGCTTTCATTGGACTGAAACGAAAGAGTGATGAGACTGTATCTCTATTTTGTTCCCTCTTCTTTGCAAATCTTATTTGTTCTTGCAGTTCACGCCCCAATTCAAATCAATTACATTTATTTTCAACCATGACTCAGAATGCCTCTAACTTCTGGTGCTTGAAGATAGGTTCCTATATGATTTCCAGATCTGTCAAATACATTTTCTTCCTCTTGCTTCCTGGTATTCTTAATATTTTAAATATAACACCCTGAATATATGACAGATAATTTCTGTTGCCTGTATAAGACATAATTTGTTGCTTATGTTATCAGAAGCTTTATTTTTAAATTTACCCAAAGTTCAGATTTCACTTGAAATGAGTGACTGGTTATGTTACAGGGTAACCCCAATGTGAAATGGGTTGTCAGACTGGGTCCTCCTCACCTGTGCACTAAAAAGGAACTTAACTGCAAGTACACACAAAAAGGGGTAACAAAGGGTTTATTTACAAAAAGGGGAAATGAAGAAATGAATAACTCAGGGAGAAAGAGAGAGAGATAAATTGATAAATGTATTCTACCAGTTCTGCTGAGCTGGACCCCAAAAGCACGCTGAAAGCTACCAAAAGACCAGGTACCCCCTAAGGCCCACATGCCTGGTTATATACCAAACACTGTTGCTTAACTCCACCCTCAGTTCCCAGCAATCTTCCCTACAGTGTTGATGACATTATGGGATTTGTAGTCCTTGGTGTCTTGGATCTCTTCGGTCTGGGGTGGGGTGGGGTCCATAAAACCTGTTTGTGGAGTTTTTTCAAGACATCCTGTTCCCCCAACAGTTAGGAACTTCACTTAGTTTGTTTCATATTATTTCTGCCTTGTGGAAAAAAGCTTTGCTCCAGGACCTCTTGTAAGTTAAAACAGAGGATAGTAGAGGGTGGTAGTTGTAGGCTTTGGAGAAAAGGAGACCCAGGCCTCATCAGGCAGAGAACAAAGACCAGAGCTGATTAGAAGATTCTATGGCCCTGTGAAGACCAGGCTATGACTGTGGAGCAGCTTACACTGACAGTTTGAAGATCCCTGGAGGGATGCATATGGTCTCTTTTATCAGCTGTTGGGTTAGGGACATGCTTAAGATTAGGGATAAGAGAGAGTTTTTGAAGTACAATACTGGCAAATTCTAGAAATACCATCTGTGAGTCAGGACCTCATTGTGTAATAGCAGAGACAACTATGTTTTCCATGTGTAAACATTGGGGCCAGCCTTGCTCTGGGAACAGATCCAGATCCATTTTCTGAAGAAAATTCTGTCCCAGTCTACAGATACTCTCATGGCCAAAGTCTAACCAGTGGTTATACAGCCATTTGCTGAGGCCAAACAGGACACAAGAACAGGCATCGAAACCTGAGATCTACGTGTCAAGCATCGTTGTATTTGCTTTTCAGAGTGGAGAGGTCAAGTTTGGGAACTGGAAGGAAGTAAGAAACATGACCAGGGACAGGGTAAATAGAGTGAGCTGAAACAAAATGCCAAAAGCAAGGTCATAAATGTGAACAAAGGTCAAAACCCTAGCAACCCAGGGCACCTCGCAGGGGAGGCCTCTCACCTAGATACAGAATGCAAACACCATCTCATAGCTGGATAGCTTTCTCTCTGGCCTAAGATGAACATTTTCCCTCTTTAGTGAAATCAGATTGTTCTGATGGGACCCTCTTATTGTTTAGATCCCTTTGTATGGTAATCAAGACTTTCTCTTTCCATTGTGTTCTGTGAACTGTTTAGAGCCACTGACCACATAAATGGTATTGAATTGGCAAAGAAATCTTGAGGTCTCTGTGTCTATTTGTTGAGAAAATCTATATCAAATGTTGATATATTGACTCATTCAATAGAAATATTGGTATATTCATAGGTAAAGGTAAGTGTCATTGACCTCATCCATTCAGGTATCTCTCCCTGCCTGTTATACATATTTACCTTGGTTGGGGGGCATTGGAATATATGGATGTACCAGGAGCAAGAAATTGTACTGATGTGTTTGGAATGCAAAATGAAGATGACATTTCCACAAGACCTGGTGACCACTATTTCTTGTACATGACTTATGTGCCAAGCAAAGCAAAATGCTTTTTCATGTAATTTAAAGCCACAACAACAAGCATGTAAGGTTTATTATATCTACTTTACAAATGCAGATAAAGATTGCTCAAATAACTTGCCCAATATCATGTAGCTAATGAGCAGGAGAACTGGGCTTGAAGTGCAGAGACCACAAGAAAGGGAGGCTTTCCATCGTTCATATTTCTCAGTGTGCACCCAGTTCTGCTTCTCGTATTTACCACTCTGTATCAGAATCTAAGAACCTAGATTCTGAGTAATGTCTCTTTCTGGAGGTTGAAAGTACTAACAGAGAATAACAGTATTTTAAGAAGTTCCTTCCTTAATTCAGGAAAAGACATTATCTGTTCCTATGGTCTCATTTTTGTATTCATTCACAACCTCTTCAAAGTGAGAAAACAAAATGAAAAATAGGATGACATGCAATGTAAAGTTCACACACAATGCGATAAAACTAAATTTAAGGAAATATTATTGCAAAAAAAGATGTATTTTGTTAAAATGGTTGGTAGTTTTGAAAACAGGATAATGAGAACATAAACTCTCTTCTCTATTTTTGTTCCAAGGTACAATATAAACCATCAGTCACTTTAAAAAACAATTCAGTGAATATTATGGAATTATATAGTAACCCAAAATATTTTTATGGGTTAGTATTATAAAACTTGATGAAGGAAATATTTCACAAGTCAAACCAGAATTTATATTAGTCTTGATATTTTATTAGAGGAGAGTTTTTAGGAAACATTAATTACTTTGTCTTTTATTCTATTTGCTGAAATGATTTTAGGGTTATTTCATAAATGCATATCAGAGCATGAAAGATGTTTTTGTTTTAGTAATTTGTTATCTTGAATTTCCCTTTTTGGCAGTCATGAATTTGCTAAGGACGCTCCAGTTACTTCCTCTCAATTGCACTATAATTTATTTACTTGATAAACTTTCCTCATGTTCACTTTTACACTATGAAAAGTGATTGATAGAAATTAATTTTTATTGTAGATTTCTGTTGACGAAGTACCTGATTTCTCTGTTGCGGTTAAAGAGTAGAAAAGCATGTGGTTAAAGAATATTAGGGTTCTGCTATTCATTTTTGAGAAACTATTGGGGCCATCAACTCAGTGAAATGTAAAAACATGCATTTTTACTTTACCAGACATTGTGTCCAGCTAGGTTAGGTTGAATTCCATTTCCTCATCATCTGCTAGCATTCTGGGCAAGCTCCAAAATTTTGTGGTCATTTTGATTTGTTTTTTAAATCCAGTGCTGTTTAAAAATTTAATCTCAAACTTAATTCAAACCTCATCTTTTGCACATCCTTCACTCAGGCCTAAGGAATTTGAAGTGCCCTAGAGAGAGGGAATTAATCTGCCATTTGGCTCCTTCCCCCCTCCTCCCTCTCAAGCACGCCTCTAATTTGAGAGTCATAGAGGAAGAAAAAGAAAGGATTACCACTCTAGTAATCCCCTCCTTGTCAGTTGTTGCTCTTTCTCTATTTAATGCCCTCCGTGGGTGGGGTCCAAAGCTGAGTCTCTTCTGGGGCAAGTGCTTGCTTTCTTTGTAGGATCCTGAGAGGCATTCAGACTGCATGGGCCCCTGACATGAGAGGCCTGGGGACTGCAGGTCCTCTGTCTCAGGCCTCACCATCAAAGATTTACCCCACACCGCACACTCTTATTTATGGGGTGCCCTCCACTGACAGCCAGTCTTTGGAGTGGGATGCCTGGAAAATAGCTCACTGCCCTGTTTCTTTGATTCCTTTTTACCTGCTGAGGAAGAAGTGCCAGGTCAGTATACCCACTTGGTAGCCCTGTGCCAGACCAGACAGGGAAATTATTTGGAGATGTGTCACTAAAGACTTCAAGGTATACTCATTTAGAAGAATAATATAGGAAAATTAATTTACATTTATGGGAGGTCTTTCACTTGCACATTTACTGTTTACTTTTTTTGCTTCACACTCTTTTAAGGCCCAAATACCTACTTGTTTTTGTGATTTAAAGACTGGAAACAGTCTGTGTGCATTTCATTTTAACTATTAGCTACTCCTTGAATTTAATTTCTTCTGCTTAGTTCATGTATTATTCATTTTTAATGCATAGTTAGAGCTCATCATACACACATTTATGTGCTGATTTCATGTCCTCAGCATATTATGACATGATCATTGTTATTACAACAATTATTTTGAGGATTATGTAAATGGGTTATTCCATTGATCATAATAAGTCATCTTAACCCTTTGTCAACATTCCCATGAAGCAAGAAATGTATTTAAATGTCTTATTCAGAAAGTTTTAATGAAGCTTATAAACAAACATTACTTAAATACTTTCGTTCGATAAATCAAAAAAAAAAAAGTACAGTCAATGATAAACTGTACCACCAAACGCAAACATTGGTGGAAAAATTCAGAACATTGGAGATAAAAGATTCTGAAAGCTTAGAGAAGAGCAAAATCTTATTACTCAAAGTATTGAGAATTTAAAAGGCATCAAATTCCTTAACAACACTGGATATTAGACTACAATGGGTAGATACATACCTTGAAATATTAGAGGGTGAAAATATTTTCAACCTAGAACTGAGAAGACAGAACAATTTCATATAGAGTCTCAAAACTCTCTAAGGTGAAAACCTTACAAACTTTTTTGCTCAGAATTTGCCACAGGATGTGCTTCAATGCTCTACCAAAAATTGAGGTAAAAATCTAAAAGGAGATCTAATGACTTGGTGTCAGAGGAAGGATCTCTGAGGATACCATCTAGGCAACAGGCTGCAGTGCTCTGATTGGGATACAGATTTTCAGGGGAAAATCAGAAATGCTCTATTTCCTAATATATTGCCATCTAGCCATTTAAAAAACTATGTTTAAGGGATCTACATATATTTTACACATTTTAGGAAATTAGCAACTGGTAATGAGCAAACAAACCAAATTAAAAACAAGAAAAGCATTGATGATCTACAAGAACAAGAAAATGCTTCTAGAAAGGAAATGTCTCTTCACAGTCCACAGCAGTCATCAGTATGTATATACTGACAATGTTGAATTTTTTTTAATGTGATATTCTTAATAGACATTTGGAGAGGAAAGAATGGTGATTTAAATTAAAGGGCATCAGAATAAAAAGGCAAGTGTATGATATCTATTGTAAAATTCATAAGTCAAAATCACAGTGAAAGTGTGGCGTGAAATCACAAAAGAGATAGCTGAACAAGTTGAGATTTGTGGCTGCTGAGAAAACCAAACGGGAAAAGTGGATTAAGATGAAGCAAGAATTTTGAGACTTTAATATGCCTTCATCTGTGTACCAGGTGCTGAGTCTACTAGGAAGTACCTAGTTTTGAATGAGAAGTGTCAGGAGAAATTTTGCAATGGAAATAGCAACTTAGAAGGATGATGGAGAGTTTGTAAAACAGGTGGTAGTGGTGGGGGGGGGGGACATTTCTTCATTGAATGGACAACATAGATGAAAGAATGCACCAAACATCTGGGAACTGGCTAGGAGTTATTCTGTGCAGCACAAGCACAGCTCCAAATCGAGCACACTGAAACTTCCTGCTTGCTCTCCTTCGTAGAATAACACTTTACTTTTCTGTGCATTTTTGTTTTAATTAAACTTAAAGGTGTAAAAATTTGAGAAGATAATGAAATAAAAAATGAAAATGTTAAGATAATGAAATAAAGAAAAACTTCAGTTATTCATAATTCTACTACCTGGAGGATGAGACAGGTACAGTTGTTTCACATTCTGTCTTTTTGTAAATTTGAAGTTTTAAACAACATACATGAATTATTTGATGAAAACTATATTTTTAGAGGAAAAAACAGTTTTCCTGATAATGGTTGAAAGTTTGCAGAGTTGACTAGATTAGAAGAGGCCATATCTGTCTATCTTTCCTCACATCTTACTAACCATCCCTCCCCTTTCTCTGTCTAAGCCACGCTGATCTCATTGGAATTAAGT
Source organism: Galemys pyrenaicus (assembly GCA_019455555.1). Classification (NCBI taxonomy): domain Eukaryota; kingdom Metazoa; phylum Chordata; class Mammalia; order Eulipotyphla; family Talpidae; genus Galemys; species Galemys pyrenaicus. The sequence continues at coordinate 2,087,929 of JAGFMF010011386.1, forward strand.
GCTGAGTGTACAACCAGACAGATAGACATATTTCCACTTCCCACAGAGTTCTCAGTAAACACATTAAGCAAACATCAAAAAGTGATTACGCAAGTTATTATTCAGTTGTAATTGTGTGAGAGACAATGTAAGAGTCAAAATAGGAAGAACTTTTTAACACAGATAGCATTAAGATAACACATGAAGGATGAGAGACACAGAAGAGAGATAGCCAGGCAATAACTTGACTCAGCAAGGACCCTGAGTTGACATGTTGATTGAATGTATTAGAACAGGCTTCCCACCTACTGTCCTGGCGCCGTTTTTGGGGTGACCATTGTAACTGGCATTTCTCTGTTCCACTGGTACTACAAGGCATAAACTAACAATTTGAGAAACCTAGCATTAGAGGAACTGACCCCAGAAAGTCTGCATCTGTTACACTAGCATGGTGCCTGGAGTAACTATCTGTATGTTTACCTTCTTTTGGCACTTCTTGCTGCCAAATCGGGCACATCTTGAGATGTTACTGTTGTACATTCCCTGTGTTTGCACCCATGGAATTCATTTAGCAAGTGTATATTTGATAAAACATTGCTACATTTTTGCCTGTGCTAACTTTATAAACATTACAGTCGACACAAGATGTATGTAAATTGAAAAATTTATTACGATTGCTTAAAAATCAAATGGGACAACTCTCTTAACTTAGAAAGCCCCCTCCCATTATTTGTTCTCATTTCATTTATATTGAATACTGTCAGTAAATAAATAAAATCGAAGGGAATTTCATAATGTTTAACCAAAGACATTCTCTATTTGCATAGACAGATTAAATAAACCATTCAGGAAGTCAAAAGTTGAGCCCAAAATAATCCAACTTAGTTTCAGGGAAAAACTGGAATTATTGCTGGAATGATGCAGCTACACACTCTATATTTATTTTCTTAGTGTGTTCTTCCCCTTTTTACCTCTATTTAAGGGGTCTACTTACGAGAAGCAAAAATCTAGAATTGCTTTTCTTACTTGTAGTTCATTATACTTCTGTAAAATCATAGCCCTATTTTAAATCGCTGGTTTCCAGTTCCTTGATATTGTCTGAATTTTTAAAGCACTATTTTATTTGCATAGATTAAAATTTATCAGCACACTATAAATTTCTGATAGTGATTTGTACTATCACTTATAAAGGAGCATATAGTTTAAGTTCCTAAATAAGCTTCAGGCATAGGAAAGAGTCCACTGCTCTTTCTTCTTGTACCCAAATGTAAACTTCTGGAGACCTAGAGACAGTCAAAGGCACGGGGTTTGTGTCCATGGCAATCACTAGTTGTGTGCAGGAAGTCACAGCAGTATTGAGCCGTGAAAAAGATCAATTGTTTTTGTGAAAAATCCTTAAGACATGCCTTGAATTCAAACAATCAAGTTCATTAAAATCGTAAATCATCTGTTAATCTTTTTTTTCTTTTTGCCAAAATGTCCTTGGTGGTCAGTGGTATTTAAAGACCAAAATGAAAAAAAAATATGATTCAAATCAGAACATAATGGGATTGTTGAAGACCATAGAATAAAGTCTTCAGTGCATTTTCTTCTGGAAGAGTTTTTACTCTACACCTCTCTTGATTATAGAACTCAACAGGATGTGAGGTTTATCGCTTTCATTCATTTATCCATTTATGTGCCAAGTATCATGCTGGTTTTACAGATGAAAACATCCCGGGGTTTTCTTGTTAAATCCAAAGCACTGTTAGGTTCCCCATAAATAATTGGGTAGACTGGGCATGTAAAATAGCTTGCCACTCACTATTTGTTGGCAAATTGTTTGTTGTTTTGTAAAGAGGCTAATGAATCAGTGAAGCTCGTGAAGTTGGAAAAAAAAATAGTTGGATAAAATATGCCTATATTCTGTATGAATTATATTTGTGTATAAAGAGCTGTATGTGCTTTATCCCAAGCATATATTGATATAATTATTATGCCCATTTAGTAGACAGAAGAACTGAGACTTAGAAATATTACTTGTTCACAGGAGTAGTAAGCAATATAAGAACCATGTCAAACAATGGAATAATATCTCACATGGGAATATTAAAAAAAGAGGAAACCTCTTTTCTAGCATTAATTTGTTCATTCTAGAAAATAATTTGCAGGTATAAGCATTATTGTTATTATAATGTTAAGATATTATCCTTTGTAAACACGTTCAAGTAAAATAATTCATTGATCCTGAGTCAGCTCCACAGTAGAGGAGAGCCCTGTCTTCAGATAGAGACTGGATCATTGACAAAAATACCTCTTCTGAAGCCCAGAGTGCGAACATTTCAAAGTCAAGGCTTTCATCTTCAGTTCTTACTCCGTTTCCAGTTCCATTCCCTTCCCATTATGATATATATGGAGACCTTTTTTGGGGGAAGGTGTGAGTGTTGTCTCTTTATTAAATATAGAGCTATTAACATCACAAATGAGGCAGTTCTCCTGCACATTGGTAATGATGCCTCTCTTTTTCTTTCTCCTCTTCCTAATAAACCTGTCCATTTTAATATATGTCTGTGTATATATATAGATATATATCATATATGAAAAAATAGCTTTTGATTTTTGTGAGAGACACTCTTTACTAGAGAAGAAATTGAGGCATTAGAGGAGGCAAGTAGCTGTCAACTAGAGAACGTGAATACAGCCCTTACAAAGAGGTAAGTGCTAAATGTGAAAACACAGTATCACTAAACATTTGGCCCATGCCTTTTCCTATAATCCATTATCAACTAGTAGGACCACTGAAGAATAAATATGGGAGAGGTGTATAATTTTTAATCATATTCATGTTTTGGTCATATTCATGTTTAAGTGTAAAGTTGGAGAGGCGATTATAGTATTTCGTTTTAATCACTGATTTACTCAGTCACATCTTGTATTTTGCAAAACTCAAGACATCAATAAAATAGCATTCACTTGAGCACAAAACAGGGTATTAAGCAATTTTATTTCCAGACTAAATCAATGTGTCTTTGGCCAGACATATAATAGATTAGCAATTAAACATTTTCCACCCAAAACATGCCATTAATGAAATTATTGGAAAAAGCAAATGTTTTGGAAAGGTGTGAAATCACTTAGAAGTTTAAAATAGATTTTAAAAGATAAATTCTGTTTTAATATCCTAGGTCTTCATGAGATGTCCTATAAAATTTCAAGCCTGAATCCCTTCATAATAAAACACCTTTCCCCTGGAGATGCAAAGATGCTACCCTTCATCCATTATAAGATGCTCTTTTTCATTTAACTATCACCAAAGTCACACTGGACACTGCAGGAGAATGTTAATTATCTTGAGGTGTCCCAGTGGCCCAGTAACTTGAGGGCAACATGCCAGAGAGTCTTGGTTGCAATCCAGGTGGAAAACACAGCATTAACTTGTGCAGTCTCTTGACATCCTCACAAATGTACAGTACACCTGGAGAGAAAACATATTTGTTTCAACCGAGTTAACTATTTCAAAATAAATAATATCCAGCCCCTAGCCAGCCATTTGTGATTATGTATAAAAAGTAACTAATGAGCTGTATTCTCCAAGGCTATTAATTATGTAATGAACAGGAATGCTTTTTAGATATTGTTCCTCTGAGTGCAATAAACCTGGGTTATCCTGGCAACCTAATGAGCATCTTTGAGCATCTGCCACCACAGAGATGTTTCATATTTCAGGCAAAAGTTGAAAGATGCTGTTGAAACAGTGGTTTAGTAAGATCTAGTGCTGTCGCCGATCAGGATAAGTCACCAACATAAAACCTGAAGAAGAGTGCATTGTGATGGATGATTCAATTCATTGCTCTTTTTTAAAATAGACTGATGGGTCACAGTGAACATCAGGGAGACACCACGTTCCATGGAAAATGCTTATATCTATGTGAAAAAGAGAAGAGAATATAAGTGGGATGTTTGGCAAAGAATAGAAACTTTATGGGATTTGGGAGAGGGACATAAAATTATCAGACAGGGTAAGTAAAGGGAAAAAAAATGATTCTTCTAGGTAGACAGAACAACCCTACACAGACAGCCAACTCAGCCAACCAGGTGAGCCAATTCCACTCACTCCAAATTTTTAGCAGAGCAAAGTAAGAGGATGAATAATAATTATCACTGCATAGTCTAGTAGCAGTGAAATATCTATACGAATAAAGTACCAGGTGTAATTACATTTATATAGTTATGAATAAAGCACAGGTAAGTGCTTGTTAGCAACTGAAAGACAGCTAGTTAAGGATGTCATCAGATTAAAGGATGTTGTCTTAAAATTGCTAGTAGGGACAGTATTTCTTGAATGAAGAACTTCTTTAAAAAGTGAATAAAGAAGTCTTCTTAAATAAAATTTAAGGCTTCTGAAACTGTTGCTTCTTAAAATGTATTTACTTTGGAATGTAGCTAGGAAACTCAATAAGGATAGGCCCTTAAGTTTAATTAAAATTAAATATTATATCTTCCAGTGTTTTCATTGTTTTTGTGGGATTCAGCTAAAAAAATCGTATTTTCCACATGCATTCATTGTTCAGACTTACCTTTAAGACTACAGAATACTCTGGAATAAAAATTGGACAGCAAATGTAGACAGATGAATAATTTTGTCTCTGAACAGGCAGGTGATATGCCCAGTATATAAATGCCACATTGTCTGGGGGATTTTGCTTCACTATGAAAAGAGAAAAACTAAGTAACTGGCAAATAAACTCAAAAAATGATGTGAGTCAGTAAGACCATTTATTTTTTCTTTTTACAAAAAACTCAAAGTGGCCTAATACTGCCCTATTTTTTCTTACACTATCCTTTCAATTTAATAGGTGATGTACCTCCCCATTCTACAGAAGTACAAACACATGGATCTCTCCATATTCAACCTTCAGCGTAAGAGTCTAGATTTCTAACCCTAAGATTTAGTGACAAGAGACACAAAATATTGATATGTTTCTATTTTAAATTGGGCACATCAACTATGATTTTTGTTAAATATTGCCCAAACCTAAGTAGGCATAATGAGCAATAGCATGTGGCTTAGTCAGCTAAAATATTCTGGCAAATTGAAAGTGTTTCAAATCATTAAAACTCCACTGAAAAATGATCAATCTGTTTATTATAATGAATAAGTTTTCCTTTTTCTAGACTAGTAAAGAAAACATCTAAATGAAACATGTGACAAAAATGAATTCTCAGTCAATAGCCTGGAAAAAAGTCTAGATAATCTTTCTGCCTTGCCCAGACATACCTACATAATGAACCAGTCAATTCACTGGTGATCCACACCTAATTCAGAAAAGGTTGCCACACATAACATTGCCAAATTTTCCTACTTAATGGATAGATATTTATGTTTGGGTTTAATTTTATCTAAGCAAAAAGTATTCTTTAAATAAGGCACAAATTCAGGTAGGGTTGTTGCAGATTTCACTTTCAATAAATGATGCTTCTGATAGCATTATCACTAACAGTAAGCTGACTTGTGAGTTTGCCATGCTGATGCTTTTGCTATGATTCTTGTTAAATCTTGGTGGCTGAAGAACTGGAAATTCCTACCATGTGTAGGCTCAACTGTGACTTCCTAAACATGACTAAAATTGATGTCAATACCAGCTACTGCCTGTAGGCACTTTTGTATAAGAGGCTTTTATTGTAAAATTCAAAATAAGACATGAAAAATGAGTTTCAAGTTCTTATTTATCTACTGTTCAAAACATATTTATCTATTTACCTCTAACTTACTTGGTTGTAGAATCATTTTCTTTCAGAAATACATATGCACTTGAAATTAATTTAATATAGTTACAAAATACATGGAAAGTAAAAGAACATATAAAAAAGTAAAAATCACTCCCAATGGTACCACACAGAGGAATCACATATGTAATATTTTTCAAATTTTATCATAACTAATCATAGTGTCTTATACCCTTATACATTTCTACACTGATAGTTTGAAACATAACTTTAATGGGTTTCCATTATTTCTTATTATGAATGTTATATAATTTATTTAAACTTCCTCCACTTATTGTGCATTAATGTATTTTCCAGTTGTTCACTGATATTCCAGTAATGTATATGTCTCGGCACATAACACTTTGTTTTCTCTTAATAGTTTGATATATATTATTTGACATAGAATTACTGTCTCAAATGATAGGAAACACGAACAATCTTGTTAACTATTGCCAGTTTACTTGACAGAAAGTTTATATGTGTATATAAAGCAACATCTGATGGTATTTGGGCATCACTTAATATTCAAAAAATAATAATAAACCTTTGACAATTTGATATTGGGGAAACTGCTATTTCAGTGTTACTTTAATTTCTCTTTCTCTGATACTAAGGTACCACAGTTCTTGATAGGTTTATTAGAATACTTGTCTGCTCCTATATTTGCCTTAGGCAAATATATATTTGGACCATGTTGATATATTTGGTAACTGTATTTCAGCAGTTACCAGTAGCTTAACATTTTTAATTTGCATTTCAATAGACTTTTTCTACATAATGAATCAGTCAACTCATATCAGCATGTATGTAGTCAAACCTATGAATATTTCTTTATGATTTCATTTGTTCATGCATGCTGATGCTTTTGCTATGGTTCTTGTTAAATTTCTTAGTGGCTGAAGTACTGGATATTCCTACCATGTGTAGTCTTCACTGTGATTTGCTCACTATAACTAAAAATGATGGTCTTCCCTATCTTAACAATAAATTATTGACTTACATTTTTCTTATAGCTTTTGTGAGACCTTTTTTAAACCACTTGGAATTTGTTTTGATGGATTTGTAATATGTGATTTAACTTCTTTTTCCTAATAGCCAGTGATCATAATATTGGTTGGACTTTTACTTTCCTTGTCTAATTATAAAATTTCCTTTATCATGGATTAAACATGTATCCATACTAGGTTCAATTTTAGTGCTCCTTTGTTTTGTTCTATTGATCTGCCAATTTATCTTTTGTGACTGGTTAACCAAGCTCCTATTACTTCACTCTTTCTAAACATTCTTATCAATTATTTTCCACTTAAATTTCTGTAAGAGCTTTAATTTTGCCAGTTAAAAACATTACATTGAGACCTAACTTATTCATTAACATAGAAAGAATTGTTATCTTCCCCCAAGTCAATGTTCCCACTTAAGGATGCTGTAGGCTTTATTGACATTTTCTTTTATATTAATACTAGTTGATATCTTTATTTGTATAAGCACCCTTTGGTGTTCTGTGCTTTTCATGGTAAATGTGAATGGAATTTCTTTGTCCCCTTTAATTGGTAATTTTAGTATACCAGTTGTCCAGAACTTCATGACTGCTCTTAATCCTAGAGGGACATGACAAATGTTCTGGTTTACTCCTGATTTCAGTGAAAGCACATGGGCATAAGACTTCACAACAGAACTCTTGTTTAGATTGCTACATAATAACACTACACTAATATACAGATAATAGTATGTAACATTATAATATAAAACATATAACTGAAATATAGTGGCATGTAATTTTTGTAATTTGATTAATTCTATATTTTTACCCACTATATTTTACCCATCCATATTTTACACTGTCATATGCTTTTTCTTATACTGATTTAGTTCTGTGTCTACTTAATTATTATTTGTCATTCTGTTTTATAATAGCTATATTTGCACATGTTGTTATTTCTATTTCTGTGCCTATTGTCACACTTTCATCAACAATTGGATTTTTCTTTTATGGTAGAATAAAGTCATAGCCAGTTAGTTAAGGACACAGAACCAGGTAACTATAGTGATTATAAGACTGTGCAATAGTAATAAGTATGCTTTTTTAATGTTTTCTTGGTGTTGTATACTCTTGACAGAGGAGGAAAAGTGGTACTTAGTCTCCTATTGAATTTGTATTGTTCATAAACTCAAACTAGTTTAATGGAAACTTTTATAGGTCTTGTTACTTGAGCCCAAGGAATAAATTTTCCAAAGTTAAATCAACTTAAAAAAATACTAGATAATATGATGCATATTTATTAACTTTAGATGACATCATGATTTTTTTATCATTTAGAAAAACAGGTCACCAAATAATACAATAGTGTAATTCAATTAATATAAAGTATAATCTATCACCCATGCATAACATAACAACTAAAAAGACATATATACATGCATAAAATTATAGAGAGTGGTTATCTTAAAAGATGGGTAATGCATGATTTAAAAAATTATTTTTGCTTATCTTTATTTTTCTAATTTATATGAAACAGGAATGTATTAAAATAAAAAATTCAAAATTATCATTTTTAACATAAAATCCATCAACATTAAGAATATGGATAAATTATGAGATTAAACACATATATCTAAATAGAAGAAAATACACTAGCTACTTTCCAAGACAAGCCTGCAAGTATTTTGAACTTTCATTGAAAAGCCTTGAACAGATTTCACAGACATATTGCCAACACACAAATCCTCTCTAGGAAAGCATTCACCATCCTCATTGTCTAAGGAACAATGCAATCTAATTGCTCACCTCCAAATTCTTCCTTAGTCTTATGAGAAATGTGCATTTATTTTCATGTCTGACTACTAAAACAAGCATAGGAAGGAATAGTTCCTTTATCCTTTCACTTTATCTATTATGTTCAATTATTTCATCTCCTTTGATAATTTTAGCATATGATTCTTTTTTAGCATAGTGCCTCGAGGATCTACTTTTCTATCTTTTTAAACTTATTCTTAAAGACATCACATGAACTTTAGTAACTCATCTCTTTCCAGAATTCTCTGTCTTTAGCAATATGAATTATTATGCCCTTTTATTTGTCACAGCATTGCAATTGAAGTTTTGAGATTATGAAAAGCACTTTTATTTTTAACCTTTGCAGAAGACAAAAAACAGTGGAACTCTTTTTTCTAACTTTGGATAACAACTAAAATTGGAAAATAATTTCTATAGTTTAAAAAGCACCATTTTTATTTGTGGGGGCGAGGCTTGGTTATTTCTGAAGTGATTAACATTAATATCAATATTTGAACTATAACCATAACCTAAGCAAACCTAGTATGTGAATTAGCATAATTAGCTAAATTAGAAAATGTTTTTATATATTCCAGATAAAAGTTTATGTTTCAGATAGCTAAATGGAGGCTATATGATAATACAATTTGACAGCAAGCTGCTCTTTAACATTAAAAGGGGAAAATTCACAAAGAAAAGCCACATGTAAGATATTATAGACATTACATGATATTTATAGACAGATTTAATTTTACTTAGAAAATTTGCCTTAGCTAATCAAGGTTTTATTTGGATTACATGGATCATTAACCCAGCTTTTTTGTCAAGCCAAGAAAGACATTTACAATAGAATGTGTGAAGAAATGGGGGGCTTTCAAAGCCAGATATGTTCAGCTTTTTTAACAAAAACTGATTGTCTTTTTAAAGGAAATTGTATTTCTGATTTTAATTTTTTTCTCAGAGGGGATTTTTTAATTCAATTATTTTATTTCTAATAATATATAATTATGACAGTTGTAACTATCAACCATTTTCTATCATTGTTACTTTAATATAACACTCGTCTCACTGTCAAAAGATTTAGTGAAATTAGTTCTTGTTCTGATGACACAAGACCATCTCCTGGGGTTTCCAGGCCCTTTTTCTAAACTGTCATCAGGCACTCATCATTCTTTACCCTACACACTAACTTCTTTCCCTTCAATTAGAAATATTTATGAAATATTTAGAATGCCCAAAACAGGTGATTGAGTCAAGAAGATGTGGTATATTGCACAGTGGAATAACTACTCAGCAATCAAAAAAGATAAACTGTCCTTAGCAGCAACATGAATGGAACTAGAAGAGTTTATGCTAAGCGAACTAAGTCAGAGGAGAAAAATAAGTAATAGATGGTTTCACTTATGTGTGGAACATAGAGAAACCAAAAAAAAATCAGGAAAAAGACAAAATTTGCAAGTTGGCCATAGGGATATAACCAAGGGATCTGAGACATAATGCAAGGGAGGGAGAAGGGTCAAAAGAGGGAAGGGAAGAGCAGAGGGGAAGGAAGAGCAGAAGGGATGTGGTGATGGATCACAGGTCTATGGTGGTGGAAAAACCATGGGGCCTTCACCTGAGGGGAGAAATCAAATACTGCCTGCAATTAACAATGATGAAAGAAAATATAAAAAACTTAAAGAAGAAAATGCACTAATTATGAGAAATATGTTCAACTCTTTAGTCCACTCAGCAGACTATCTCCTCCCCATTTTTAAAGGAATTTTAAGTAAGAGGTCAGAGCAGGATGAAAATTAAAAAGATGAAAACCAGTGAGATCTTTATAATGTCACCAAGAATCAGTTCCAAAGACCAGTGCAGACCCTGCAGCGGCCAAGCAGATCTCAAACCCTTGGTGCATGAACTGCAATTGGTGCTTACGCCCTTCCTCTGCTTGCACCATTTCAGCTCCTTTCTCCAAGTCTGTCCTGCTCAGTCTTACTCAAGTACTTTAAAAATTCATCTATTATTCTATTCTTTCATCTCCTTCCAGATTTTTACCATTAAGTGAGTTCCTTTTTCCTCCTTTAAAGTTTGCCAGTGATTTTTTAAAAACTGTGAAACATGCAAATATTACATACCTTGGAAAAATCTATTTTGAGAAACTAGTTTTAGAACCCTAGCCTTCAAGCCTCTAGCTGTGATTATTTTCTACCTGAAGTGTTTGCTTCTAAGGATAATACTATTTCTCTTCCCTGTCATACATTTTGTCACTTTATAGCATTAAAATGTGGGGGGGGGGGAATGGGACAAAGTGGATAATTGATATGGTGGAGGGTAGATTTGGGCTTTTAGAGGTGATTTAATGTCATATATAGGCTTTGATTTTCAGTGATACATTCCTGACACTTACATGATGTCATAATGCAAAGTTGCTTCAATTTTAAAAAAGTGCTCCTTCAAAAAAAAAAAAAAAGTATGTGTGTGTAGTTTTTCAGAGTACTGCTGTAAGAGTATAGAGAAGGATACAGGCAATAAATTGTTGGATAGTATTGAGCAGAGACTTTCTTTAGAGCAAGGATAAAATCAGAGGCATTTTTATATTCAAATATTTATAAATATGTTTTTAGAAAAACAAGCACTAAATAATCATACGCCTGGTCATCAATTGGAATGTTTCTCTAAACTTTGACTGCACAAAGGGAAAATGTTATCATTTTTATATGTTTTAAATATAAATATTTTTAACATGTTAAAATAATTTTTAACCTTATTTTGGTCATATAAATGCATTTTGATGATTTTGGAGGATCAGATATCGTCTGAAACCCAAATTTAACAAGTAGTCCATTGAATTGAATAAAACAGTAAGCTCTTGTTTTAATGATTCAGTCTAAAAGATGACAGCAAAATATCAGCAGATTTTAGCTTTCCTTGTAGGGCTTTCTCCCTACACAACAAGAATTTGTCCTTGGTTTTTAATTACTTACATTAAGAAAAGCTTTTTTCAATAAGTGATTCCCAGGTGTTGGTAGCTCTCTGCAGTTCCTTTATGCATTGTTCCCTTTAATTGTTACTTCAAACAATCCGTTACACATTCATATGCTAATTACACAGTCCTTGGGCGTGAGAGAGTACCCCACTTTTAAAATTCTACTTAGAGGTCTGATAGATGAGATGTGATAGCTCCAATGAACAAGAAAAAAGAAGCTAGGTTCACTTTTTTGTTGTATTATGTACTTGAAGAACCAGTAAATCCTATATCAAATAGAAACTATCAAAGTGCTTACACTTTTGAAATCGATTACAATAATGAAATAATGAATTGTTTTTTGATTTGTGGATTTTGGTCTCTTTAGGTTTTTTTGTTTGTTTCCATTTAAAAGTATTTGCTAGGTCTGTTTTGGTGTATTTTGTGATAATAAAATTTAAAAATACATTTCAGGAATGAATTAATTCTACATGTGCTACCAAGACAAAAAAAAAAAAAATACTAGTAAATAGTTTTTTAAAGACTATTCTAAAATTTGTCTTGAAAAGTTTTTCTCATGGGTGACTTTTTGACCTCCTACCAAAATTGAGATAAATCTGGTTTATTTTATTTTGGGTAACCCTAAACATTTCTGTTAAGTCTATTCTATCTTGTACTTACCCTGAGAACATCATATGGACAAATGCATGTATATGACTATATATATGTATATATATTTAGTTTTATTTTTACTCAATGGAATTAAAATCAAAGTTTTGATAGACACAAAATAGAAGAAGTAAAGTTAACACTTTTTTGCTAAAGTTTTTTAAACAACATAAGCAAAAATATCAGCACTCATTTTAGAGAACTATTTGCCAGGTCACTATAATTTATTTGTCCAAATAGAGTAATGATTTATTAAGAATATTTGGAATTATGGATTATTAAGAATATTTGATATTGAGGGAGAAACAAATATATGCATAAATATTAATTTTGGTATTATTCAAAATAACCAAAAAGAGAAAAAAACCCAAGTATTTATCAATTGATGAATGGATAAATAAAATGTAGTGTATCAAATTTCAAAACAAAAATTGTACCCAATCACATTAAACAAGAAAAAATATTTTATTCAAGGCTATTTCAATGGAGAGAAAAGCCAGAACTAAGTCTGAACTCAACTCCAAGGAGGAGGCAGCAGGAAAGATTTTGTTTTAAAGGTTGGGTTGAGTCCCAGTAGAGAAAGTATCTCAAGATGTTGTGGAGACAAAGGACAAAAAAACATTAATTCAGAAGGACACCTGCACCCCTATGTTTATTGAAACACAATTTACAATAGGTAAGCAATGGAAATAAGCCAAATGCCCAAAAATAGATGACTAGATCAAGAAGATGTGTTGTATTTACAAATGGAATATTTGTAATCAAAAAGGATAAACTCATTCCATTCACACAACTTGGATGGAGCTGGAAGGGATTTTTTTTAATTTAGATTTATTTAATTATATTTGACATCATTTGTAGTCCCCAAGGAGTTCCCACCACCATTTAACCCATGCGCCATCACCTCAGTCCCTTGTGCTCTTTCTGCCCTCATCCCAGTCTTTGCCCTCCCCTCCTTCCTGCCTCCCTCATGTTTTCTTTGATTTATCTTTGACCTTTTGGTCTTGTTGAGTTTTTTCCTTTTGTTTGTTTGTTTTTGGTTGTAATTGCCCATTTCCTCGAGCTTACTCTTCTTCTTCTTTTTTTTTTTTTGTTATAATTGTTGCTCTTTCTCATTCATCCTAAAAGTGAAGCCATCCAATATTTTTCTCTTGCCTTCTGACTTGTTTCACTGAGTATAATTCCTTCTAGCTCCATTCATGTTTTTATAAATGGCCCTAGTTTGTCATTTTTGAATAATATTCCATTGTGTATATGTATCACGTCTTCTTGATCCAATCATCTACTCTTGGGCATTTGTGTTTTCACCAGGTCTTACCAATTACAAATAGTGGTGCAATAAACATAGATGTACAGGTGCTCTTTTGGATTGGTGTTTTTGTGTCCTTTGGGTAGATCCCTAGGAGCAGGATTACCGATCATATGGTAGTTCCATTCCTAGTGGACTGAGAAACCTCCATATGGTCTTCCATACTGGTTGGATTAATTTGCATTCCCATCAGCAGTGTACTAGGGTTCCTTTTTCTCCACATACTCACCAGCATTTGCTGTTGTTGGTTTTTTTATATGTGCCATTCTTACTGGTGTAAAGTAATACCTCATTGTGGTCTTAATTTGCATTTCCCTGATTATGAGGGATGTTGAGCATTTTCTCATGTGCCTGATTGCCATGTGTATGTCCTCTTTGGAGAAGTGTCTTTTAAGTTCTTCTGCCCATTTTTTTTAAAATAGGAACATAATTTTTCATTTTATTTTTTAGATCTCAGAAAATGTGCTGTCAGAATCAGTGCACCAATACACACACATGCCCACACACATTTGCAAAATAATTCTTTTTATACATGCTTTTTAAAATCAATAAGGTTTAAAACATGGGGAGATGCAAAAGATCAAACAAACAAAACAATTTTATAAAATAAAAATAAAATAGGAAGATTTTTATTGTCTGATCTGAAGAATTAATATAAAACTATAGTCATTGAGAAAGTGTGATCAATGGTGCTGAATAACAAGTCCAGAGGTAAACCCACACATTTATGTTCTGGGAATGATTTCATTTGATTTTCTAAGCAGGTGCCAAGATACTTTAATGAAGGAAAATTAGTCTTTTCCATACTAGTGACAGAACGACTGAATGTTGTTATAGTGGGGAAATATCAAATCTTACTCCATGTGTTCTATTCTACATAAAAATGAATACAAAGTGAGTGGATCATAATACTAAATGTGAAAGGTAAAAACGTGAAATTTTTATGACTGATGTAGGCCAAGTTTTGTTAGATCACAAAGCAAAAAGAAAAATGTTATTCAATTATATTGCATCATAAATAAGTTTCTGCTGATTGAAAGAAACTCAAGAAAGAAGAAAGTAGGGCCCTCTCCTGGTGGCGCAGTGGGTTAAGCAACACACTACAAAGCAAAGCGCAGCCACTGCAGCACGAGTTTGATCCCTGTCGCAGGCCAGAGAGGTGACCCACATGGCGCGGCAGACCTCTTCTGCCTCGCCCGCTGCTCCCCTCAGCAGTGTGTTTCAGTCCATCTGCCTGTTCTGTTCCCCACTCTGTCTCTGGTGGATCCTCTCACCCACCACACTTCTGGCCTGTACCCCAGCTCTTATATGAATAAAATAAAAATAA